>CM042319.1:11729435-11731935 GCA_023566125.1 Zingel zingel
GACTAAACATATTTACAAGAGCAATTGAGAACACTTACAAGCCTGGTATAAAATAGCTTCAAAGGGGCTGTACTCCATATTCAGACAAAAAAAATGGTTTGGAATTGCCTCCACATGGATCTCACAGACTGTTCCTAACTCGTCAATACTGAAACTCACGGCCGTACCGGCTATCAAAACAATGAACAGAGAAGCTCGGATTAAAACACACAGAGGGTGAATGTGACTTCATTCTCTGCTCAGGACACCATTACTCCACTATGTCTTTACGGAGCAAATATTTGTCTACTTTTATATTAATGCTCTGAATATTGAGTACAGCCTATTTAACTGCCTGCAGGGTTTTGATCATTTTCTTACACCCGCAGCACTCACTCCCCAGCATCAAAGCGTCTTTTTAATGGCATGTGGCTGCCTCCCTCTTGATTCCGAAGTGACTGAAACGTGGTCGGTGGTCACTGTGGCTTCTTGCAACGACTGAACTGTATGCTCCTTCTCCTCAACTTCTCGGGCTGGAGAGATGCGAGGAGAGAAAATTCGCGAAAGACACCAACACAGTAGATGTCACCTGCAACAGGGAATACTAAAGTCAAATGGGGGTGGGGGCTTTGTCCCACTGCAGGGCACTGTGGAGACTGCAGTAGGCCTAACCAATGTGCTGGTTTTTGCTTAGGCCTACCTTTAACACCAGTGAGTAACACACCCACAATTGTTTAATGACAACATGACATAAAGGCAATAAGCCAGCAAATAACTACTTTTCACCATTCATGAAGAAAGATAGAGCAGATAAACCTCTTCATGAAAGAGCAAAGCCCCCAAAAGCATGGCCTCAAGATGGAGTGAAGTTCCTCAGTCCACCTAGGTCAGGGCTGTAGACAAGTCCAAGACCAGGACTAGTCAAAACCGTGTCAAGACCAAGTCCAAAGAGGTTCAAGTCCAAGTCAAGGCCGAGTCCAAAATGTTTGAATCCAACTCAAGACCGAGTCCAAATGAGAGACAGTCAATACCAAGACAGAAAAAAAAGAATCCTCTTCAAGACCACTTACTATTTATAATTTATGTGATGTGAGAGACAGTAAATTTTCTATTTTAAGATGATAATTTTGCTTTATTATTTGTAATAATCAAAAAGCAAGTGCAGAGTAACACACTAACACAGGATAAGATTAGGCCATATTATTTACTTAAAATATAAAATGGAAACGTTTCCATTCTTGAACTTATTACTTGTCCTGAAGAATTCATACTACAAAGTGCTCACTGACATTGTGTCTGTGGCCAAAATGAAAATGATTAATACCTGATGATTAAGGTAGCCTACTGTATATGATGCAGCCAGGTGTATACCAGGCGACCAATCTCGATGCCCGTTCTAGATGGATTTTGAATTAAACTAATACCTGTTTTCTGAACGAGCGCACTTCATCTATGGTTTTGTTTTGAATGAGGAAGTTACTTTAGAACAAAATCCTATAGTGCTGGACTCGGTCGAGACCAACTAGAATATGTGTCGAGTCCAATGGCCGAGTCAAGTCCGAGTTCAAATACCAACGAATCCAAGACGAGTCCCAGACAACAGAAAAGCGTCTTGAGTCCGGACTCTACTCTAAAGTACTACAGCCCTGAGCTAGGTGGTACCTAGACAGCCATTCCTTCAGGTACAGTGCTTTAAGTTACTCTTTCTTCTATAAAGCATGTTTTGTTTAACTAAGTAAATGCTTCCCCTTCTCTGGGAGTCTTGGTTAGTTTGCAGAACAGAAAATCAGGAACTTGCAGGAAAAGAGCGGTGAGCATCCTGTCCATTTCACTCCCACGTACTGCTGGGATCCTTTTTCCTTTTCGTACATAATCAAGTCACAACCAATTTATTCCTGGATTTATGTGCTTAATATACTAATTCACATTTCATAATATGAAGTGCACTGTACTTACCCATTGTCTTTGTATATATACATTGAATGTTTGAACATTTTGGGAGCGTACACTACATATTTCCAAATGTACGTGAATGCTGCATTATTCTGGGTTCCAGAAACAATGCACCTCCACAGAAGATTTCTGTGTACTGAATGACTCAATGCTCCGCAGGAGACTAAAAAAAGTTCCCAACATCAAGAAAGCTGCAAATATTTCCCCAGAGAGTGTGTGTGCAATAGAAAACCCACAGCCACCAGAGCAGAGAGAATCACGGTATCACACTACTCCCTTAGTAAGACGGCCCAGGATGCTTCACTCACTCTATCCCGAACATCCTTGGGTTTAACTCTGCCGCTGCCCGTGGCAACCCCTGTGGTAACAAAAGCAATGATATGTCAATCAGTGTTTATTTCCTCAAGTGGACATGTGCCGTTTGCCTGAAGGGTAAATCGAGCAATTAGACATTTCTGGCATGTGAGAAAAACATTTCTGTGATGGTGTAACAATGCTTGTGAAATATAAATGTTTTACACACTGGAGACACTGAGTTATTCAAGGCATGTTGTTGCTGCTGCAGACT
>CM042319.1:11736935-12199435 GCA_023566125.1 Zingel zingel
CAGCGATGCTTAGGGGGTCATGACCCTGCTCGTCCACCTCCGTCTGTGATGCTCCTCTCTTCAGGAACAGACACACTTGACTGTACAAAACAAGACGCAGACAGAAAAAAAAAAAAGAGTTGAATACAGAGTGACAGACACCACCATATAAACTGATGGGTGTGGATGGATGCTTTAGTCTCCAGTTACAGACATGCTTTCATGAGCAATTTAAGAAATCCAAAAGATGTTTTAAAATCATTACTCATGATTCTGTGGAACAACATTTTGTGGGGCCCACTCTGTCAGCAAGACGGCACATATATCTTTTTTTGTGTGTGAGTGATGTGTTGTCTAGTTTTTAATTGCTAACACTACACATGTTCCATTCATAAGAAAAGGAAGATCAAGAATTATGACTGTACAAAATTTGGCTATGAGTGTTTCAGTAAGTGTTTCAGAGAAAAATGGTTACCTCATACACCTGAGGAATTTCAAAATACTTTTGAAAGGTTAATGCCTGCCTTTTATTTCCATTACATTCAAGCTGGAACTTGAATCAGGAGTCACAAGGAAGCAGAAGGGGAAGCAGACTACTTGTAAAAACGTCCTCCCACTTTGAGGCATTCCTTACCCAGTGTGTCCCAGGTAGGTGGCGTGGTGCAGCGGGCCTCTGCCTCGCATGTCCCTCTGGTTCACATCGGCTCCATTCTGTAGCAGGAACTCACAAGCTATCAGAGAGCCCTGATAGAGAGACAGAGTTGTTTATATGAGTTCATTTGCTATGAGAAGTCTAGTTATTGGTATTTTAACATTACTGAAGCCAGTTAGTGCCTCTTAGTTTGTTTAGCATTTAACAGGTTTTGTTTTCCCCTACTTAAGGGGAGGGAGAGTCACGCAATTCATAGCAGCAGCCATTATGTTTATGGAGCAGATTTACCTTGTTTTTAAAATCGCTTATGGCTGTGTTGATGCTTACATCAAATCTGGGTCTGGCATTTTCATCAGATTATCCGTTTTTAATATTTAACCCAGTCCCAGTCATAATGATGTAGTATCTTAACAATAGATATAGCAATTAAATCAAATAAAAGGTTCAGTCTAAACTACCTTGTGTTCACACCCCTCACACTTCCAGCTAAATCTAGATGATCTAACAGGCTGAACAAACAGTCTCACCCCGACCACGGCCTGAATGAGTGGTGTTCTGCCCTCCTCCTCCTCACTTGCGGCGTGTACGTCCGCACCGTGTGCTAATGCCTCCGCCATGAGTGGCAGGCTGTGTAGACGGGAGGAGCGGTGGAGGAGCGCCCCAGGGTGGAGCTCCCTCGGGTCTTCGGGGTCAGAAGACACTTCCTGTTCGATCTCCACCTCGCCACTGGAGGACTCCTCTGACTCCTCCTCTGAGGGTAGGTAAGGTAACAGGACGATGGCAATGATGGAAAGAAAAAGGAATGATGTTAACAGGAATGTAGTGGTTTATTTAGGGGATGATATATCACTGTTCTTCATGTTAATTGTTTAGGCTGCTAATGTCTTTTACACAATTCCTGTCAACAAACAATGCCAATGTTATGTAATATCAAAACAAATAGCTAGATCTGCTAACAACTAACATTGATTGATTATTTCCAGTTTCTTACGATGTATCCTAATTATATTGTCCCAAAGGTAAGTTAATGTCAAAACGTGCAGTTAGTTTCACGTTTTGACATTAAACTATACATGAAATGTAAAACATAATACAAGCAAATGTAACACAATGTAATTGCATTACTGATACATTGCACAGTGATTGGGAGGATATAGGAGCTTTTCCTCCAGTCGTAAATGAGTTTACTGTAACTGTTATTGACATCCGCTTTCTCCTTTACCATAAAACACAACACACATACCTTCTTCAGTGACACTGTCCACCACCGAGCCAAAAACCAGGATGTCTGTGCTGCCATCAGTACTTCCTCCCAGACCGCTGTCGCTGCTAAGACCTGCGGGGCCAAGCATTGCCAAGCCACGGACACGTTAATCGTTACACAGCACAACTGGTAGGATTGCGCAAATGATAGAAACCATGTCAGAAATTGCAATAAAAACTTTCTCAGTTTGTGAGTTCTTTTGTCACATTAAGGAAATCTTACCTGCATATCTATAGTCTATCCATTAATAGTAATCTTGCAAGTGCAGTGTGCCTGTATGTACTGGCTGTGTAGTAGACTTACTGCGAGGACCAGAGCCAGTGTCAAAGTAGGAAAATAGTGAATCCAGCTCATCTGGACAGAACAGGGAGTCCCGGCGAAACTTTGCTGCAGCTGCTGCCAAAAGGACAAAACATCACAACAAGATTTCAGTCTGGGCAGGGTGTATTACTAGACTCTATATACAAATATCTTGATCTCATGAGCCTTGTGCTACTACAGAAAAGTTATTTCTCTGCACTGACCTGCTGAGAGGTTTGCGGGTGAAGCGCTGCCCGGCTCGTAGCGATGGTATTTCCTGCGGGCCTTGTTGGGGACCCGAACAGAGCTGTTGTGTCGCCGGCACTTCTTCACCGTCCAGGGCCGGGACTTCCTTTCACCCTCCACCAATGCCTCGCTCCCACTTATTTTCTTCAGGAAGCGTTTCTCCACATACTTAGACTTGATCCAGGCCTCTTTCTCCTGTCTGAAGGTAGATGATCACAAACTGACAATTTTAGATAATTGGAGACATGACATACAGGTAACTGGTTGTAGATTGGATTGAGTCATGTAGTAAAAATAAGATGGTGGAAACTGAGAGACAGGTATTACCGGACACCATACAGATAAGATTTAAACTAACTGACTTAAGAGTGGCTTTAAACCAATAGCAAACAGCATCTAACAATGATATGTACAGTAGAAAATGTTTTTCTTTCCTTTTTGCTTAAATGATTTTTCCCTTGCCAAATGCTCCTCCTGGAGTAAAAGACTCACCTTGAATTGGACGGTCCAGGTTTTTTCACTCCCAGCTCCTCGCAGGCTCCCTCATAAATATGGTTGATCACAGTGTTCCCTAATTCACACATCAGCTAAGCATGAGAGAATAAGGAAGATGGACAAAGATGGAAGACAGACAGAAAAAAAGAGAGTTCAAATTATTTTGCAATGCACTAAAGGAATAATAAATGCAACTCTAGTCGGAGAGAGAAGAAGCTGTAGGGAAAATGTGTTGGGGGATACGCACCTTAAGTAATTCTGGCTCCCATGAGTCTAACGTCAGTGAACGCACTTTAGAGCAATGGACACCTAAACTCCTGAAAGTAACAGCAAGAAAAAGAGATTATATTAAGAAAGTGTAAGGAGAGTTTCTATCTAACAAGACATTTAACGTAGAAGTCCTCGTCTCTCCATGCCATTTCTTATACCCATGAGCAGGTCTTCCTTCTCACTTCAAAAGAAAAGTAGAAAAAGTTATTTTTACCCTTTGGAAATCAATCAAAATATCTTCATATATTTGCCAATGGTTTAATTTACTCTTCAAATCCTTCTCCTTCAACGTAAGTGTTGTTCTCTCACCTTTCCTCCATCTGGCCCTGTTCAACCTCTCTTACTGCTTCTGTCATCCTCCTCACCTTAGCCAAAGCTTGCACTTTGGCCTGTGTTAGAGGCAACATCATTAGACATTAGTGTGCTTGGTTTTCATTTTATCTATAAATGAAGACATTTTTCTGAGAAGCTTTTTTTCAGTTCTTATTCACAGTTATGAAATCTATGAAGATATTTTGATTGATTTCCAAAGGGTAAAAATAACTTTTTATACTTTTGTTTTGAAGTAAGAAGGAAGACCTGCTCATGGGTATAAGAAATGACATGGAGAGACGAGGACTTCTACGTTAAATGTCAATTAGCAAAGGCCATGCTGTGGCAATAAAATAAAAGCATTACTAATCTGAAATCAGTTTTTAAGACTCTTTAGTCTCTCTGGGTTAATTCTTGTCCAGTTTTGAAAATGTTTAGGTGTAGTGGTTTTGGATCTGGACCTGGTCCAATGTGGTCTACGTGTGAAAAAAACAGTAAAATCTCCCTCTATTGCATTTTCACAAATAGAATAAAGCTTTCACAAATCTCAAACTGTGTTTTTAAGACTCCTTAGACTCTCTGGGATAATTTAGTCCAGATTTGACAGGTCTAAGTATTGTGGTTTTGGATCTGGACATGGTCCAATGTGGTCTACATGTGAAAAAAACAGTAAAATCTCCCTTTATTACATTTTCACAAATAGAATAAAGCTTTCACAAATCTCAAACTGTGTTTTTAAGACTCCTTAGACTCTCTAGGATAATGTAGTCCAGATTTGACAGGTCTAAGTATTGTGGTTTTGGATCTGGACCTGGTCCAATGTGGTCTACATATGAAAAAAACGGTGAAATCCCCCTTTATTGTTTTCTCATAAAGACAATAAAGCTTTCACAAATCTAAACGTGTGTTTTAGACATAATTAATAATTTACCTTAATGACTAACACTCATTCAATAGTAAGAGGTTCAAATAACGGAGGATCAGTCACTAAATTGTGTTTCCCTGCTGAATCGGACAGTTTTAAGTTCCCCTTAAATTTCCCCTTAACTGCCGAATCGGAAGCTGCGAATCGGATGCCAACTTCAGCGTCGTGCCCTCTGCCTGTATTTTCTCTTTGTCTTTTTATTTTGGAGAGTTGGGGACCATGATCAGGACGCTTCTGGGCGTCAACAAAGAACCTTTCGACCAGGTGTAGGTGTGTAAACCCCCAGGCAATAACAACATTCTCATTTCCAACTGTCGTCTCATACCGACAAACACGTCTAACTGACACCGAAACCAACAGGATGAAGGTCTGCATTCACTCATAATCGGACAATGTGGCACCTTCCCGCAGAAGTGTGTGTGTGTTTTTATTTGTGTTTAGAATATAACCTCTGCGAGACAATGAGAAAAGAGCTTTTATTCTCTGTTTACTGCTTTGTTCAGTGCTCCCACTCTTCATTCACTCTTGAGCTCGCTCGACTGCTGCTGCACTCTCTTTCTCTGGCGGTTGAGCCGGGGGGGGGGGGGGGGGGAGGGGCCAACTTTTAACACTTTGTGTTTAAAAACAGTAGGCCGATACTCATCACATATTCTACCTTTAACGCAGATGTTTGTTCAGGTGAGTTGTATGAATAAAACAAGCAGAAAAACAGGACAAATGTTACTCAGGCTGACTGTGACCAAGGAGGTAAGCCAGCCTCCACAAAGCGTAGCTCCTGTGGAACCATTTTGTTGCTAACAAGCCATCACCAGCTGTTAGCATTCCATTCATTTTGGCGTCACTTTGACAGTGAATAACTTTACATCTGAAGCGTTTAAAGACTTTATGTGTCCATTGTTTATTTCTAAAGAAAAACGACCATGTATAAAGGCTCCATTACCTTGTATCTCACGTTATGGCTCCGTAGCAGACGTTTTTGTAAAAAAATAGGCTAACGATTGTGTCATAACCACGCGACTTACTGTCGCATAGTAGAGGAATTACCGTACAGTACAGGAGAAGCTCGCAGGCAGTTTCGACTTAGCTTTACTTACATTAGCTGTTTAGTTTAATTACTAATGTCAACTAGCATTTTAGCAATAATTAGCCTGTGCTTATGTTATCTCTTTACATATACCTACGCTACGGTCTTCGTCCAGAGAAACGGGATCTGATGGTCCATTTCTTTTACTGTCTATGATTGTGACGAGTGAGGATGAAGGCTTGGAAGGATGTTTTGAGCTGGCTAAATTCCTGCGACACCATGCTATAGATTGTTATTTCACACTCACAAAATCAGGTCCGTTGTTGTCTTCACCTCTCAACAAACTATTGTACTGTGTACTTGTGAGTGCAGTTACCTGTGGATCCCCGAGCACTCGATGCAGAGCAGCACTCCTAGGTTGATGGAGGCCCAGCAGGGAGCTGTTTGGCCGCAGTCACAGCATAGCTCGTTGCCCGGCAGGCTCTGTACCCTCTGGAGGAGGCTTTCCCCGCCTCCCCGAACTCCCTTATCAGCCCTCTCCCCTCTCTCTCTGGGCTCGCTGGCAGAGTCGATGCTGCTGGTGGAGGGCGAGGCTGTCCGGTCTAAACGCTGCAGAGACAGGTGGACAGATCAGAGACAGAAATTCTAAAGCTAACCGAGGGACCAATTTGTAATAAACTTGTGTGCTATCATGTCACTGTTGCTGTATGTGTATATGTGTGGGTTTTCGTACCTCAATGTAGTAATTGTCTGCAATGTCTTTGTAAGCCGAGGCGATGCTTGCCTGGACTGTCTGAATCCAAGCCTGCCGCAGCTTCTCAGACTCAGCCTGCAGCATGCAGCTCCTAAAGGTTTGTAGAGGCCAGTTATACAAAACATGCCCACAACTACATGTTATTTGGCTCATTAGTAAATTCCAAATTATATAATAATCATAATAATGTAACAACTAATTAGCACAGTGAAAATCTGAAAAGATAGTTTTTTTTTTTTTTTTTTTTAGAAAGGTTTAGTTTGGATGAAACTTTATCCTGTTGGTACACACACACACACACACACACACACACACACACATATCACTCACTTAGTAGGTGAAACCACCTCAAAGCAGAACCGCCTCTCATTATCTTCGCATAATTTGACAGAGCACAGCCTCAGGTCTTCCACCACCACTGTCAAAGAGTCCTGACATCGGCAGAGAGGAGTGTCACAACAACAACTCTACCCTATTCACCCATTAAAATTTTTTAATTAAAATGTACAAAAATAAACTGTACCTTGAGTTTCTTTTGGTAGACCAGCTGGCTGTTTTGTATAGAAAACCACCGCCTTGAGGAAGGGAGAAGGTATGAGTGAGTATGAGTTAGACAGTTTCTTTGAGAGAAAAAAAGATTAACAGACCAGACCTTTTCCTTACAAAAGATGTATTTTTAGTGTTATGTTATTTTATTTTTACCTATAGTGCATATGTACTGGTTATTTCATTAACTTGAATTATTTGTGTTGATTCCCTCTCTGTTATGCTCTCCCTCTTCACTTCTCTTGTACCTGTTCCAGGTCTTGAAGGCGTTACTGGCCCTCTTAAAGAGATAGCCCTCCATGACCACACCATTGGTAGCATCCACACTGAATTCCAACTTGGGGTCATCATAAGAAAAGTCCTGTAGGAAGAACACATGGGTGCACAAGATCAATGCATGATTTAATTTTAGCAGAGTGCCAATAAACTGCCAAAAACCGGCGTACTGCAACGGCCATGTTTTTATGATTTAGTTGTTCTTGCTCTTGTCCCTTTCCATCCTATTGTTAAAGTCTGTCTTAAAACATTACTAGCATGCTCATATGCACATAAGACATATTAAAAAGTTAGTGGTGGCTGTAATAATTTCTCCTGCCCATACCAGCCACAAAGAGTTTCCTTTCCTAAAGTGATTCCAATGTAATCAATGGGGGACAAAATCCACAGTCCTTGTTCTGTGTAAAAATGCATGGTAAAGTTCAGCTAAAGCTAATACAAGGCTGAACGCACTGAGGTGACACCGTGGAGCAATATGTGTAAAAGTCCACCTAATCATAACAAGGGAAAACAGAGATAGCGCCTTATCAGCACCACATACAGTAGCTGTGTTGACACACATGTCTACCTTCTTTTTCTAAAAGGCGTCTGTGTTCCTCCACAAAAATAAATGTCTATCTTCTCTCCACCATCTGTTTAGTAGTTTAACTTTAAATAATATGTCAAATCTGCACCTCTCTACCTGTCAGCTATAAGAGATTCTCTAATTTCTAACCTTTTTTATCCACACAGAGTTAGATTACCCAAGAAAGGCATTTAAAGCCAGATGCCATCTGCTTAGCGAAGTGAAAAACACAAGGACACAGATTTAAAAGAAAGCCAAGGCTGAGGTTAGGTTTCACTATTGTTAAGGAGGCCTCTGGTTTAGGTGCAAGGTAATATATGGCAGATGACCGACCACACACACACACACACACACACACACACACACACACACACACACACACACACACACACACACAATCATGCTCTGTCACTTTGCTATATCTCTTCTCTTGAAAAGATCATTTATTAATTCTGTTTATTCTTTTTTTGAAAACTCCAATGAATGTATATGCACACTGATGTCGTCATGCACTTTCTATGCACTTTTGACTTTGTCAAAAGTATTGGGGTGTTTTCATTGATCATTCCAGATGACACAACAATCACAAATAGCTTTTTTCATTTATATTGCTAGAAATTTCAACTCCGAAGGATTATTTTGGCTGCTTTGTGTAGATGAATGTGAATGGTTCATATAGAGAGTGCCAATATGTGACATTATTATATAACCAGAATAGAACTGCTAAATGTATTTTAAGCAGCATCTTGTTTAATTTTACCAGGTTTGTGTGAAAACATTCAGGCCATGTGAAGCAAAAACATGGTGGGATGTGACAGCAATTTGTCATGGCATTCAGGTGTTTCATACACACACACACACACACACACACACACACACACACACACACACACACACACACACACACACACACACACACACACACACACACACACACACACACACACACACACACACACACACACACACACACACACACACACACACACACACACACACACACACACACACACACACACACACACACACACACACACACACACACACACACACACACACACACACATCTAGAGACTGGTTAAAAACAAACAATGATAAAAGCAAAATTCATGAAAACTGACTGAAGAAAACTATAAGACAAAACGATACTTAATGACGAAATGACGTTCCTCACCAGTGTATAGTCCATCCTGCCAAATATCTTCATCTTAATCACACTGACATCCAACAGCATCTCAAACTCAATAATAAAATAAAAAAAATAGTAGCCTAATAATTAAATTATGCAAAGATACGTGTCAGAGAGAAAAGATCATCTCTAAAAGATCCCACAGGTTATTAAGTTGGAGCAGCGGACGAACCGGTAGAAACACACGCGCATCCCACACGAGCCCAGATGAGAGACTGTCAGCCAACAGCAGCGCGCTCGTGTCATTTCTTCACTCAACGCCACCTTCCGACTGCACAGACCGCGTGAATCTGGCGCGAGCGCTCATTATCATACAGCTGTCCGCGAGCCCCGATGACCCGAGATCAAACATTTCATTTTTACAGCGGGGGCCCGCGTGAGCGGCCGTACCGTGCCTCCTCCTCGCACCAGACCGCGATTTAAGGCTCCCCTCTATGTATTCTAAAGCCCAGAGGCCGGCAGGCACAATTTTGGAAGAGTCAGCTTTCCATCTGTCTGCGGCTCTTAACATTATTCCTGCTTAATCAAGCTGACATTATTGCTCCCCAAACACCAGCCCAGATCCCCCTCTTCCCACCTTAAATCAGCCAGGACCATGGAGGATTGCAGCACACAAGTGTCCAAAGGCACAGGAGGCTGCAACACAGCCTATATTTAAACCAGGGGCCAACAAAATATATTTATATTGCAGAATTAATTGATCATTCTTAAATATGTTAAAATACCTATGAGACTGTGTCAGAAATGTTAATTCAATTAGACTATATTGTATTTTTAGTTGATCTTGTATGTGTGTCTGGTATGTTGTCCACTGGGTGAACAGACACACCTGTTCAATAATACAATCCAACAAACACTGGCACAATACAGCCTCATAAATATCATACTAGTAATGTGCTTCATTGAATTACATAGCCTACATTTTATAGGTGCTTATATCTTATATGTTCACCCCTAGTCATACTGTATACAAGGTTTAAGGAAGTGAAATAATAGTGACATTAAATCACTGCTTCTGTCTGGGATATAGTTTGGGACTAGTTGCCATGCTTTAACTTATTTATTTAGAATTTTGGACTTTATTCTATAATTTAACATTGGAGACAGACAGGAAATGTGGGGAGAGACGGAGGAAGACAGCATGCAACAAAGGCTCCCAGCTTGAATCTAATTGAAGATGTTGTGATGGTATGCTTGGACCATTATACAGCTGCCATGTTTTAACACAAATGTATTTAAAGCCTTGATGTAATACTGTATAGGCTACGAACAGTGTGCATGTACACTATAACACAGTTACTGTGAATGAACAGATTAAGGTTATAGTTTAGTTCAACCATTGGAAAACATTGGAAATGTAATCTACATTGCAATAACCACATTTGGTTTATAGAATGTTTCCTCTCCCACTCACTACTACAGTTTTCTTACAGCACTTGTATATTTTTTTCTATGTTTTTGTCCATTTCTGACTTAAAAACTTGTACAGCAGCCAAATGCTGTAGCAATGGAGGATGAGAGAGTTGAGGCGACAATCCCCCTGGGAGCCACAATGAAGTCCTGCACACATAAAATACATGCTGTGAAAGAATAGAGAGACAAGAAAGAGGGAGCATGTGGAATATAAAGAAGGGGAGGAGGTAGTTGAGACAATTGCAGATTTACCAAGCACTGTGAAAGTAAAGGCAAGGTTAAGAGCAACATAAACACGACAGGAAGAGATGCGAAAGATTGTGAGGAAGAACAGAGATGGGATGATTAAAGTCATTTCTCACTGCTGACAAGGTTGTTGTCCCAGTTTTATGTTCGCGAGAATGTCATAAAAATGTCTTGATCGTCACAGTGGATTTCCACTTTACTTCATGTAACTCTGCATTTCTCTGTTATCAGTCTTCCTCCCACTGAAAAATTACTTGCCCAAAGTGACAATGAGTTTAGTCTATATTCATGATGAAGCTATCTTATTCTAGTCTGAGTATGACTACTGCAGTTACTTAATGGTCTATTAATAAAGGATGTGTATCATTTATAATTCACAAACTGCTGTCTTGTTTGCTTTGCTTCCTGCACACGCACATTTGCATACGAGTCGACACAGGCAGTTTTAAAAAAAGAGAAAGGGAGAAAATCTGAAATGGATAATGGCAACTTTCTCGCCTGAAGCGTTTCATGCTGCCTGCCTTTTATCTTCTTCTTCTTTCTATAGGCTTTTTATTTGTGTTATGTTTTTTTTCACAGATCCAATTACAAAGTAAGGTGGTAGGAGACAAGAAAATTTGACATTTTAGTGCATTATCAGTGATTGGCTTTGATAATCGACCAATGAAGATCTGTGCGTCTGGTTTCCCATGATCCCCATGCTGATGACTCTGTGGAAAAGGTTTTTCCTCATAGGCGCAGTGTGTAGTCTGCTGCTGCTCATGTCATTTTGGGAAATTGCAAATATTAAACTGAACAGGGATAATGAAGTTAATTCTTTACATCAAGGACATTTACTCTATAAGAAGTGACTCTCTTCTTTCGTTTTATTTTGTTTCATGGATCTTAAACTGATCTCCTTTTTTTATGCATTTTTCTCTTTATCTCTTCCCTCTGCTCTTTGTCTTTCATTCAACCAACTATTGTGTGCTGTAATGCCATCTGTTGACTTTGGGTGGAGCTGGCAGTGGACGGAGGAGGAAGTGGGTTGAGGCAGGCACCATGAACAACATCAGAGAACAGAGCCAGCTGAGCTCAGAAGGCTTATTTCATTAGATTCAATTAATAGTTCTATTTTTTATATTGACTGAAACAAGAACTGTGAGGATATGACAACCTCAAGATATAAGTAATAGAAATCTGGGGCATTCTGGTTAGTTTGAAATATTTCAACATGTATTATATAGTATAATAAGAGCTGGGGAACCTGGATAGCTCAGCTAGTTGAGCGTGCGCCCCATGTACAAAGGCTCTGTCCTTGCCGCAGCGACTGCAGGTTTAATTCTACTTTCAGCCCTTTGCTGCATGTCATTCCCCCTCTCTCCCCATTTCTTATCTAAGCTGTCCTGTCTAATAAAGGCCTAAAAATATGCCCAAAACATAATCTTAAAAAAAAAAAAAAGAAGTGCACAGAAATGTGAAATGTTCCAGTAAAAAAATCTCCTCACAAAGCTTAAATGACCATCCTTAATCATACAAGTACCAATTACCAATACCTAATATACTGTATACAAGCTATACTGCAGGCATACTGCACAATATTGCTAAACACACACAAAAAGCATCATACTGTAGTTAGGAAACTAAGCAACTACTTTGACAATGCTGACAAATCCTCAGGGTTCAATCTTCAGATGAAACAAATTAGAACAGCACAAAATAGCATGAGGATATTTGGGAGAGCTGCTTTCTTCAAAGAGATACACAGGCAGGCGAGAGGGAGGGTGAGAAACTGTGTGTGTGTGTGTGTGTGTGTGTGTGTGTGTGTGTGTGTGTGTGTGTGTGTGTGTGTGTGTGTGTGTGTGTGTGTGTGTGTGTGTGTGTGTGTGTGTTGTATATGTGCATTTATGAGACTCAAAGGAGTGTTTGTTTGCCTCCATGCATATGTGCATGTAAGGGAAATCAAATCAAAGGTTCAGTAGTAGAAAGGGTGAAGACATACAAGTATTTGGGCATTGTTTTTAATGATAGGCTAACATGGTCTGATCATGTTGACTTATTGATGGAAAAATTAAGTCCACGTGTATATTGTATGAGGAAGTTGCAGTCTTTTAAGGTGAATTATGATGTGGTGAGAATGTTTTTTATGTCAGTGATATGTAGTGTTTGGAGTTACTGTGTGGTGGGTTGGGGTGGGAATGCTGGGGCAACTGAGAAGGCCAGGATTGATAGAGTAACTAAAAGGGCTGGAAAAATGGTGGGAGAGTTAAATACAGTGGATAAAGTATATGATGACCGCCTGGCAAAAATTACACAGAAAATAACAAGGGACCCTGGTCACCCTTATCATGGTAATTTGACTGGTAGGGTTATGGAACGTAGTGGTAGGCTAAGGCCTCCTGTGACACGAACTAAGCGGTATGCTCTCTCTTTTTTACCTCAGGCTATCAGACAGCACAACAAGCACGTTAAACGTACATTTGTATAATTTCTGTACTGTATTTATGGTATATTTGTATTGTATTTATGCTCTATCTTTTTATGGGCATTAAGGCAGGTATGAGCACTGTAATTTATATTCCGATGGATGAAATAAACTTGACTTGACAATCACACCCCTCCCGCACACACATTTAAGGCCTTTTAAAACCTCTAAAACTTGACAGGATTGTCATCATGGCACTGCAGTACATGGCATGTAATGTGCAGGTTGTGGAAGTTAAGGCTTCAGATAGAAGTGCAAAAATATAAACTCACCTGCATCAGAGTCTGGAGGAAGAATGTGGGTGGAGAGAGAAAAAGAAAGTGTTAATACAAGATCACCACTAATTGAATTTCATCACATGAAGCCAAATATGTTGTTATTATGAGCGATCAGGTCCAAATCAGTGTCCAAAAGGTCTTTTTTTACATAAGTAGTAATTAGCTTGTTAGTTCAGAGTGCTCCTGAAACACACAAGGCCTCCAGGAAATAGTTGTTCTTTATCTCATTAGAAAATCCCTGACTTTTTAGCGAAAGCACCGTAGACATGAAGCGTGTTCACCTTGTTGTTTAAGTATAGAATAAATAAACAGAATAATCAAAAATAAAGTTAATGGCATCACTCAGTGCTAGGTTTCCAGATTAAAGTTGAAGTGTTGCTGAAAGGCCATTAGGTCGGCACAAAGCTGTGTGCTGTGTCTGGCAAGATGCTTCCACTTGGCAACTAAATCGATCAGAGGGAAGAAAAACTGCCATGTTTTTGGCATCTCTTCAGGTAACAGATGGACAATTTTTGTGCATCTGTGCCTGAGTGTGACTGTTGAGCAGGACAAGGGTTTGAAAGAATTGGGTTTATTCAGCTGAGCGACCCATAATATAAAAATATCAAACTTGTCTTTGTGGAAACTGCTTTCCTACATTAAACTCTTCATTTGAGCCTGAAGAAAAAACTACATGCAACACTTATTCAACTTCTTCTCATTATTTTTGAAAGGCTTTTGGCGCCTCTGTTAATAAAAATAAAAGGGAAAGAAAAGAAGTCACGAAACCGACGCTGTAAAAATAATCCAACGCTTCCACAGAAAGGCTTTTTTAAAAACATTCAAGGCATTTGATGTTGACATAAGATAAGTTTTTGTTATGACAATACCTATTTTAGATTCCAGACAGACAGAGATAAATATGTTTTCAAACCCCATCTTTTTTTTTTAGCTTCTTCCACTGAAAAGGGAAAATACTACGCTAAGTGAGAGTGAAAAATGCTGATAGGACTAGTCAATTAGGAAAACTTATCTAATTTCCCCCTAAGAAGCATAAAATACACCACTGTGACACCTACTCTTAGCATTTTAGATTCCAAGATGGTAAATATGATATATCAAAAATACTTAATATGCAAATAGATGAGATTCTTTGTTCATGTTTGTAATGTGTTCATCAAAATTGCAAAAGTGAGAGAAGAGTTGTGTTGTTGTCTCACTCTCTGCTGGATGAGGGCGTGTTTGTGCTCCAGCTCCCTCTTCTCCATGGCCGAGTCAATGACCAGCTGATCCAGCTGCACAGAGCATACGACAGCCGAGTCAATTAAACAGGTAAACTAAAGTGTGAGCAGAATAAAAGAAACACAATAGACACACAGACAGAAAACTATGCACACACATTTGTACACGCTGTAACATTTACATATCCTCGCTGTGTGTTTTTAGATAGTCATCTTATAACTATTTTATTGTAGTCAGGGGAGACCATTTTGGGTTTTAGCAGAAAGGGGGGAGGGACTGAGAAGTTGTCGATGTTCAAAAGTCCTGGATCTTCGCAATCCTACCTACAGCACCTTTAACACTTAATCTTATGTTAAAGGGAAAACATATTTTACAAAACTGATATTGGTAAAGAATTATTTATTTCAAGGGCACGTTGTTCGGCTCGATAGAGTATTTTTCTATGACTACACAAACCTCTATAAACCTAAATCTAGAATACTGTACAACTTCGATATGAAGTCTTAGTTTCTGCTGTAAGACATTTTAATGCATTTAATTAAAAAACATCTAAAACTCTACGACCACAGACACTTAAATGATATGTCAATGAAAACCAGACTGCACTGATTATTCCAGTGCGTCTATTATTTGGCAAAAGAGCTGTTGTCCATAAGGGGGTGCTGAGCAAATACAGTAACAAAAGTAGTGGAACAGTGCACACGTATGTCCATGTATTTCCTCTCATACCTGTGCAGCCAGTTTTTTCATATATGGGTCAATCTCGTCCAAGATGTTGAAGCCTTGTTGGAACAGAGTGTACTGGGCGCGCATGAAGGACAGCATCTGCAGAAGACACGCAGAGACAATGATGGTTCTAAATCAACAGTGTTACTAACCCTTCTCACACCACAGAGACACATGCACATATTTGACACGCATATGTATAAAAAAACAATACAATAATGTTAAGATGTGAATCAGACATTAGAGGATATATATCTGGGCTACTAACTGCATCCAGGATTTCAAACTTCTTCTTGGCCTGAAGAACATTAATCTGAAACAAAAAGCAAAGCAAAATGCAGATATTAGGCTGCCTGTTTTAGATTATATATGATTTAATCACTTTTTAAAGCCACCAAGTGTTTCCTTTTCTGCATTCAGGAGTGTTGAGAATTTTGTGTCGGGGCTCAGCAGTAGTTGAGTGTCAGCGCCACCTAAAGGACGGCACTGGTAATATAACCGGGTGTGTGTTAGTACGTATGTGTTTTTCACCTGTAGTACGTAGTCTAGTGCCAGGTGCCTGAAGGCTTTGCGGCTGAGTATGAGGGCCTGTGTGGCCTCTTCAGCCTCGTGCACCTTGTTCCTGGGTGCCTGGGCGTTCTTCACCTGGGCCAGCTCCATATCCTCGCGCACACGGTCAAACTGCTTCTTGGTGTCCTTGAATTTACGCACATCCCTGAAGGAGGCACAGTAAAGTAGAGACAAAAAGTTTAATTTATGTCCATGTCTATGCCAAATCACGAGAGCATTTGGGTCTTTTATTTTGAAATGCATGATTTGTGTTATAACTGGGCATTTTGGGAGACAGTCACTTTCTGCTGTAAGATGTCCATATTCATCACAACACCAGTCTTTCCTCATTATATATAAACTCAAACATGTGTTACATATTTCTTTAGAACAGCAGGAGGAAGCTACTTAAATAATTGTGATGAGATACTCACTCTTTAATGAAGGTGTGAAGCTGCTGCTTGATTGACCTCTGAGCCTGGTCAAACAATATCTGTGCATAGAGAAGGAAACGGTGTGAAACATGAGCATTTAATATTAGAATATGAGCTACAGTGCACAGCAGTTAAACAATTGGTACGATGATTGGATTAAGTCTTCAAATCTGTAGTTGCTACATTTCGCCACAAGATGACAATATGAACCCTTCCACATTATTGCTGTAGCAGATTATGCCACAGGCAGAGGAGAGGAGAGCAAGGGAGAGAGATGAGGATATACACACACGTGCACTCACTCAGCTGCTGCCTCAACAGATTTTTAGCCTTAAAGGATCCCAGAATACTTTTCCTGTGGGATTTCCACTTCTCCTCTTCCTTCTTTTATCTCGTCTCACACTTCTGTCCTTCAGCTGTCCTCCGCTTCCTTCTATGTTGTTTCCCGCTTTTTCTTGTGCATGGTGAGCAAGACAAGGGTTTCTCTTCCATTTTTATATTTCTGACCACACTCCATATACTGTCTGTACCATTTACTGCTGTTGAGCAGACCATCCATCTTTATTAAGAAAATGTGTCTCGTGTACATGACACACACACACACACACACACACACACACACACACACACACACACACACACACACACACACACACACACAAGAATGTGATTGTTTCATAGCCACATACACAAACAATGTATAGAACAATCACTGTTGGTAGACTGTGGATTACATGTCCCATAGCAATCCCTAGTAAATAAACATACACATTGAAGATTGCCAGCTTAGTATGGGAGTGTGTGTGTGTGTGTGTGTGTGTGTGTGTGTGTGTGTGTGTGTGTGTGTGTGTGTGTGTGTGTGTCCCTCTATGACTTTCCTCCAGAGCCTAATGACTTCAAAGGCTGGTACTCTGAATGTTTGCTTTAGATGGCAGTTCACAAATTTTCACAAATGTACACTGCACTAATTGTGGGAATATAAATCATATACTACTCCTTTTTAAATGGGGCAGGAATTACAAGTAAAAAGTGTGCTGTGCAAAATGAAGGACTGGTAGTTTCCAGGGTGGTACAACCTATCGGCCAGTTCTGCAGAAAATAATTAAATCTAAATCAGTTTCATCAGATTGACTTTGGACCCACATGTAAACTAATCCAAATTGTCCACCCAAACCAGTTCTAGATTATGGTATCCTGGGTATGACCCACACTACAGCACGTCTACACTCAATTCCCCTGCACTTTTGGCCCCAAAAGATCTCCGCTTCTAAAATCCTCAATATCTGCTACTGTTGAAGACCCATCAGTCATCTCTCCTGTATCTATTCTGCACGAGAACTGCAGAGACAACCAGCGTGTTGATTTTGCAGCACCACAGCAGAGAAAGTTGTACTAAAGTTAATTGGGCACTATAATCTCACACAAATATGTTCAAATTCACAGTGATATAATTCTCAATCTGTTAAGATTAAGGGTACCAATTATGTATGTTTGGAAGTACACACATTTACTTTTACTGGGATATTTATTTTCCTAGTTGAATGGCTTCTTTTGTGGCTGACGAAAGCTGAGAAGGTGCAGAAATAGGCATAATAGGTCAAACAAAGACAGATTTCCTTTCACTATAATGTCTTGCCCTCGCCTCCCTCCATCCCTTCTTTCATACTGTCTGCCAGACAAGCTATTAGTGTAATTCCTGGGTGTTAGAGAGGCGGAGTGGGACGCCTGTGGTAAAGGGTAAGTGACGGGGGGGAGGAGAAGAGGGTACAAGTAGGATGGATGGAGAGGTGATGGAGGGGCAGAGGAAGAGAAACAGGCATGGGCTTAAATCTGATCTAACAGTAGGGGGGACAATATACATAACATTTCTGTAGATCTTCAAAATTAACCCTAATATCAGTTCACACACATAACTTTATGCTTATCGCCGTGGTAACGTTAGTTGTAGTGGGTGTATTTCTATCCAACAAGCTATTAAACAAGCTAGGTAATGTTACATTATATTACACTAACATAGCAAACTTTTTTGTCATGACTAATTCATTAATTACTCAGTATCATTTCTATTTGAGAAAAGAACAACTTCATCCGATGTTTAATGTGAATAAAATAGCCTTGAACCGCCTAGCTACTTACTACATTCCTGTCACTACCGATGTGACTGTGAGTCGAGTGAAGATGGGTAACGTACAGCATGCAGTGGACCACACCACTGTGAGGCAAGGGAGGGGGGACTCAAAATGTTTCTAAACTTAAAAAGCATTTTTGGGGGTTTGTATTGTTTTACTACTTACACAGTATACCTCATGATGTCATTTACAATACACAGCATTGTTTTAATGATATTTATAGGGGAGGACAACCCTTAGATGGGGGGGGTCCTGACCTCCCCGACCCCCCTGGGATTTACGCCCTTGGAAACAGGTGGTGACAAATACAACAACACAGAAAGTAGCCTATCAGCATGGCCGCAAGCTGCATTGCCTGAAATGTTTAATGCTAGTGAGGGTTAAAAAAGGCTTGACACAGTCAATGAAGAGGGGGCATGAATGTAAAATATGGCAAAAAGAACAAAACAATATGGAAGGATCAACATTTTTTTTTTTTCTTTTGATAAATTGTATTCAGTGGTGTGCTTGTTACTTACATTCTGTGTAACTTGTAGGTCTTTACCTAGAGAGCAGTGTTTGAATGCCCTTCAACTATCGTTACTTAGGTCGATCCCCGATCTAAGGCATGGAGTGTGACGGACAGCATGATAAAGTATTATAGCACGTGAGTGCATTTAGATAATGTAGCAGACACATAGCAGTGCAATTGTAAAATCAGAAAGGGGAAGATAAGAGTCTCTGACGAGGTCAAAGCACAATATAGAGGTGAAAAGGGAAGATAAGAGTTCCTGATACGCAAGTTGCTAAAACCCACAGCACAACAGACTGAATAAGTCACAGTCCGGCAGAAAAAAGGGAACCAGCCATACAATTTTTAAAAATCATAATAATAAGAAAACATACCAAAAAAAGAAGGATACAAACCAGTGCATGGCTTTACTATGAGAGGTCTCATAGAGGTCTCATAGGTCTCTGTTAAAAGAAATCTGAGTTTTGAAGTCCTATTTAAGAGATGTGGGTCTTGTCAAACATACAAGCTTTTAATTAAAAAAAATCTGCAGAAATTTGAAGCTTTTGCTATAAGACTAAAATGATGCCACACCACAAAAATAGTTGAGAACATGAAAAATGTGTCTAAAAGAGAAAACCTGGATTTGTAGCCACTGTTGATTGATTTTCTGTTCATTCCTTTTTCCCCTTCTTTTCTCCCATAACCCTCTCTTTTCTCCAGCTCACTTTCCTTCCCTCCCTCATGGTCCAAACCATAATTCCACCTTTGTTTTTGCTGAGTTTGTTCACACACATACAATCGTGTGTGTGAAGAAACTCAGACACAGACAGGAAAACACCACAAAACGAGTGTGTGTGTGTGTGTGTGTGTGTGTGTGTGTGTGTGTGTGTGTGTGTGTGTGTGTGTGAATATTTGTGCATTATAGCTGCTGCAGACATCTGCCGAAGCATATGGTTTAAATCAGACATACACATGTGGACTGGCCTGTGTGACAGATTCACCGTCACTGAGTGAGGTCACAGTTAATTTTTGTGTGTGTGTGTGTGTGTGTGTGTGTGTGTGTGTGTGTGTGTGTGTGTGTGTCTTACCATGTGGTAGTTGACGATCTCCTGGAGGCTTTCTCCACACTTTTCAAGGCATTCCTGCAATGTTGACAACAGACACGCACGTATAATTTAAAGGGATACTTCACCGATTAGCATTAAGCTTTGTATCAGTAGAAACCCGGTAGTATTTTCGAATGGCCGTGCTTTCCTCCCTCATGTCTCCCTGAGACTAGATTTCTCTGTATTGTGGGTCTGGAAAAAAGCCTCCAATGAAAAATCATCATTTAGCGTCATTTTTTGCCCAGAGTCTGTGGACTACAGCCAGCTAGTTCCGCATGTTTTCAACCCGCCCATAGGGGGTTGGACTGTCGCCTTTACGCGAAGCGAGCCAAAGCGAGTCGAGTGTCAGCCATCTTGGAGGTAAGCTACAGCTCTCTCTTCTCAGCAGCAAACTTTACAACAATTATGTGCATTCAAACTACTGCACATGTGTACCACTGGGATACATTGGTACAGATCGGAGAATATGCAGGAAACTTTATTACAGATGGAATACTCGACACACTACGCAAGCTTCGCCTACTAGGGAGACCAGCACCTCAGCCTGCGGTCTCGCTCTATGCCTTTAGCCGGGTAAGGGGATATCCAAAGCGGTGAAACGCGGAACGAGGGCAGGAGTATGAGCTAGGTGGAAAGCTAATGCTAGCCGGCCACCTGTCTCATCCATCCTGCTTGAAAGTGTCTGCTCATTAGACAACAAACTGGACTACATCCAACTTCAACAAAACTCCCAACGCGAGTTCAGAGACTGCCTGCTAGCCCTCCGAGCAGATGCTGCTCTATCAGGTAAGACTCGTGGAGGTGGGCTGCGTTAACACGGACTGGTGCAGAAATGGGGTGCTTTTTCTATAATGTCGTTTTTATATACAGTGAGGAAAATAAGTATTTGAACACCCTGCTATTTTGCAAGTTCTCCCACTTGGAAATCATGGAGGGGTCTGAAATTGTCATCGTAGGTGCATGTCCACTGTGAGAGACATAATCTAAAAACAAAAATCCAGAAATCACATTGTATGATTTTTTAACTATTTATTTGTATGATACAGATGCAAATAAGTATTTGAACACCTGTCTATCAGCTAGAATTCTGACCCTCAAAGACCTGTTAGTCTGCCTTTAAAGCTGCATAACTTTAAAGCTGCATAAAGACACCTGTCCACCCCATACAATCAGTAAGAATCCAACTACTAACATGGCCAAGACCAAAGAGCTGTCCAAAGACACTAGAGTCAAAATTGTACACCTCCACTAGGCTGGAAAGGGCTACGGGGAAATTGCCAAGCAGCTTGGTGAAAAAAGGTCCACTGTTGGAGCAATCATTAGAAAATGGAAGAAGCTAAACATGACTGTCAATCTCCTTCGGACTGGGGCTCCATGCAAGATCTCACCTCGTGGGGTCTCAATGATCCTAAGAAAGGTGAGAAATCAGCCCAGGACTACACGGGAGGAGCTGGTCAATGACCTGAAAAGAGCTGGGACCACCGTTTCCAAGGTTACTGTTGGTAATACACTAAGACGTCATGGTTTGAAATCATGCATGGCACGGAAGGTTCCCCTGCTTAAACCAGCACATGTCAAGGCCCGTCTTAAGTTTGCCAATGACCATTTGGATGATCCAGAGGAGTCATGGGAGAAAGTCATGTGGTCAGATGAGACCAAGACAGAACTTTTTGGTCATAATTCCACTAACCGTGTTTGGAGAAAGAAGAATGATGAGTACCATCCCAAGAACACCATCCCTACTGTGAAGCATGGGGGTGGTAGCATCATGCTTTGGGGGTGTTTTTCTGCACATGGGACAGGGCGACTGCACTGTATTAAGGAGAGGATGACCGGGGCCATGTATTGCGAGATTTTGGGGAACAACCTCCTTCCCTCAGTTAGAGCATTGAAGATGGGTCGAGGCTGGGTCTTCCAACATGACAATGACCCGAAGCACACAGCCAGGATAACCAAGGAGTGGCTCTGTAAGAAGCATATCAAGGTTCTGGCGTGGCCTAGCCAGTCTCCAGACCTAAACCCAATAGAGAATCTTTGGAGGGAGCTCAAACTCTGTGTTTCTCAGCGACAGCCCAGAAACCTGACTGATCTAGAGAAGATCTGTGTGGAGGAGTGGGCCAAACTCCCTCCTGCAGTGTGTGCAAACCTGGTGAAAAACTACAGGAAACGTTTGACCTCTGTAATTGCAAACAAAGGCTACTGTACCAAATATTAACATTGATTTCCTCAGGTGTTCAAATACTTATTTGCAGCTGTATCATACAAATAAATAGTTAAAAAATCATACATTGTGATTTCTGGATTTTTTTTTTTAGATTATGTCTCTCACAGTGGACCTGCACCTACGATGACAATTTCAGACCCCTCCATGATTTCCAAGTGGGAGAACCTGCAAAATAGCAGGGTGTTCAAATACTTATTTTCCTCACTGTATTTAAATGTGTAACACCACTTGAACCATGGTGAAACGTTTCGTGTATATGGTTGAAATGAGATTAAAACACATTTGAGTTGACTTTACTGTCTCACTGTCTATTACGTCTGTAAACGGTAGGTGTGGCTTGGGAGTGGAGTTGTAGGGAAGCGAAGCAAGTGCATTCTGGGAGTTGTTGTCTTTCATCCACATGAGCCAAAAATACATTTCCTGGCTTTTCTCGGTCTAGAAGGCACCAACTTCTAAACAAAATTTACATTTCTACTATATAAATAACCCAATTTAATACATATTCATCTTTCCAGCAGTAAGCACACAGGTTGCCATATGAACATACATTTCTTTTTCACACAACAATTTTAAATCCTGAAAAAACACTTCTGAACTGTCCACAAAGCATGATCTGGACCTAGCTTAACATTGATTGTGAAACAATTGTGTCTCCACTGCTTCACCCAAAATTACCAGGGCGACACCCGTACTGACAGGAAATCTAGTCCAAATGTTTTTCTAGAAGAAAACCAAAAAGCAGGTTTCATGTCTCTGCTTTGAGCCATGTAAACTTTCAGCATACACATCTCCTGTCTGCATGTGGTCACATCTGTCATGTTTAAAACAGCTGGATGACTGTGTCTGGACAATACTGTTTATCCTACTCTACTATTATTATTCATGTGGGGAATCACAGGAATGTCCAAGCAAAAATAGATGAGCGCTCATTTGTTTGAGATGCTGACCCTCAAACATTCCTTAGTAAATGTACAGATTTGAGGTCAGTTTTAAAGACAGTGCGACCTCCACTCACCGATATCATCTCCTCTTTCTTGCACTGCTGGGACAGGTCCTTTATGCCGTTAACAAAGAGCTTGTTGGCGCTGACGTAGGCCCTGCCGGCATCGATCATCCCACTGCACAGCTTCACCAGCTAGTCGGGACAGAGAAACATAAAAATCATCACTTTAGATACACAACAAAGGTATAGTCTATTTAAAAAAGAGTCACATGTTTAAGCCAGTGTGATGCAAGGATAGTATTAGTTACAGTGATGACTTAAAACTAAATAATTTCTGGTCACATGCAGAATCCTAGCCTGGGAAAACCCTGACGAACTTCCGACAAATTTGAGATTTGCTCTGCAAGTCCGTCAGGCCAAGAGCCCATTCAAGCCCATTTCCAATTTTTCCAAATTGAGGCACCGATCACTACCGCTTTACACGATGATGATAGCGCAGCGAAGTAGCTTTTTGTTTACATTCAACATGACGGCCACCGAAGCACAGCAAATCGTTAATGCTGCTGTCGCTGCTACGAAATTGGCTGTGAATGAACCTTTCCCAGACCCACTCTCAGTTACAACTGAGAAGGGTCTGGTGTCAACCAGGCTAGCAGAATCCAGGAGGATGCTCAAATTTAGAATAATCCTCATGTCTGAATCCAGGCCTGTGGATGCATTATTGAAGCTAGTGTGTCTGGTATCCAAATGAAAACTTAGTATTTATTAAGCATTCTGATAGAAGTGCATATTTAAAAAAGGCAAATTAATGATATGATCAGCAGCATGTGGACTTATAATCTCGGTATCTTCCATGATTTTGACAGCAGACCAGCTGTGTCTGAATTGACTTCCTCCTTTACTAATTCACTCCCTCCATAGTAAACTCTTAATAGTTTACTCAATAGTGACACTTCAAGCAATCCATCATCACCATTTTGCACCACATCACTTTAATATAAACATTGAAATCACTGTGTTAAAACTCCTTGTTAAATATGCCAGAAGCCTCATCTCCAGGAAGAAGCTTTTAGATGCAACTTTGCCACAAATCTATAGCAACTATGAAAGGTAAATGAGAAACAGAAGCAATGCATGTCATGTGTGCATGTTCCAGTGCATGTTCTTTGTCCCTAAAAAGCTAATATAAGTTAAGTTAATTTTATTTTTAAACCAAGCTAAAGAAATACATTTAAACATTTATCAAAAATGTTTATTAATTGTTTATTTTAAGGTCAATATCATCTGCAAATCTGCACACAGACTACACATGATCCTTTTGATAGTGCTAGATGAAAAGTTAAGGGATCATCAAAGTTATTACAAGTCATCCTGAGGGGAACATGAATGGCTGTGCCAAATTTCACCATCCAATAGCAGTTGAGACATTTCAGCCTCATGGTGACACTATCAGAAAAGTGAGGAGATCACTAAAGTTAATAGAATTTGTCATGTGGAGCCAGGAATGTCTGTACAAAATGTTGTGCCAATCCATGTAGTAGATGTTGAGATATTTCACAGAATAAGCATACAACTTTGACCACTGGTGGCGCTAGAAGAAACGTCAGAGGTGCAAAGTTATTAGGATTTATCCTCTGGGCACCAATAATATACAAACCAAATATAATGACAATCCCCATAATTATTGTTGAGAGATTTCACATAAAACCACAAATGTAAACCTGATGCTGGCGCTAGAGTAAAAGTGAAGAGATCAAAGTCAGTGGCATCCTCTGGGGACCATGAATGTCTTTTCAAACTTTTAAAGAAATTTATTTAATAATTCAGATATTTTAGTCTGGACCAAAGTGGTGGACGACCGACTGACAGACCGACATTGGTATCCCTAGAACAATGTCGCTAGCATGACTAGAAATCACAAATATAGTTCACATACTGTATAGTGTGGTAACAAATGGATTTTGATTTGAGACCCAGCCATATGAGAGCAAAAAACCTAATTGTACACATTAATATATAATAATATATTACCAGGTTCAGACAGTTTACAGCAATGGTACATACTCTTTTAAACACCACATGAACTGGCAACCGCTGCACTTTCCCACTTTATGGGTTATATGATAAGCTACAGAGTGGCACACTGTCATTACCACTGCACTGATGCAGCTGTGTCTACGACAGGATCAGAACATGTGTGTGTTGGCAAGGGGTTATGCAGAAGAGAGAGCCCAGTAAACCCTTAATTATCTCAGTGGTGCAGGAGTTCCCAAGGTTGTCGCTATGTGAGTGTGGTTTTCTGGGTAGCTGACAGGCCAGAGATGAGAAACCAGGGAGTGAAGACCGATAACTGCACAATTTATGACAGCATGACTAAAAAAAATGAACAGTTGGAATATATATGTGAACATTGCTGAAATGAGCTGCTGACTCAAGATGTGTGAGTGTGAATCGCAAAATGTACAGTGTGCACACTGTGTAGACGTAGCTATCTGATGTGCAATACACAGTATACATGTTTTTTTTTTAACAAATTTGTATTGGTTTTCAACAGAAACACAAGTTATACATGTTGCCATCATGTCAGTAACGGCAATAGATAAACGAAAATAATAAAACAAAAAATAAATAAAAATATACATTGCCATCCATCTATTCTTAGCAGGAAAATATACAGTATACATGTTTAAGTTCACATGTACATGACTGACGCTGTTATGAATCCAAAAGACAAGGCAGCATAATTCCTGCCATGCTGCTGCTCCCAAGCTGGTCTGACAACATATCTGTCAACAAATCGGCCAATATGGGGGAATCTGATCTCATCATGTGCTGTACAGAGCCCCCAGGGTCTGAGCACAGCCATTAAAGGCACAGTATATGTGTCAGGATTTGTTGATAAATGGGCTGGAAGAACCACGGGGGTCCACTCGGAGTCAAAATGCCACATCTGGTAGCACATGACAGACCTCGCCCTGTTAATTGACTGAAACAGTTACAGTGTAATGCAGAGGTCAATAAGGTGTGGGATAGGAATTTTAAATTTGGGGAAAATTATAAAATGGTCTATGGCAGTGATGGTTTTGCTAGTTGTGGCTTGTGGTACTATAAGAAATTGTAAATTAAGTAAATATTTTATTCCAGTACACTAGTACGCTGCAAAATCTAGCAGGGATTGACACCTTTACAATTGGCAGCACTGAATGTTTTCACACCGGTCAGAACGGTCAACATCAATGGAGGCAGGTTCAGCCATCATCAATCTCATAAATGTTCTAAGAGCCTTCATTGCTGCCAGAATGTCCTCAGGCAGCTTTAGAGCATCCTAACAGTGTGAGGACCCCTGCTGAACAGAACAAATCACCCTGATGGAAACCCCTCATCCGACCCTACTCATCTTTCCATGCTGTTCAAATGGAGCTCAAAGTTCAATGGAAGGTCCTGACCTGTTGGGGGCAGGAATAATTTGTGTGTGTGTGTGTGTGTGTGTGTGTGTGTGTGTGTGTGTGTGTGTGTGTGTGTGTGTGTGTGTGTGTGTGTGCGTGTGCATATGTGTGCGTGCGTGGACATTTGTTTAAAATGTCAACGTGTCGCTTGTTGGTTCGCTAATTTAAGAGATGGGGTTGTAACAATGTGGAACGCTTGAAATCCATGCTTTTTGGTCTAAACGTCATACCCAAATTAAAAGTGGTACAGCTCCCATATACTTTGACACTCTCGGGTGTGCCTGATATCATTGGAAAGGTAACTCTCTCAAGTTTTTGTTACAAGTGGGTGACTCTAGACCTCAATGACACAGACTTACAGAGGTTAGAATGGAGGTTTTTTATTTCCGTCCAAGTCATACATCTATAAAATGATTACAATACACTGCTGTAAACACATCTGACAGGTGACAGACAACACAGGACATTAGCCGCATGTCTCAGCTTACTACAGAAAAAATGAAGCCAAAAGACTCAAAAATGGATTTTATATGATTTTTTTTCTACAGCTATGTCTGTGCGTTTTTTATTTCCATTTGAAAAGTGCAAAGAAAAAAGCCAAAAAACAAACACACCCACATCAATCACCTTTTGCAATGATATCAGGCACACCCCTGAGTGTCAAAGTATATGGGAGCTGTACCACTTTTAATTTGGGTATGACGTTTAGACCAAAAAGCGTTTCTTCAGCCACTTCTGTCTACAACAGTCGAGAACCCTTTTGCAATTATGTAAACACATAATGTAATCTGAAAACTGCTGCCCTGATTAAGAAAACAATGCAACTGATCTCAGCTGGTATTCTGTCTGGAATGGAGTGGAAATCTATAAATGACCCCAAACTTTTGACCGGTAGTGTGTGTGTGTGTGTGTGTGTGTGTGTGTGTGTATGTGTGTATGTGTGTATGTATGTGTATGTGTATGTGTGTATATATATATATATATATATATATATATATATATATATATATATATATATATATATATATATATATATATATATATATATATAATGATTAAGGTAAGTGCAGCTTTTTTTAGGTGAGTGCAGCTTATCCATATTACTTCCTTAAGCTTTTACCAACCACTGTTTCGTTGTAAAAGGATGTAGATCTTTGACAGACTGCTAGTGCTATAAAAAAAATTGTGAATATGAACATGTAATATGTGTATGAACAAATAAGACATCCTTTTTTGAAAATAATCCAGGTACAATGGACTGCAGAGTAATTCAAACCTTAAACATATGTGTCTCCATGGTGGAGGGTGTTAAATGAGCTTACAGTAAATAGCTTCATTTCATATCTTACAAACACTAAGAATTAATGATAAACAGACAAAGACATTGCATGCTCAGATAACAACACAGGGCTGCTCTGTGTGATGCTTTCATACTACAGAATATAAACCTGCCTCTGTGACTTTAATCAGTGTTTGCTTACCGTTTGTGTTTGTGTGTGTGTGTGTGTGTGTGTGTGTGTGTGTGTGTGTGTGTGTGTGTGTGTGTGTGTGTGTGTGTGTGTGTGTGTGTGTGTGTGTGTGTGTGTGTGCCAGTGCATGAACCTATTAATATAATAATACCAATTCCACAGTGTTTCCTAGTTTAAATAGACTTGACATTTAGATAACAGAGAGTGAGAGAAAGACAGACACACACACAAAAAATGAAAAGAGAAACACAATTACAGAGAGAGCAACATACACACAGACAGACAGACAGACAGACAGACAGACAGAGGGCTCTATGATCAGTTTCACAGTGTCTAAAGAAAATACTGTTTATAGACAACGTCAACATCTGACAGCGTTTTTCCTTCAAACAATGTGAATCAAATCCAGAACGTCTCTTTTTTTTAGTGTTCTAACAGTGTGCAATATAATGCCTTTGTTTGTGAGTAATCTTTACTAGAAATGTGTTGTAAGAAACACAATTCAACACCAATTAAAAGCAACATAGACATGGAGTACATCGCTCAAGTTGAGCAGCACAGTCTACAGAAAGGACACATTTGCATGGTTCATACCTTGTCGAGCTTTGCCTCAATCTCCACCACATCCGTCTCCACATCATCAATGCCAGCCCTGCAGAGAGAACACAAAGCCACAGTTAATCAGATCTGCTCCTTAATTATGCCAGACTTTGTAAAAAAAGTAAAAAAAAAAAAAAAACCCAGACACCATTTCTGAGAAGAGAAACCACAATATTCAAACTCTTGTTTGGGAGAGATTCTTGGATTAGTGGTACGCCGCCATGTAACAGTGACTAGTAACAATATCCATGTTGGTGAAATCTTAAAAAGCAGACAATGTGGACAAAAGGGAGTGAGAGATGAAGAAGAAAGTAAAAGTACCAAACTGACAGTGTAAAGGTATATTGTACTGTACTTTCTGTGCATTCAAACATGAGCCACACCATCTAAGCATTAATAGGTATTTTACTCCCAATGAAAATTAAGCTGCAATCAGTCACAACACATTACAGTCTCACAGACTCGAACATTAATCCTAATGACTGGATCGACAAAGGCATCTCTCTGGAAGATTAGTGGCCACGGCCTAGCTGCAAAATCAATGAATGACATCATACAGAGACATAGGCCTAGACTGGTACTTAAGTATCTTAAGGTGAGCGGTTAGAGGCATTAGCAACACAAAAGGTTTTTTATTGGGTACCAGCAACTTTAATAAACAACAAAAGCAATAATGTAGTAAAGTACTCCAGATTTAGGTGTTATTTTATGTTTTTTAAATCTACACAAAAAATATACATAAAGGGACTTGATGTCCCTCAGCAGGGTGTGTGTGTTTGTTTCCGGTGATTTGGGTGGGCGAGTAGCCTTTACAGTACCATCCTTGCCTTTGGGATCTTCTTCCATTAGTGTGCAAGCTCACACATACATAGACACACTGTTTCCTCTGACACACGTACCTATACACACCAACAAGGAACATTAGGCTCAAACATAAGTCTGTAAAAGAAAATTACACACAATATCTCCTAAAAAAAAAGAAGAGGTTTATGCCTCGACGCAGAGGTGCAGGGTTCGAAACCGACCTGTGACGATTTCCTGCATGTCTTCCCCCTCTCTCTCTCTCCCCTTTCTCACCTAGCTGTCCTGTCAAAGTAAAGGCGGAAAAGCCCAAAAAATAATCTTAAAAAAAAAAAGAATGAGCTGGAGCTTATTAGACAATCTAGGCAAGGATCAGCGTCACACCCTGCATGTGCTGGAACATGTCGACCGTAATCCCAAAACTCGTAGAAAATGATCTCATCATACAATCTCAACCACACCCTCGTCTCCAACTCTTTACGACACCGAAAACAGCTGATCTTTTACATCATAGCAGATATTATGTGCAGAGTTGGAGGAAAGAACATGTAAACAATTAAGCAACCTGCTCAGCTAGTTTATGTTATAAAGCTCGCAACTCGATCTGTTTCTGCTTTAGAGAGGACGTACAAAGCAGAAGGGGGAGCTGAGATGTCAGTCTGCAGCTGTTGAACCTGCTCTTGAGAATAACATTCCCATAATTTTTTTGACAATACTTGCAGATGTTCAGCTAATTCTTGACTTGTGTCTGTCCTGCACTTGTCTTCTTCTCTCATCCAGAACGCACACTGTTTATACAGACGGCACTTTTCTCTACCACAACATGACACTGACACAGCAGGGAGGCATGTGTGTGGTCTGCACAGAAGGCTGATTTATATTGTTTCAAAGAGAAAGAAAGAAAGCTGGAAATCAGAGTTGAGAGACCTTACATTAAGCCGTCTGAGTAATTTGTTGCACTTGAGTATTGTTGTTCTGGCATGCAGTTTAACTCATCAAACTGGCTCATAGTTTCTGCTCTTTAGCTGCATGTCAATTAGAAATATAACACTGCACATCCAAGCTCCACTCCCAACAGCATCATTTTCTCCATTAAGTCACAGTGAATCAAACACGTTTAATGTCAAACAGCTGTTCAATCTAGAGGATAAGCTCATTACAAGCTTGTCGTGTCTCGGCCAGCACATGCTGCCAATAAACGGTGACTGACATTTGATGACGAGGATGCACAGACAATGTTTAATACAGAAGCGGCCGATTCCCTTTTGATCCAAGATTTCAAGTTCAGCACAGGCTTCAGAAACTATGAATACTGTGGTATTTGTGCTTTGTGTTGCAGGTTGGATGCATGTAGTGTTTTTGTCCCAGTATGCATTTAACATGCATGTGTGTGCGTGTATGTGCATTGGGAATTATTCAGAGCTTTGGAAATCAATACACTAAGAAGGTTGTCCGCTCTGGCAAGGTTAAATAACAAAGAAACAGCACTACGGAGCCAAATCTGTGTGTTTGCCAGTGTGTAAGCTTGTCAATGTATGTTTGTCCTGTTCAATACCTCCTACATTGTTCACTATCTCAGCAATTACTGTGTTTCCCAAACTAAATGCACCTGAGAGTTATGAGATTAAAGTGAAATGGAGAAAGATAGACTCCAAATGAGGATTATGAGTAATGCTGCAAGACACGATGGCTTTATAAAGATGCAAAGGCAGCGAGGAAGAATATGAGTGTGTGTTTCAAAATTTGGTCTCAATGACACTTGCTTCCTGTTTGTGTTCAGTGTGTGTGTGTATGTTTAAACGCTGGAGGAACACCCCAAAGCTGCTCCACTGATGATGATGCAGCCCAGTTAGGAAGGGGGATGGGCTTATACTCGCTGCCAGTGGTAGCATACTGTACACAGTCTGACATCACCAGTGAGGGCGGGGGAGGGGAACCTCACGTGCACTCCCATAAGCCCCAACAACCATCCACACTAGCGTAAAGAATCTATTCTTGTCCCCCATACCATGTGCGTACTCTAGCATGAAGCTTGCATGGCTATCCTCTCACATCTCTTCACACGAGAGCGAAGTACACACACACACACACACACACACACACACACACACACACACACACACACACACACACACACACACACACACACACACACACACACACACACACACACACACACACACACACACACACACACACACACACACACACACACACACACACACACACACACACACACACACACACACACACACACACACACACACACACACACACGTCTGAGCTCCCCATGTCTTTCAGACTCGATGTGCTGCATCACAGCCACATCAGCATCACTTTAATTCCTCTAATACCAGACAAGGCCGGACCGCAATGGCTAAAATACTCACATGCAACTAGACATTACTGAAGATATTCACTGGTAATGACATTATACGTGTGTGTGTGTGTGTGTGTGTGTGTGTGTGTGTGTGTGTGTGTGTGTGTGTGTGTGTGTGTGTGTGTGTGCACATGGATAAATCTTTATTTACGTTCAACCTCTTCTGTGGTGCTTCCTAAGCTGAGCCAATCTGAGTGTGTATTTGTGTGACAGATGTGCCTTTTGATTACTGAATACAATCATACTGTACTTTACTAATATATCGCAAAATAATCAACAGTATCTCATGTTATTCCGCCTGCATCTTTTATTTAAAAGGAAGTTGTACCAGTTAACAATAAGCAGGGCTTCTTTATGGAAACATTGGATGTTTACAGAATATGGATTATAGCATCAATATAATAAAGTCTCTTGATTTGCTCAGATATTTAACTCAGTGGATTTACAAAAAAATGGACAATCCTGTCAGTTTCTCAATAGATTTTCCAGAAAATGTACAATATCATGATAGATCACAATACAATTACATTTACCAATGATAGACATAGCATGTAGCACCATAAACACTAAAACATTAAAACCTTACCATAGGCAATTAACACAGGCCCAAAAGTGGCTATTTTCACTAACTTATCTTAATATAATTTTGTATTTTGTAGGTTAGATATTTAGGCTTATTCATGATTTACTGTAGCGTGCATTGTAATTCTTTGTATTACTAAAAGACAATATAAACAGGAGAGGGTCTTGTTGTTATTAAGCCACCTATCCTGTAAGTAAGTCTCATTTATAATGTATACACGCTTTCATCATCCTCCACCCACAAATTCAGACATACACACATGTAAAATGATTCCCCTTCCCAGAATTCCAAGTAGCGAGCTCCATGGCAACCCTTTATTGACCCCCAATCACCATAGCAACAGGCATCAGCATTACACACGCTTTTTTTCCTGACCAATTTCCTCTGTCTGTCTGATGTGTCCGTCTCCCTTTCAGTCTTACCAGCTTCCTCTTTTACAGAAACACTAATTTTCCACAGAAAATCAGCCAAAACAAAACAACCTGCTGATACAGTCTTTATCATGGACAGGCCAGTGTGTTACGGTGGTGAGTTAGTGGCTGTAGTGTGGCTTGTGGTGCATCTGCTCTGCAGGGAAGGCTGCCATGGGCAAAGTGCCCTTAAGTAGAATACTGATGCCTAAAAGCTACAAAGGCTCTATGGTCAGTCCTGCTCACTGCAAAATGATCAATCATAAGATGTCTTTCTCTAATTCAAGTCCCAAATGTATGTCTTAGTGTACATTTCAATGGGTTCAGATCTTTTTACTTTTTTTCTTGAATAAAAGAGACATTTCCTTAATTCTAATGATGTGACGATCAGCATTATTGTCCCATGTTTCTACATACCATCACTTGTTGTAAGAAAAAAGTGTACACTGGAAACATAAAATCAGCTCACGGTGTTTTGTCGATTACAAAAAAAAAAAGATTTAAAAAAATAAAAGATTTAAAACATAAAAGCGTAAATAACATGTCTGGTTGTCTTTGTCTGACAGTGAGCAGGCGCAGGTGGGTTTGAGGTGGGGACAGTAACTGCAGCCCATCCTTCATCTCTTTGTTCTCACATTCTAAACCACACTTATCCAGCCCCTATTATTAAAAAACTATTTTTGGTCATCTCAGACAAACATTTGCAGCTTTTACATCAATCTACTGTGAAAGGGTTCTCTACGAGTCTGTGTCATCATGTTGTTAAATCCTTTCAGTGCTCCAATTTTTGTCCAAAAGAGCTTTCTCCCCCCAGAAATGATCTATTCCCCCATCTCTCTTTGTTTCATTGATGCCTCAGTCTATCCAATTGACAGTGTCTCCCTGCCCTCTATCTGTAACCCTCCTTTATTAGCTGCTGGTGTGAAGCGGAGGACTGTGTGTTTGAGAGAGACTGTATACAAGTGTACAAAAAGAGAATTACAAATGCATAGGTGAACATATATTAATTTAAAATGCTCCATTTCCATGGCAGAAAGTGTCCAAGCAGTTCAGTCATCCACGTAACAAGATGCAACTTGATTCAAGTCAAGCGAGTAAATAGCACCATTAGCACATGCACGTGCACAGACTCTATCAAAAGAGCCTCCAGTAAATGATCCTTTCACAAAAAACACACACTTGCCTAAACAGACTGCCTTTTCACACCAATAACAAGCCATACCAAACAAGTGTCTTATGTGTGGCTAACAAAGACGCCTTCAATGCTTCCCCTAAAACCCCCCTCCCAACAAACATCACACTCATTCCCTGAAAAAACATTTGCCTGTGCCGAGATGGCTGATGAGACAAAGAGACCAAACATGATGCTGACAAAAAGGACCATTACTTGTGTCCTTGATGCCTCAGTTTAATGGCGTTAAACCAAACTGGGCCAACTGAGATAAAGTAATGTGCCGATCCATTGCATTCAGGGATGTGTTGTTGAACTATTCCGCTGAGATAAAATTATACTTAAAGAAAGAAAATACGCTGATTCTCTTTCTTTCCGAGAGTTAGTCCAGAGATCGATACAACTCTCATATCTGTACGGTAAATATACAGTGAGGAAAATAAGTATTTGAACACCCTGCTATTTTGCAGGTTCTCCCACTTGGAAATCATGGAGGGGTCTGAAATTGTCATCGTAGGTGCATGTCCACTGTGAGAGACATAATCTAAAAACAAAAATCCAGAAATCACAATGTATGATTTTTTAACTATTTATTTGTATGATACAGCTGCAAATAAGTATTTGAACACCTGAGAAAATCAATGTTAATATTTGGTACAGTAGCCTTTGTTTGCAATTACAGAAGTCAAACGTTTCCTGTAGTTTTTCACCAGGTTTGCACACACTGCAGGAGGGAGTTTGGCCCACTCCTCCACACAGATCTTCTCTAGATCAGTCAGGTTTCTGGGCTGTCGCTGAGAAACACAGAGTTTGAGCTCCCTCCAAAGATTCTCTATTGGGTTTAGGTCTGGAGACTGGCTAGGCCACGCCAGAACCTTGATATGCTTCTTACAGAGCCACTCCTTGGTTATCCTGGCTGTGTGCTTCGGGTCATTGTCATGTTGGAAGACCCAGCCTCGACCCATCTTCAATGCTCTAACTGAGGGAAGGAGGTTGTTCCCCAAAATCTTGCAATACATGGCCCCGGTCATCCTCTCCTTAATACAGTGCAGTCGCCCTGTTCCATGTGCAGAAAAACACCCCCAAAGCATGATGCTACCACCCCCATGCTTCACAGTAGGGATGGTGTTCTTGGGATGGTACTCATCATTCTTCTTCCTCCAAACACGGTTAGTGGAATTATGACCAAAAAGTTCTATTTTGGTCTCATCTGACCACATGACTTTCTCCCATGACTCCTCTGGATCATCCAAATGGTCATTGGCAAACTTAAGACGGGCCTTGACATGTGCTGGTTTAAGCAGGGGAACCTTCCGTGCCATGCATGATTTCAAACCATGACGTCTTAGTGTATTACCAACAGTAACCTTGGAAACGGTGGTCCCAGCTCTTTTCAGGTCATTGACCAGCTCCTCCCGTGTAGTCCTGGGCTGATTTCTCACCTTTCTTAGGATCATTGAGACCCCACGAGGTGAGATCTTGCATGGAGCCCCAGTCCGAGGGAGATTGACAGTCATGTTTAGCTTCTTCCATTTTCTAATGATTGCTCCAACAGTGGACCTTTTTTCACCAAGCTGCTTGGCAATTTCCCCGTAGCCCTTTTCAGCCTTGTGGAGGTGTACAACTTTGTCTCTAGTGTCTTTGGACAGCTCTTTGGTCTTGGCCATGTTAGTAGTTGGATTCTTACTGATTGTATGGGGTGGACATGTGTCTTTATGCAGCTAACAACCTCAAACAGGTGCATCTAACTAAGGATAATAAATGGAGTGGAGGTGGACATTTTAAAGGCAGACTAACAGGTCTTTGAGGGTCAGAATTCTAGCTGATAGACAGGTGTTCAAATACTTATTTGCAGCTGTATCATACAAATAAATAGTTAAAAAATCATACATTGTGATTTCTGGATTTTTTTTTTTAGATTATGTCTCTCACAGTGGACATGCATCTACGATGACAATTTCAGACCCCTCCATGATTTCCAAGTGGGAGAACTTGCAAAATAGCAGGGTGTTCAAATACTTATTTTCCTCACTGTAAGTCTACAGCCAGCAGCCAGCTTAGCTTAGCATAAAGACTTAAAACAAGGGGAAACAGCAACTTGGCTCTGTCAAAAGAAAATATGCCTACTAACACCTCTAAAGGTCACTAATTATCCAGGAGACCAGTGAAGACTCATAAAACCACAAGGTGTCTTTTTTATACTTTGGTTTTTAAACAAACAAGGTTTAACGTCTTTATTGGTGAACTGTACAGGTGTTGGTAGAGGGGTTACCTTTAGGACAGAGCCAGGCTAGCTTTCCCCCTTATTTTCAGTCTATATGCAAAGCTAAATTTGAAAAGATACAATATCTCTCAGAAAGAAAGTGGTGTATGATTGAACTTTTTCACAGCGTCTGCAATTAACAATTACAAGCAAGCACCTACGTTTTTCTTCGATTAACTGATTATTTGTTTTTCGTCAAAAAAATGCCCATTACAATTTACCTAGAAGTTGATCTCTTCAAATCACCTGTTTTCCACACTATATTTAATTTCAAATCTTATAAAACAGAGAAAAGCAGCGAGTCTTTACACAACCTGCTTATTTTTGTTTGATACATTTCTTAAACAATGAATCTATTGTCTGTGCTTTAATACACATTATTCCAACAGAGGGCATGGCTGTCCATGCTGGTGGATTCTTGTGTCAAACTGTCAGAAAAATCTGTCAGGGATATTTGAATGAGTTATGTACAGTACGAATGATCTTATGAGCAGCAGAGGGTAATGTGGCTTACAGTGGCTGCACATTTGTCTGTGCAGTATATATATAGTAATTCAACAAAGCATACTACAAACACACTATAGAAGTCAGTAGATACAGTTTCTCTGCTTTCCAGCAGCTGTCAGACCACCTGCCTGCTGGCCTCGCTAAAGCCGACCATAAGCCCAAATGTGATGCGTCTTTGTTATCATTACTCATAAGCAGAATTTTTGTACACCACTCTCTATAAACACAATGCATATAAATATGTCTGGTTGAGCAGTCTGGGATGTGGGAACGTCATTATATCATACCAAAGAACATTCCATTAACAGGCCAACAGGAAGTGTGTTGGAAGCTTCAGAGTGCAAAGCTGACAGAAATTATTTCTCTCCAATGTATTGTAACTGCAACTGAAGCCAGGTGGGACTTCTTTTTCTTGGAAAATACAACATATTTCTCTCCTCACTTGCCAAGAGAGAAGGACTGAGAGTGAAACAAGGAAAACTCAGTGACTCTTTTCCACAGGAAGTCGCTCTGCTGACTTAGAGAAATGCAACTTGATTACATCATCATCATCAAGTTACCATAATTGTTATGTTGCCAGAGAGTCTTAAACCTGTGTGAGCATAAGATACAGAGGGTTATGCATTTATAAAACCATGATCTGCTGCACCAAACTCTAAAATGTCCTATATTAACACATACAGTATATGCACACACACTTATACATGCTGTTTAAATGGCACTCCATTTCAGCAAATTTTCATCTTAAATTATTCTGATTACCATAAAAAAAAAATCCCTCTTAATGTTGTTCATGGTGGACCGTGGGGGGCTCATTTCTATTTCCACTGCATCCTCACAGCAGGAGGCAACAGTACTGATCTCCAATATTATGGCTTTGTTTGGTGATCAGTAAAAAGTAATCTAGCTTTGGCCATTATTCACCTCTTTGAGGTTGGCAGATTTAAAAAAATGCAAAAGAAGGAATGGAAGAAAAGATGCAACCACAAGTTGATGACAGACACCTCAAACATCTGAAATGTCATCCAGGTAAGATTTAAATTTGACAAAAGATAGCACAAGTTGAGCCCACAGAGCCTTGTGCCCTCCTTCCCAGGGAGGAGAGCTGTGGCCTGGGTGGAGTTGGGAGTTTTTTGGTGTTGAACCATTTAGGGCTTGAGGGCGCGTTTGATCATGATCCACTCACACTCTGAGGAATGTGCACTCACAGACTCACTCCACACAGAGTTTAAATGATGGGCCTCATCTTCACAAATTAGGGGGTTAAAGAAATAGTTGAAAGATGAAGAGATGGACAGACGAATCTGATCAAACACAGGAATGTCGAGATCACTTGATGCAACATGACAGCAACACTCCCTGTGTTGAGTGTCTTTTTTTGTGATTTTTGTGAGTTTAAAAAACTGTGATGGCACAGCCGAGTTCCGAAAAGGGCTCACCCCATACTCCAACCTCTTTAACCTCCACTGACCTCCCAGTGGATTGTGAGCAGCGGATAACACGCACACAGACGCAGCTTGCATGAGAAACACAGGGGAGGAAGAAGACCCCTTGTAGTGTGTAAGCACTCTGTTCCCAGCACTCTTTTGCTTCTGTCCTCTTTGCATCCATCCCACTAACAGCCAGCTGATTGTGATGAATGAATGAGTGTAGAAGTGTAGAGAATGGTGTAGAAATGGAGTCACACTAGAAGATTATCCTTACATCACATCTATGTAAAATTCTGAAAGGGAATGCATGTATGTCTTAGTGAGACTTTTTTTTCCAGACAGACACAAGAGGCTATATGTAGTGGATACAGTAGCTCAATCGGCTATTGAACACAGAGAAAAAGAACAGTTCATCTGGGCTGATGATCTACAAAGGATCAGTAGGCTATCAGTATACAGCTCACAGTATATGTCTTTACATTGTTCTTAAGTCATGAATTGAAGTTACTGTGTCTTTTGAATGTATCCAGCTGCCTCTTCACATCGGAGGAATCAATTCACCCATTTATGAGAGGTACATGCATAGAAAAATGCATCCAAATGGAAAAATAATGATTTTCAATGTCATTATTAGCTTTCTGTTACTAAAGTGTCATACTATCTTAAAAGCAAAGTTTTATAGTGAAAACACACTTGACATTCTTGCCATACACGGATGACTTTACAAAGCTCAAGAGATATAATGATGCTGTAATGCCAATGACTAACCCAGCTATGTATCACAACCCCCACACGCCTGCAGCTGAGAGCCAGAAAGAGAAACTAAATTGAGAATGAAAGTGCATGTTATCCTTTAGGATATTTCAGCACTTTCCTTCCATCAAAACAGGCTTTTAAGGAAATATTACATTAGGATGGCAGCATGAGGTATTATTCACTGGAAACAACTGTAGTCAGCTGCAAACTTGACTAGTGACGATAAAAATAAACAAGAATTGGGATTCAAGCCACCTCTGCACACCACCTGTTAAAACTTGTGTTACCAAATATACAGGAAGTAGAAACTCTACTTCATACACCGGTCAAAAGAAAATTAGAGTCACCGCCACTTGTTCCTACCTGGTTTGTAAAACATTGCTACATGACTGAAGACAACATAATTATACAGATATTAATGGAATGATACAGATTTTTAGGTAAAGTAAATCTGCATACCTCGGCTTTTCTAAGGACAAGGAGACACTGTTTCTATTAACTCAGCACAGAGAATGACTTCTTACTTAAAGAATGTCTGGCACAGATAAGGCCTGCCTTATATTTCAGTCCGGAAATACACACATACACAATATATTTATATTGCGTATATACTGTATTAACAAATAAGCACATGCATACACAAACACATACAGCTGGCTGATTGTCAGTCAGAAACCTGATCCCATGTGGTGACGGCAGCACATTTGATGTGATTATAATTGAAAAGTTATTTACCAAATGCTGTCTTTTAGGGCTGGGCAATAAATAAATATTATTTATCATATCACTATATAATTGTTAGTGGTGCAATAGTAGTAGTATCAAAATATTTCATAGATCTTACCTGTAGATGAAAAATAAGTAATTTATTTTATTTGTGTTTATGCCATTTTAACTTGATTTAACTGTGGACAGAAATTATTAGGAAAAAACAGAACAATATTAGAGCTAAAATACTCAATGACACATTTCATATGTTATTTTGTGAAACACTAAAATGCATTGGATACAATGGTATGGAAATCAGTTAAACTTTCACCATGGGATTTTAAGTACTTGATGTTGAGATAATGTTTGATGCTTCGATTGGTAAAAATGACAATATTAATGTAATCTATATTGCCCACCAATGTTGTATTGATGCTGTTTGGCAGTGATAGTTGTGAAAGTACAGTACATGTATCCTAATTAGTGCATCATGCATAATATGGATGATTAGACTAAATTTAATGATTTTCTACTGATTTTTCCATTAATTTGCCTTTTTCTCTTCAACGACAAAGGACAAATATTACCCATAAGTCCTCCAAGCAAGAGGTTTATGTTTGCCACACTGAATAGGTCATGGCTTAGTATGGACACAGTATGTGTTAATATTTGATTATATCCCTCTTCCCACACAAACCTACAGAGCTAAATATAATATGTACTAAGTCTATTTATGGCTCTGTGTGATGTGAGAGAGAAGAGATGCTGCTTTGAACCAGACGTGTACCAGAAGAAAGAAGTGAGCGTTGCACAACAGCCTCCTGTTATGTTTGGCAGTCCTGATTGAACATCAGCGGAATAAGTCTCCTGCTGACACCGCAGTCAGATCTGCCAAAGAGGAAACAACCACCGATTTACACTTTTATCCATCTAAGAATGGTCCATCAGTGCCAGAAACTCAGGAAGAGGCACATTGTGGCTGTCTGGTTGGCATTAGGTAATCATCTGATCGTGTACATTTCACTCACGCAATGTGATCAGATCTTGGCCAAAAAGGAAATCTGAGGTCTGGTTTTGGTTTTCTGGATTTAGCTGTGGTTCACTAATATACAGTACTGCACTTGCACATACAGGACTTTTTTCTGTTATTTATTATACTCTGGAGGAACCCAGTTACTCATGTAATTTTAGGTTTATGCATGCATGTGTCATAGAGTAAAATAATTACAAAAACACCATTAAGTTTGTAGTTCTGTAATGAAAAAAAATTCTATATTGTTCATTGTACATCTAAACCCATTACTCTTTTAACTTAATAATAAAACAAACAGTGACCGTATTCTCAAAATCCTAAACAACCCATCAGCACATTTTTAAAAGGCATGCAGACCCAAATGTTTTCAATGAATGGCTGTTCAATAAAGCACTCACTTTTACACACACACACACACACACACACACACACACACACACACACACACACACACACACACACACACACTTCCTTATCTTCGTGTGTGTGTGTGATGTAAGAAAGGAAATGGAATCTGCTGAAGAGGCCACGTAGACAATCTGGGACACAGCTCACATACCAGACAGCATTTAGTTTGGGATAACATTTATACGTCTAATGAACACTAGGCCCATACCACAAGTTCAATTACATCTTGAAATTGTGAATGTCCAGTTTCTGTTGGCATGACTCCAACATACAGCCTGTATCACTGAATGTTGGATTAAGGATTTACAGTTGAGGACTATTTTCATTTCCAAAACTGAACATCAAGCACTTTCTCAGTCACATTCCCAAGATGGCTATCAATCATTTATGTATTACACCATGTAATATGATTGTGAATTGATGTATTAACTAATGATTATATGGACGTGTGGTATTGGTGAGATGGCAGAAAAGAGAGGCTGGATGGAAAATAGAAGGACGGTTCAGGGGTTGAGAAAGAATGAAGAGACAGGTTTACATTAACACAAGAGGTGGTCTTACGCAAGACACCCGCACACTGAGACAGCTAGAGAAACAAATCATGCAGGACAGAGAGCTGGGGTCTGGAACATGTATGCAGTTACACTCAAAGTGCACGTGTGTATGCATGTGTGCGTATAGTGTACACATTGTTACAGTGTGGTTTAGCTTGGAAGGATTTTATAAAATAGTGCATCTGAACATGAGCAAAAGAAACAAATAATTATTCTCAGGTTATCTTACATGAGATAAATGTAACATTAGGTAACATTTTATTTTAGAGGCCCCATAGTTTTCTAATCATTTTCTAGTAAATTTCCTGAAAAGTACTATGTAAAATGGTGCTAATAATAGGGTAATTAGAAGCAATTTTCTGAGACGGGTGATGAGTTGAGTTTACTTTGTTGCATTGAGTTTAGAAGCAGTTGTTAATATTTTATAAATATTTATAAAGAGGATTTCCTTGAAACAACTGCTAAAATTTAAATGACTGGAAAACTAATAGATTGACAAATTTTACATTTTGTGCACTCAATAGAAACTCCAGATTACATTAGAAATGAATTTGAATGAATTAGTTGGATGTGAATTAAATAATCTCTCTAGTTTACCTATAATCAGTACCAAATTGCATAATCCTTTTCAGGAACCTTCTTACAGTTACAGTTACCTTCTAGTAAATCGTATACTAGCCAACAGAGGCATTATTGTTGTGCAAGAAAATCACCTGCTGTTGGCTAACTCATATTGCTTCATTCCTTTCTTGAGGAGTTATAATGCTACCTTTACAATTTTACACAAATAGTTTCACAACTGTGGAAGAATGTATGGAAATGGAGACTTAACTGCCCATGCTCTGATATGTTTTATTATCCAAAGTAAACCGCAAGTTGAAGTCCCCATGAAACTTTCAGTTATGCTTGTTTCGTACACAGTTGAGCCTTAATCTCCCTTCTCTCCGGTCAAACTCTCTCTTACAGAACCCCCCTGTTCTGCTAGGTACAGACACACACGCACACAAATTCCCACTATGATTCCTACTCACACAATAAAGCTATGGTAGATTGAGCATGGTCATCCTTCCTTCCTGCTGCAAGACATATAGTCCATTATCGACCGGTGACTTTGCTTCAGCTGTTCAGATTTTTTCCACTTGTATGCAATGGGCAATCCATCCAACAAATGGAAGGAGGCATTCCCCATGCGAAATAATGCATGTGTGTGTGTGTGTGTGTGTGTGTGTGTGTGTGTGTGTGTGTGTGTGTGTGTGTGTGTGTGTGTGTGTGTGTGTGTGTGGGGGCAGGAACGTTGGATCCAAGCAAGTGTGGGACTGCTGACACGGCAGATGGGAATGTTTTAATTTGGTTGCAAGGAATTCCACAGAGATCTGAGGTGAGGATGCCCTGAATAATGTAACAATGGGGAATGTAAAGGGATTCCATCAGTTTTTAAGAGAGCAATCAGTGTTCCTGTCTTTACTTATGTCTCCATTGGAGATGGCCTGTCAGTCACACGTGTGGTTTCAGCACTGCTCAGTGAGGATCAGGACCGGTGGGCTGCCAAATGTACAGTGAGCCTGTGTCAACAACCTGTGAGGGATCGATCGATGATGAATGTCTCAAAACACTGTAGCTGGGATTAGAAAGGAGCAATTGAGAAGATGAAACAAATCAAAAAAGTTTAAACAAACGTAAATGGTGATAAATGGTGGTGTTTAGTAAAGACACTGGAAGTTAGTCAGTGGTCAAAAATTCTAAAGCAATCCTGTTTAACTTCCTCCACACAGCCACACATTCACCCCTGGGCGACAGGAACGTGGGTGGAGGAAGAGAAAGAGATGAGTGAATGGGGTGAAGAAGGCACAAGAGTAAACAGGAAGAAACAACATGAAAAAACTATAGTGCACAAAACTAAAGCCTGTCTCACTGGCCAAAACAAACACTAACATCTGTTTTTTTCTTTTGTGGGAAAGGTTACAATTGGCATTCATTCCCAGGACAAATTACTCTGCAGTATTCACGGGTATTTATCGGCTCTAGCTCCGATCTGCAGTGATGGTAACATGACACTGGGAGGAAAATTTGCGTTTCCTAGGATGGCGAAAGCATGACCTGCCCTACCCTGCCTCTGATTCGCTAGTACTTGTTGCCTTCGTTGGTTGGGTTGGTTAGATTTAGGCATGAGGAGTGAGATTGGTTACGGTTCGGGTAAGAATACCAGGGTAAGCCAATCAGAGTAGGGCGACTCATACCTTTGCCATCCTAGGAAAATGAATCTCGCCACCCGGGTGGATACGCCAACTTTGGGCCCCTTTTCCGGCGCAATACTATGACATGCATGTTGATGACTTCTGTCATCACGGCCACAAATTCTGTCCATTCTGCCCATTCTGCCCAAGCAGCGCCCAGACATTGTTCCAAAGCACCGAACTTGAAAAAGAGACTGAATAAGTAACAGATATAAAAAACAAAGCAACCACCGTAACATTGTCACTGGCCCCCATGATTCTTTCAACTTGTTACTAACCCTGTGTTTTTGGCAAGGCATACTCGTCTACTGGCAATGGGAAAGAAAGAAAAACCTCCATACAGTATACACGCTAATTTTGGTGGAATAAGGGTATAAGAGAGCAGAACTAAAGCAAAAAAGGCAGAGAAAGTTGAGCCAAATCTGAACCATCTGCTCAACTGGATCCCAGATGTGAGAGAGTGGGAGTCAACACACACACACACACACACACACACACACACACACACACACACACACACACACACACACACACACACACACACACACACACACACACACACACACACACACACACACACACACACACACACACACACACACACACACACACACACACACACACACACACACACACACACACACACACACACACACACACACACACACACACACACACACACACACACACACACACACACACACACACACACACACACAATCTCGCCTCCTAGTTTGCATAGGACGGCAATGAGCCAGAGTGAGCCGCATGACTATTTCATTTGTCACCTCAGGGAAGCTGTGTCCGAGCATCACCCGCCATTTGACAATACAGCTGTTCACTTCCTCTACTGGACTCAAGCTCTGTCCTCTTTCTTTTTGTGCTAATTTACAAGAAATGTGTGTTTTCATTAATGCTTTTCTGCCAGGATGTGTGTCCAGTCCACAATGCAACTCATGACGCATTCAGTGCATGAAATATCAGGCAGGTTACCAGGACTACAGTAACGGTGGCGACCATTAATCCTTCTTCACTCCCCAGGTCCATCCTCTATCCTACATCCACCATCAATCAATCAAACCACCCTTCTGTTTCTATGCTCCTTCTCACCATCAATTACCTTCCCTATCCTGTCAACCATCTATCATTCCTCCAGCCATACAGCCTTATTTTCCTGCATCCTTCTATTAGACAGACAGACAAACAGACAGACAGACAGACTCAGGTTATCTGAAACCCAACCCGCCTTGTTACTGCAGCCTTGAAATTTAATTAATTTCCATCCCACATCCACATTACCAATAATTGGCCGAAGGAGAAAAGGAGGAGGAGGAGGCGAAAGAAAGAAAGAAAAGTAAAAGGGTGAGAACAGGACATAAAACCTGTAGGATAGATGTAAAAAGAAAGACAAATGTGTGCAACTTCCGCAGTGAAACACAGAATCACTGAGAGTAAGAGGGTGAGATGACAGTGAGATGACAGATGTTGACAGAAGACCTCTCTTTTCTTAAACCAGTTGGGTTGTTTTTTGATGGCGAGCAGGGCTCGGCGACAACACATAATACCCACATTGTGTGGATAACAAACATCCACTTGCGGCTAAATGTTTCTTTTTACAGGAAAAGGCAGGGATTTCTTTGACCAATATGATCTTCAACAGAAACAGATAAACAACTGAAGAATGTGTGTGTGTGTGTGTGTGTGTGTGTGTGTGTGTGTGTGTGTGTGTGTGTGTGTGTGTGTGTGTGTGTGTGTGTGTGTGTGTGTGAGATGGACAGACAGTCTTGTGGAACTGGCTTGTCCCAATACATTTCTAAGTTTTGACGTGAGCCACTTGAACAGGATGTAAACAACGACGACTGCAGTTGATATTTCATGGTAGTTTAATTTTTAAATGGTTTACCGTTACCAAAAGTGCTTCAGGATGAGAAGTGATATACTGATCATTCACAGAAGTGCAAAATTGTGTATGAAAAATCCAAAACAAACAGAAAGCCACCATGAAGTTGAAAGTTCTGTTTCTGCAGACAAAAACCTCACTGTATGGAGACACCATGTTCTCCTCTAGGACCTTTTGATTCTATAGTGTAAAAACCCATTGGCTGATTGACCCTTTCACTCTGCAGAATATGGCCGTATAAATAGTTATGTGACACTATAGCACCTCATGTATTTAATGTGTGTGCTGTATAGGCAGCCACACATGCTGCTACGTGTTTAACAGCTTTGTGCATGTGTGCATAGATGTACTAATGTCTTGAGAGGGGTTTATTCATGCATGGCTAAATGTGTGGCAGTCAGCACAAAAGTCTGGCTCACCACAGATGCATTCCACATATTACACACCGGCTGGTCCTGCTTGTTTCCGCCAAATTTTGGGGTTCACAGTTCCGACATTTTGAGTGTTTAAACTCTGTCTGGCTAAAGCAAAAGTCAGTCTGCTTGTTTGTCAGTCAGTCATTATGACAAAAGATACCAAACCAGAAAATGGGGTTTTTGAAACTGGAAAAGCCTTAAAATCTGCAGTTTAGTGAAGACAAAAGAAGTATTTAAACTGGGCAGGACAACCAGGGATAGACAAAGTTTAGCACTGAGAAAATACTATGTAGTGCCAAGATGAAGAAAGCAGCCCAGGAACAAGAGGCAGGCAATTTACTTGTTAGTCTTGATTCGAGTTTCAACAGGCCTTGAGAGATTTGAACAAACTCCCCTCCAAATCCTGATCTCAGTAACGATGAATGATTGCAGTTAGACCTGTGAGAAGGTGCAATTTGTGCCACATCTTTCACTCCTGTATCCCATGAAAGGAATCAAATTTGTTCTGGGATAGGACCGCTACATCTGCTGCAAGCCTAACTGACTGTGCCGACACAACAGTCACTAGCACTTCCGAGTAGACAACTGGCTGTTGATTTGAATTGTGGAGATATGTTAAATTGGCAAACTTGTTTGTTTCTGTTGTCATTTTAAATCATAACTGTAACGTTTATAGGTTTCTGTTGTGCTTATTTTCTGTAGTGTGTTGCTTTGCTAGCATCTTTGATCCAAACCAAATCTAATGTTACGAACAGCAACATCTCACCGCCGGTCGGACTAACAGCTAGATTTGGGTGGTGTCATTTTCTTAAGTCTGTGGCCCAAAAGGTAAATTAGGTCTACAAACCCAATGTCAGTGAAACTGTTGACATATGAAAGCATCAAACACGCATTTTAGATAAATGAGATGAGAGTATGCTCAGCGCCACTAAATTATATATATTGGATGCAGGAGTTTTCCCGGAAGTTATTGTAAACAAACATTGTGATTGGGTCTATAAGGTCATTTTATATTAATACCCAGAATCCCTTTCACAATGTCTGATGTCCCTGATTTGAGCTAGATTGACTGGTGAGTAATGGAAGGGACAAATACTCAAGCTTTCTTTTCACTGCATTCTTCTGCTGATGATGGTAAACCTCTTTATTTAAGAAGTAATTACTTTAATTAGGAGTTTCAACTAATAACGTATTACCCTTTAGTCTATCTGAAAAGCAATCATTGCAATCATAATAGTTGTGACCATTAAATGAGCGCTAGCTAAACCTCTCTCCTGACATACATACACCTATTCAGTCATAGCTTAGCAACCATAACATTTTTGCGAGAAGTATGCAATACAGTAAAAGAATATTGGTTTATATTTGATCACTGCCTACTTTTAAAGTTTAATATGAGTTTAGTCTGAGTATAAGAGAGAAGGGAGATGGGCACGGAAAAGTTGGCACTGACAAAAGGGAGTAAAGTTTACTATAGTTCATTTACACATACTACCCACATTGTTAGGATGCAAAGCTGGTAGAAAATCGGCAAAGTATCCCTTTAATCTTGAAAAATCAGAGCAAATTCTAAACTGCACTGTGGTTCACGCATCCTCCTTTGAAGCATGACTTGTACCATGAGGACAAGTCTTAAAATAACCCAGGCTAGATGAGGTTAAAGGTCAGATTGATAGTATGGATAAACCCGTAAAGCCATGGCGAATGCTACCTGAACTGGCAAAATATTAATATTCCCCAACAAGCATAGAAGTCCCTCAACAGATCGAAGACTCACAAGTCCTTTGAACTACAATAAGGCATACACTGTGTCAAACCAATATCTGCAATTCTACATTATCCTTCACACTGCTGCTGAATAGGGAGGGAAATTGTATTGAGGTTCTCAGGGTAAGAAGCTGATAGTGTGTGAGCTTTAATAGGGTGTGTAGGCTATCCAGTTGATTTAATCAGAGAGTGTGGTTACTGATAATCCTATTTCATATATGGGCCCCGCACTAAGTCCGTCGGCAACACGTGCAGCAGAGCCGCAGAAAATCTGCTGCACCGCTGATTGTGTGGAAGTGTCCACGTGCTGGACTGATGCTCTCTCCTGAACACGTCAAACTACTGTATGCCTGACAAGCAGGAAGAGACAGGAATAAGAAAATATGATTTGCCTATGTGCACACATGTATGCATGCACGTGTAACACAAAAGCAGACCCGATAAAGACAGTGAAAACCACATATAGGGTCCAATTACTGCACTTATTACAATCATCATTTGTTAATATTTGGTCAGTGCACATGAACGTACTAATTAAAATCATGTATCAATGTTAAAGTAAATGTAACTGAGGGATTTACTGCATGTAGCGTCTCCAAGGATCAGTACCAGCAGCACTGACAACAAAAATAGCCTTCATTCTTGTTAAAAATTGGTAGTGGGTGGAGGGGTTCTGATAACGCAGAAATCCCTGTCAACCTTCTTGATGGATTGTAGGCCTAATTCAATCAATCATCAGTGACAGGAGAACCACTGTGTGACAAACCTACTCTTATGTGAACTATTTCCTCTTAAGTCTACATGTGGGTTATTATTATATTATTTAATTTGAATTTGGGCTTCTGTGTAAATGATCAATCTGGATCAAGCCATCAGGTTATATGTATTGGTAAATACTTGATCACCTGTGAGAGGATTTCCACATTTGTAAGCAGAGAAGCAATCACAATCCATGCACTGCACACCATGTTTCAAAGAACAGGTCAGCAGGCACTAAACATGCTGTGTGAGCAAATATGCAGCTTGCAAGCTCTGGGGCTGTCAAAAACTCTCAATTACTTCCTGAAAAATTATTACTGGCTCCAATATTTTTGGATTCAACAAACATCTGCAGACAGCTAATCTGCCCTGCAAAGGCAAAAGGCAGTAACTTCGTTTTTGGTGGAAAATTAGTTAATGATATTTTTGGGACATTCAAGACATCCTTTATCATGTGGATAAGTATCTTCAGTCAATTTTGTTGTTGTTTTTTTTTCGAGAAAATAATGTGTTGTCTTAACAGTAACTTCCAAAAGCACAGGAGAAACCAAGGCAGAACACCATAACACCAGCTACCGCTCTTTAACTTTTTTTTGGAACGTTCAAATTGAGTTACAGTACAGGATAGAAATAAGTAGATGGCTATAAGTAATCGTAAATCATCAGAAATATAGGCCATGATCACTACATTTTATAGATGTGTTACTATAATGATTTTGTAAATGGTGTCAACAACCAAATATTGATAATGTGGAAGTTACGGCCTTTTGCCTAGGCGTGACTTCTCACTTTTTGCATGCAATACAAAGGCAGAGTACAGTAACTTCAAAATAGAGGTCAAAAGTCAAGTTTCAGCTCACATTTTTTTTGGTAGATATATTTCATTACTAAAATATCTAATTGCCAGATTTCCAGTGTCCTACCTATATTTCATTTGGCTGGACAACTAAAAAGAAAAAAGTCATTTTTCTCAGTTCCACACTAGCGAGTTAAGGTCTTTGTTTTTGTAGGGTAGTACTGTGTTCTGCCTTTTCGCATTCAAACCTCTTTAGATCACACATGATGCCACATGGCTCTACTTTACAGAAGCAGTGTGCTCGTTTTATCTGACATCATCGAGAGCCATCGATTCGATACACACATGCTTTTCAAATCAACAAGGGTGGGGCTGACCTCTTTGTTCACTCAATTCGACAATGAATTTCCTTTGTTGAGGAGAGAAAGCACACCACAAATCTTTGTATTAGAGGGTTAGACAAGACATAGATGCTGGAGTGCCTTAAAGACCAAACCTAGTGACCCCTATTCTTCTGCCCACTAACACCACATCACCACTGAAACAGCTCCTTTGAAGTAACCAACATTTTTCATGCTTCTAACATGAAAGACGTGTTTCATGCATTTCACAGACGGAGCGTTCCACCAAGGCCTCTACCTTTACACACACAGTGGGAACTAAAATATTTATGTGAACTAATGGGGGATGTCAGATATTTTTACGAGCCCCGATGCCCTGCATTGTCTTTTTGTGACACTTGTAGGTTACGAGTGTTTAAAAGGTCAATTGGTGGTTAAATGGTGGCTTCCCTGGGGAGGACAGTTACTGATCTCACCATCAACATCATCAGGAGTTTACTAAAAACTATCACTGTCTCCCTGATCCTCAATCTAATGCAGCCCGTCCTGTCAGAGCGTGTATCCCAGAATACAGAAGTGTGTTAGTAGCAAGACTTGAAGTCATTTAAAACCGGTGCATCAGGTGTATCATTACAACCGGTATTAACATATAAATATGAAGCACAGTGTTGCTATCTTAATTACTGACTGGATACTTAATGTTGAAATGTATAGCACTGAAATATTTTACTTTGAAAACAATCTGTCTGAATTTATGTGGTCTGAATTCCCCACTTTGGAAATTTCAGAAGTCAATTTAAAAAAGAAAATCCAGTGTGTACATATTTAGGGTTCACAAATTCAGATATAAAATAAAGTAAATCAAAGTTTTTATTCACATTGCTAAGATGTAATAGTCTATAGCACACTATCGGTTTATGCATCTCACAATGGCAAATATGTATGTAACTGTAAGTGAGTTTAGCAATTCTTTACATTATTTGCAGTTGGCTGCATTGTCCAGATTAAAAACTCACCAAAGAGATATTAAACCTACATAAATAAATCCTCTATGGAACTAATTCGAGCATACATAAATTGTTTGACCTTTCTATATCTTCAAAGAAAAGCTGATTGCAAATCCCTCAAGTTAAGTTCCAAATACAAGAGATTTGCTTGCTTTTTCTGGTGTTTGCCAGTAAACACTGATAGAAGCTCTGGGGTTAGAGAAGAGGCATCATTCTCAAGCAGAGCAATTTTGTTAAAGTCATCTTCGGCATAACAAAAAACAGAACTGATAAAAGCTTTAACTTGGATGGAGAAGCTCCATATATGGAGGGTAATAGGATAAGGTTCTAAGCAAGCAGGGTCATTTTCTTTCTGTCAGAGCACATCTCCTGCGTATGCGGATGCATTAGGGAGAGTGGTTGGGAATGAATGTCTTGACATTAGCAACTTAATGTGAGTGGTCTGGAATCTTTCTAAACATTTTGCCAAGGACTTGATGTTGCAGAGAGCATCTATTTCTGGTTAAGTTCAGAGGGTCACGGTGGCTCTGAAAGAGGACAAGGACATTGGGTGAAAGCTGGCACTTCATACTTTTACGGCTTTGGTCTGGGACACTTTCCAGGTATCATTGCATTAGCAAACATGCAATACATCAATGTCAGCCTACTTAGGCAACAAGTAATCTTATTCAGCACTAATGCATTTTTTTCTACTATAAAATCATCTGCACTGTTTCAATGTCACCATGTACCATTCCATTTACTCTGCAAAAAAGATATTAGCCTCTCATGTCGGGAGAGGCAGAATGAGAGGTAGTTGCCTTGCTCGCCAAAGCAGTTGGTCACTCTTGGCAACAGCAATGATACTTTCCTCCCTCTGACAAGAGAAGGCAGCGTGGTACATATTTACATATTCCACAGGCTGCTGACCAATAGGAATGCATTATCTCAGCAAAATGATGATGTGTGTAAAAGGAGGATTATGGGTGATGATGACGCAGGTGGGGTTTAAAACTCCAGACAGTTAAAAGGAACCAGGGCACCAGACAAATATCTAGAGCATCAAAAAACACTTTAATCTGCCAATAAATGGAGACATGCTTTTAAATTAATGTAGGAAATCACATATAAAATGGGCCAAAAGCCCCTTTTTTACATAGTGCTTTCAAATCTCTTACTAAATCCAGTTCACTACGGAGTTATATAAACTTAAGTTGTTCTTGAACCTCCTTTATCTAAGAATATATCATGATGTGCCGACTGTCTCTCTCTAAATTCTCAATAGAATTTGATAATGAGAACTCTTCAAGGCTACAGATTTAACTTAATTATGGAACTTAACCAACTGGGACTGGAAAAGCAGCACAAGCAATAACATCTTGTATGTCTAAGTGAGAGAAGGTGCCAAGGAAGGGAATGATAAAGAATCACTTTGGATCAGTCAACATAATAAGACATAGCTAGTTTGTTTACCTTTCCCACATAATGTGGGGTTTAGAGCTGTCTCTATCAAAAGAGCATGCCGACTGCACTGACAGGTCGTGACCTCCTATATGTTATTCCTGCATGTAACCATGACAATCACAGGGGAAGTACACACCTGACAGGAGCAAAATATGTGCTAAAGATATCAGCCAATCCCAAAATGTCCCAGTTAGATAATAAATGCCGTAAACATATTCTTTGTAAATCTTTACAATCATTCCCCAAAGGTACCAAGCAGGTCTCCCTTATTGTGCGTTTTCAGCGTGTAGCTTGGTAGCTCGAAGTTTTTTTGTTGTTTCCCACAGCAAAGGGATTTTGATAACGGCAGCACACAGAGAGTGGAAGGCAAGGGGCAAAGCCTGACATCCAGCGCATGGCTTTCTTCCTGGAAATGTACTTCCATTGATCCAGATTATATTTTTGGTTATTAAAAGGTATAATACTGTTTTATGTTGCGTAACACATTTGCAACATAACATTCTTTGTGTCTACTTTGCCTGAATCTTGTTGACTCACTCACTCAACCTGTCTTGATAGCATGATTCTGTGTATTGTATGCGGGTGGGATAAAAATGACAGAAAGAGGCCGACAGGTGCGGCTGGTTCTCCGGATCTGTAAACTTCCTGCTGTAAACTCATTGACCTGAGACATCCATCGCTAGAGACAACATACAGTATGCTCTTCCATATCCAGTATTTTTCATTTGTTATTAGTCTATATGACACTGATGCCTTCATGCATTGGAGACACACCTGCAGCAAGCTTGATAGTATCGCTAAGTCAAAGATCCAACATCTGACTCTGGCTCCTCATCAACTCCACCAAGAACCACAGTTACTTACAGGAACTACACTTAGAACTATAATAAATCAAATTACTAATGGCATTACTTTTACTATGAAATGTATCCAAACTCTTCTCTGTATGAAAAATTCAAAGTAAGGACGGTGCCTATTTAAAGCACCCACTCTCCTCTTCCATTCTTAAATTCTCTGTTCTCTTTCCTCCGAGCTCCCATTTGTCTCACAGCAGCGGCTGCTAGGCAACAGCTTACACCCACATATGCATATTAATACTTATACCATAACAATGTCGTCAATGAAAGCACTAAAAATAAGTTATAAAAGGATCATGTAATATTTGCCTTAAGCATCACTAGGTCGATGACTATAAGGTGATTTACAAAAATGAAATAGTATATTACACTTGCTTGTGGATGGGTAAGAAAATCACAGTAACACACTATGCCGAGCATTGCTCATCAAAATATCATGTTCAAGTCAGTTGGTTTCAGTTTACAATAATGACCTTGCTGAAAACTTGTCTGACTACAGTTCTGTTCTGCCATCAGAATAAAAGCACGAGCATGATAACGTCTCTAAACTCTCAGTGTAGACGAGCCAAACACTGACCCAAAGTGCCTGAAGAGAATCAGACTACAACCAAACAACTAAAAGCAGGTGCACATGGCTTCACCTCAGGTATTGTTACAGAATGAATGAACAAATGCAGCAGGTGAGTGCTGAATAAAAGGCAGGGCAGAGAAGAAAAGACTTTAGGATACAGTGCGACTGAGAGGGAGACTGAACAATAAGATGTGTTTTAAAGATACCCAGACATACCTTAAAAATTCTTTCAAACTCACCCAATCATGCATACGCACATACAGAAATAGCACAAGTTCAGACCTGCAGTGAGAGGGTGTGTGTAGGAAGACAGACAGGTCTGACTTTCTGCTCTTCCTACTTCTGTTTCTCCAGAACGACACAACAAGGAGAAGAAAGAAACCTGGGATACCGGCCACTTTTTCTGCAATGACTGTCTTTCATTAAATGGCAGTTTAGAGTGATGGCTGCGTCACATTAATTTGTCATATGAACAACGCCTTCTGCATTTATTTGTAGTTGTTTAGGCATTTAGAATAGCTCTGGATATTTTCATCCATATATTAGGAGGTAAAACTGTGCTCTGGTTTTAAACTTTTACTTTTCTTTTCTTTTTGCAGGAAACAATGCGTTTGTTTAGAAGCACACAAGTACAATTTCATGTATACAGGGGAATAAAAAAATAAGTTATCTTATGCTCCATGTTATGTTAAAAATCCAAATATGATCCAACCCACGATAAGGAGTTTCATTGCCATCATCGTGATCACAGTATTGCGCAACATTACATTTCCCCTACTGCTTGTAAACACAAGGAAACATCAGCTTCCTTTGTCAATGTTGGGATTTTCCAAATAACAGTCTTTATAAGACCATGGGAAAGTGAACCAGGCAGAAAATGTCTCTTCCTGTGACCTTCGATCACTGAGGTGGGATTTGAACAGCAAATTTAATGTCAGTCTCTCTCAGCTGTCTCTTTCATTCCACTGTGTGCTTTCACACTCAAATTATCTGTGAGTCGCACGACATTCAACAGACAGGACAAAAGTTGTGTGTGAGAGAGAGGGAGAGGGAAGCAACAAAATGACAAACACAGAGAACAGAACAAACAGACGTTGACATGGAGAAACAGAACAGAAGACAGAGGTATAGAGAAAACAGAACAACAATTTTGTCTGTATTCAGAATAAACACTCTGCTCCTTCTCAGTAAAACACTGACTAAATGGCACAACCAGCCCATCTCCCTGGCATAATTAACAGGAGACCCATGGCCTACATGAATCTTCTCTGCTAGTTTCCCATCGGCCTGCACAGGAGTGCCAGACTGGCACGTGGACTGAGTGTGGCAGGCAAGAGGCCGAACAGCTGGATCTGTGCCCAGGATACGAGCTTTGTCCCTGCAGAGAGAGAGTGTGCTCCTCTCCCTGATGCCTCTTAGTCAGACAGTCCAAAGCTGCTGCTGCTGCAAGGGCATCTCATCTCCAGTCTCCTACCACCACAGGGTGACAGGGCCTCCTCCAAGAGCAAATGAAAAGACTGCACCCAACCTACAGTATATGCCATGCTGCAACACTCATTCACACACAGGAGGGACCCATCATACACTCTCACGTGTTATAAAGCCACATTAAAGGAGTGCAACGTTGCTGGTTAAAGTATTCCAATAATCCATTATCATTTTTACACTAAAGCAAAATGGATCCTCGCTGTGCGTGGCAATGAGTGTCCCTCCTCTCACATGCACTGAGCTAACGTTACATCCCAAAAATCACATTGAAACTACTGACGCGTGTCTTCCAGCAAATGTATTGCAATGCAACTACATGTTTTAATAACCAACTAATATGACATTTAAAAAAAAATCCAGGGAATATGATTGAAAATTTGATCAAAAATGCATAAAAAAAAATCCCCAAATGAAAAAAAAAAATCCCACCATGCTGTTGAACTCGGGAGCGAATCAGACATTAATCACCACATCTTGTATTATTTACACTGTTGATACCACCACACATTCTACAACAGCGGAAAGCGTAAAAAAAAAAAATCATGCGTAAAAGAAGGTGTGCCATTTTTGCGCACCGCTGTGATGTGACTGCGAGGAGCAGCCTTACCTGAATCGGGGTGAATCTTTTATACATTCTTCAAAGTCCACCGTCATTGTTGCGTTTTCTAGTGTATTCCCACTTCAGTCTGCCAATATCATTGCCCACGGCGCGATGTAGCTTGAACCGTCCGGATGGTGACTGGTGTCCCCTGACGCGCAGCAGTCTGTCGCCCCTCTCCCGGTGGCACAGTGACACGAAATGCGAGCTCGGTGCGCGGCAGGCAGATTACTACTACACTGCTGCCGAGACAGGCGAGAGGCGTAGCTCCACAACGACGACGACACGCCCCCTCTGTAGATTAACGCAATCAAAAAGGGACCGACAATCTAGAGTCAAGATTGGAAGAATGAGTTATCTTTTGTGTAAGTCATTGAAACGGGTTAAGGGGAAAAAAGCCCTTGAATTGATTCATTTACTTGAAACTCTTAATTTAATTTGAGATAGCCCCTTCTATTTATCTTCTATTTATTTTCTCTTATTTTATTTTATCCTTATGTCTATTTGTTATATATACGCTCCTAGGTTTTGTTTATATGCTCGACCCGAGGCAAAAGTTCCTTTTTGAAGTGGATGTGTAAATATGCCTTGTTTGTTTGTATATTTGCATTATGAATGAGTGAATTAAAAAAAAAAAAAAAAAACATTGGTCAAGACATCATCATGGATGTATTATGAAAACGCTCTACATGCAGTGACCATAGATGTCATATTTATAAGTGCATATGGCTAGGCCTACATTAACTGAGGCGCTGCAACCATAGACTGTATACAAAAACTGAAGGCTGCAACTCAACTCATACTCAGAATATCAGAGACCCCAGTTGTAGTATGAGCGTTCTCTTAATACATGTATGTATTAAGAGAACGCTCATATTGCAACTGGGGTCTCTGATATTCTTCCGGACTACAAAACCCGACCCGGAAATACGGCTTGTGTCGACGTTCCGCGTGCTTCCGTCGCATTTAGTCAGTCCCTAAACACATGAGTGATTCACGGGTTTGTAAAAATCGTCCTTCACTGACTCCCCATCAGCAACCATAGCCGCGGTGTGTGTCAAAGTTGTACGAGTTGTACCCGTAAAAAGGATTTGTTTTTAAAATGCACCGTGTCATTTTTTTTAAACGCGAACAATATGATCCATAACTGTCAAAGACATTTGGAGAGACCATGTCCAACTGGGCACGTTATCTCATCTTTTTTCAATACATTGGAACAAATTACAGGTAACGTTTGTTTATGCTGTAGGATAACCGGTTACACTTTTAATGTGTGTTATTATATGTGTATTATTTGATTATCATTATTTCTGCAGGGGTGTCGTGAAAGTGCCTCCACATCAGCTGGGTAGGAAAGGGGTCCAGGACCACTTGGAAGTAAGTTTTCCTGATGTTATTTACTGATATTATCATGTTGTCTTATCCTCCAATACATGTTATCTCTTTCTTTCCAACATCAGTTATACTGTAGTCCTGCAAACTAGAAAACAAGCTACTGCTGTGTGAATTACACTCATGTAGACCTTTCTGAAACTAATCTACACAGTCCTGCAATAAATGCCTCAATGAAAGCAACTTATAATGTTCAGCTTTGGTTGAAACTGTTTTAGAGTGGTGTTGATTCAACTGTATTATCATTTTGGAGGCTGCAGTTTGTGGCACTGATAAAATGCATTGTGTAAATACTGGCAGGTGTTTCTATACAACCCATTATTCAGATCAGTCTGCATGTTGGTGATCCCTGTCACATGTCACTCCCCATCACCCCTCTCTACTGTCTATCTAATACTCTATTTCTAATGAAGGCATGAAGAGGGCCAAAACTTTATTTGAAGAAAAGTATATATACACACACACACACACACACAGGAGGACACACAACACAGCAAAGAATATCACACTTTCTATTCACGTCATACTGCTGTGCAAAGCTCTACTTGATATTCCTTTTTGTCTCTGTTTTGATGTAACTTATCTGTCTGACTATTTGTGGAAAGCTGTGAGTGAAAGGTTTACATTTCAAACGTTTTCTTTAACAATATAATGGCTCAAAGTTTTTTGTATTTTTTTTGTATCTGTCTGTCTGTGTACAGGATGCAATAAGTAGGCTTAGGCCGCTCAACCCAGTGTCTCTTACAGTCTCCAGCAGGACCGACGCAGGTGTCCACGCCTTATCTAACTCCGCCCATTTCGACCTCCAACGCAAGAACGATAAGCCGCCATTTACTGAAGACATTCTTGTTGAGGCTCTTAATTTCCACCTTAGGCCAGAGCAGATCAGGTGAGTCAGGACTCCTTAGATGCGTGTGACATTTCAAAAGTTCAACAGTAGAGGTGATCAGGTGATAACACAGGGTCATGCAAATTGTACATCTAGTGTCCCATCTTCTCCTTTTCTTTTCTCACTGTGCTTTTCTTCACCTCTCTCTTTTTAATCCATCCAATCTGTATAGTCACTATTTTATGACTACTGTGGTTTGGACTGCTGAGACACTTGATGTTTGTGATATTTAGACAGCAGCTTTTCTGTCTGAGAGAGAAGAAGAGAAAGGAAGCAAAGAGACACAAACGGGGAACAAACAGGGCATGGCAAAGGAGAGCGATAGATAGTGAGTGATAAAGGGGGGTGAGGAAAGACAAAGGAGGAGCACCAAACATATATTGACACAGACTGAATTAAGACAGAGGAGTGAGAGTGTGCAACAGAGTGAGCCATTTGGGATATGGACAGAGGAGGGAGGAAAGGGAAGCTCGCAGCTCCCTGCTAATCTCTAAACCTGCAGAGAGAATGTTAGAAAGGATTATCCCTGCTCTGCTTTTTGGTCTATAGCATCCATTAATACACACACACACACACACACACACAGATACACTCATCTAGCTAAATTGAAATTACCGATCAGAATGTGAAACCCGCTGAATAATATATATAAACACACTTCTCGTCCTCAGTATCTTCATTAAGCAGAATTATTTATGGCCTCCTAACTACCTTATATACACATTGCCAAAATATTAAACCACCAGTAATGTTCATACACACTCCCCTATATTCAGATTGGATAGAAGTTTTCATTCTTGGTCTGCCGTGAAAATACATTGTCTGATCTGGCACCCCAAACCGTCTTTTCACATTGTACTTGGATGGGAGAGGTAACCAAAAAGAGTTTTTGTTACAGCAACAATCAGAATATGGCTCCCGCCTCGTAGCTTTGGTCTGCTGCCTCCTGAGATAGAGTGCCAAAGCACGATTTAAACAAAGACCTGCACACTGTAAAAAATAAATTTTAAAAAAAGGGCTAAAAAGGGCCTCCATATGCTTATAATAAATGGCCCCTTTTCAATAAGGGGAAACTGCTGAGTAGCAAAATGTAACCATGCCAAACAATGCCCCAGTTCCCAAATGTGTGAGGCCATGCTTTGTACACTGCTAATGAAAATTTAATGTGTGTGTGTGTGTGTGTGTGTGTGTGTGTGTGTGTGTGTGTGTGTGTGTGTGTGTGTGTGTGTGTGTGTGTGTGTGTGTGTGTGTGTGTGTGTGTGTGTGTGTGTGTCTGTATGTCTGTGTGTCTGTGTATGTGTGTGTGTGTGTGTGTGGGGGGGGGGGTTTAGGGGCCAGGCAAAAAGGCTGTCACTTCACATTGGAGCAGGCGCTGAAGGCACACGCAAGGGTTTCGTCTGCCTCGTGTCGCTCCCAATCTCCCCCCCTGGAAACATAACCTAGTTTCTCTGACTGTGGCACACACATACTGTATATAGTGTAAATGCACTGCTGTGTCCAAGAAAACGGAACACCCATGCACATACATGGGATGTGTACTGTATTTGAGCATTGTTCTCATAGTTCCGTATACCCATGCATGCCCACCCCTTTGTCACCTTCCACTTTCTCTAAAACACAACACACTTGCACGCATGGATGAATGCATACTCTTTATACATGCACAGGCGTGTGTAGACAAACACTACAGGGTGTTAGGGTGGTTTGTGCAGTCACAATACCACTAGCACAGCTGGCTGCAGCTCTTTGTTCTTTCAGTTTACAGATGTAAGCATTAAAGATTCCCCACTCGTCACTCTATTATTACTGTACAATTAAATACATCTCTTCGTCCTTGAAGGGAGATAGTGTGGAGTTTTACTTTCTTTATCGACCATGAACATATAAAGAATGATAGTGAAAACAGCCAGTAAAAGACAATAGTTTGGTGTTATGTTGCTTAGTTATAATTATGACCTTTTAAAAAGAAAATGCTTGCAACAACCGCAACTCTGATCCCCTTTTCCCTTACCTGGAAGCCCGGAGGTTATGTAACCCATATATTTCTTTAGATTAAAGCTCTAAATGTGGGCATACTGTATTTATAAAGACTGGGGCATGTTTTTTGTTTTTTTTATTGTTATTGGGAATTCAGATTTACTTAGTACAATACCTTTTACATTTTAATATTTTCATCTACATGTACTGTACATGTAGTTTCTACTTGTGAGGCTTTTGAATGTTTGGTTAGTCTGAATATGCTGTAATTTATTTAATTTGATTGAAAACAGTAAATTGTTGCAGCAAAGAGTGAAAGTGCCACATGCCCTTATAACTTTTGAGAAATAATAGATTTCAATAAAAGCTGTCAGTAGGCTATGTTGATTGCTGTAGCACCAGCCATGAAGATAACTGGAATTCTCACTTAATCACTAGTTACAACCAATTATCGCAAGAGCTTGAACAGTTTGAAAAGTTAACAACACAGCCAAATACTGTATATTCAATCCTTTTTGGGTCAAAGGAGTTTGCCTATTTGGGGTTCTTGGCAGCCCTTTTAGGGTGTGCTCTTTTGTAAAAAGCTGCAACGTTGGCATTTTGGACAATGACTTGTACACAATTGTTCTTTCTGGCACTACAAAATGAGAGTATTAACACCATCTGTGTCTGGAGACTGCTTCAATCTGAGGAATGAATGAAACGCTGATGTCTGGTTGTTTAGTTTTTGTCTGAACAGCCACCAGAATTCAAATGTTTAATATTATTTTCTGTGATTTTTGAAGAAATTACTGCTCATTAATCATATAACATTTCAGCTCTACTGTATGTCATACAGAAATGTCCATCTTTTCAGGCCTTAATGGATGTCAGCTTTCACTCTAACGACTCTATTTTCACTCGCCAGGATCACCAGTGCACTACGCGTGCCTGATGATTTCCATGCCCGTTTCCGTGCCCAGTCTCGGACCTACGTCTACCGGATCGCCCTGGGAATCTCCCACCACTCTCTGCTTCCCCTCACAGACCATAATCTCTGCTGGAACCTCCGTAACACGTGAGTTATATTCTCTCTCCCCCCCCCCCCCCCCCCCCCCTTCATTCACTCATCCTTCATCCTTGTGTTTGATGATTTCCCTTAAGAAAAAAAAAAAATCAAGCTCAGACTCAATCCAACAAGTAGGTCCAGACACACACAAACACGCAGACACACCCTCAATAAACTCATGCCAAGCCTAGCAGAAACAATGGCATGTTAAACACATGAATAATCCACATGTACCAAGCCAGAACTGAAAATTAGGGCCAGTCAAACAAAGTGTTTTATCTGAGCTGGCATCCCAAAAACAAACAAACAAAGGAGAAGGAGGGAGAGAAAGGAGACGGGGAAAGGATGGACAGAGTACAGAAACAGAGAAAGAAACAGAACGGCGATGGCCTCTTTGCTTAGAGGATGTTCTTTTATCTGTGATTGGAAGGAGGGAGTGTAAAGAATCACATTTCAGAGAGCGTATGTATGAGCATTTGTATGCTCTTCTCTTTCCATTATTTTTGGGGAAAAGTAGGGCAAGATAAGCTGGGGGCTTATATGCATGCAGAACAACACCCACTCACATTAACCTGACTTTCCCTCTCCCATCCTTCTCCTTCTCTCTACTACACTTATTTCTCTTTCCCTCCCTTTTTTCTCTCTCTGGTGTCTGCTTTTTTTTCTTCCTTTATCCCTTCTCTCATTTTCAGCATCCATCTCGTCCATCCACCCCTGCGTGTCTCTGCCTCACACAGCCTCCCTCCTCTCTTTCTTTGATCTGCCTCTCCCTCGTCATCACACACACTCCAATTAAATATTAAATCTATAAAATGTCTGAAAATGGTCAAAAAAAGGCCTGCCTCATTTTCCTCAAGCCCAAGACAATTGTTTGTTTTGTCTGACCAACACTCGAAAACCCCAGGATATTCAAATTAAAGGGATTTTACAAAGAGAAGAGCAGGACATGCTCACATTTAACAAGGTAGAACCACAGAATATTTGACAGCTTGATAATTAACTTCAACTTGTAAAGCAAAATATCAACATTTTTGCAAATATATTTTTTGTTGGATGACAGCTCTGATCTCCACAAATAAATGGATAAAAAAAAACAAGTTATAAGAAAAAAAATAAAGATAGATAAAGAATTATCTAATTAGTTAGCTAATTAGATAATTAACACTAAACACAAAGTACAGCTGATGATGCTGATGGGAATGTCAGTAGTTTTATATGTGTTTTGTCATGAACCAAAGTACTAAATAAATAAATGAAATTGAATATTATATATATTATAACTTGAATATTTGAATCATATATATTTTAGTTTTATGCTTCAGTTGTCAGACAGAAATTACTTATTACTGTGTACCATTTTCCAACTTTCCCTTAGAAGGTTTTAAGCACTAAGTTATGAAAGGATAAACTGTAGGCTGACTTGATCTGGCACGAATCAAGCATTTCTTAAAAAAAAAAAAAAAGACACTTAAGAATAAATCAGCTGTCATTTTTTGAGAGCTCCACCATATCTTCATTCAGGACTCATGTTCAAGATTTTAAATTGGTGCATTAAGATTTTAATGAGTGAGTCACTGAGCCCATTTCCCTGCTCGCTGTATCTCTCTCTCTCTCTCTCTCTCTCTCTCTCTCTCTCTCTCTCTCTCTCTCTCTCTCTCTCTCTCTCTCTCTCTCTCTCTCTCTCTCTCTCTCTCTCTCACTTTCTGTCAGATCATATTTATGCAGTGACAGAAGCATGAGACTATACAGAGTCTGAGTATCGGGCCCACTTTTAATTCCTCTCTCAAATGAGCTGTTCGTCAACATGCTCTGCTCTCTCACGTGGCATTGTGCGTCACAAAACTTCATATTATATAAGTCAACCAATACATTATTCTACTTTGAAAGCAGTAACATGGAGCCCTGAAAACCCATGTGTACACCACCTCGCTGTTCAGGCAGGTCACTTCTGAGTCAAGTTTCAATATCACAATGAGCCTGGAAAAGTGTATTTAACTCTTAACCCTTGTGTTGACTTCGGGTCACATTGACCCGTTTTTAATTTTTGTTTTATATCAGAAAATATGGGACGTAGAAATAAGCGCTGAAAATATGTAGAAGAAAAATTTAACAATTTCTAACGTGTTAGTGTTTTTTTCAAGGTTGACAGGAAGACAACACAAGGGTTAAGAAGTCTGTTGACATCAGCTGCCTGTTCTTAACACCCATAGAAAATCAAGCATTTTTTTGTGATCACTTATTAAAGAAAAATGTCTCCTGTTTCTGTCTCTCATCAGGACACTGGATGTGGGAGCCATGCGCGAGGCTGCCGCCCTGCTGGTTGGGACTCAGGATTTCAGCAGCTTCAGGGCAGTCAACTCCGACATGCCCTTTAAAAGCCCTGTCAAGACGCTGGATGTGGCCAGCATAGAGCCAGGAAGCTCATTCGTACACGCACACTTCCACAGGTAGGCCTTTTATATTTAGGTAGATCACATTGGCTACTAGCAGTCAGCGCATAGGCCAAGTTAAAAAAAACAAAAAAAAAAACAATTGAAGCTGCATACATTTTTTGGGCCACTTGGGGGCAGACAAACAAGCTGTAAACACAACATTGAAATATCCTTGACTTACAAAGATGTTATTGTAAACATGTTAGCAACCACTTGCTTATTTACCAGTCCTTCCAGAAAAATGCGGAGTTTCCTTGATTATGCGGCACGTTTTCTTAAAAAATGCGATGGAATATGCGGGATATTTATGCAATTTTATGCGATGAAATTGCGGGAACTTGCAAAAATTGCGGGAACTTGCAAAAACTGCGGTTTCATCATGGCTTCATCACGGGGTCTGCAGCTTTTTGATGATGTTCACGTCGCGTAATTACATCACTTCATAACGTTACCATGGCAACAGGGGAAAATGGCTGCTGCTGTTTGAAGTAAACGCAACATTTCTCAACTTTCTGCTAAAATATATGTGACTTTTTTGCAACGAAAATGTTATTGGATTATGAAATCATGCAAGCCCTGCATATTTTGCGCGGAAATCGGCAATTTATGTGGCGAAAGTGCGGCGTATTTGAAAAAATGCAGTCCCTGCATAAATATGCGGACTTTGGCTGATTATGCATTGAATTATGCGATCGCATAATTACGTTTTTCTGGAGGGACTGATTTACACATCCAGCAGACACGTAGCAACATTAGCATTCATTTTGAGTCGTGTTTGTTCACTCTTCTTTAGTTCTGCGGCCCACCAACTCCTGAGGGAAATATCTGGCTCTGTAGCTGCTAAATGCTCCACTATGTTCACCAGCTAAATGCTAACTTTGTCAGACTGTTTGGTGCTAGGCAGCTAGTGTACAGTGTGGTGGAAGCGAACCAAAATTGTAAAGTTGCAGGCTGTAAAACCAAAACAATGAGCAAAAGCTCTATGTCGAGCTAGCTGCAGGGAAATACTGAGTTAGGTGATAATTCTGTGCAGGTTCGTCGCTATGAGCAACCTCTTTTACCAACACATAGTCCTTTCATCCATCATTATTTTAGAATATGATTAGTGCAGCTTTAAGATGAAATAATGACAATATTTTAAAAAGCTTCACAAATTCAAATTTAATTTGTAATAACATTTTGGGAAATACTTTTACCAGTATTTGCTTTCTTGCTGAGAATTAGATGAGAAAAATCAGTGTGAAAAGTTGGGGGCATAGCTTCAACCTCTGAGCCCAATGTGCTCTCCCAGGAAAGCTGATCGCTGGCAGGTGAAAAGAAGCAGCAGGCTCTCACAGAGAGCGCATGGCTTTCTGCAGCCTCCCCAGGCCAACAGTAGAGTTAGCAGTAACACAGGGGAACTGATTATTCCAGATTTGGAGAAAAAAAGCCAAGAAAATAAAGAAATGATGCATGTGCTTTTCCACTCCAAAGGATCAATCTTATGTTTCTCAATCTTGTGTCAACTGGTGCTTAAGAAGTTGGCCAAAGATTTAAATCATTTACAGTCCCTCCACTGCATGTACAGCCTTGAAAATTTCCCTTTCAAGCTTCAGTCAGACTCTGTGGCGTGTTTGATATATATTATATACAGTATATTGTGATATTTAGGTGAATCACAGGTCAAGCACATTTTGATCTGGACTCAAAACTAATCTTTTCCAATTTAAATCTTAAAAAAGCTTTAGTTACTTTAGTGTAAAAAAAAATAAAAATAAAATAAGGTGCATCAGTGTGGCCAGGATGGCTCAGTTGGTAGAGTGGGCGCACATATACAGGGGTTCATGCCTCGAAGCAGAAGGTCCCGGGTTCGAGGCCGATGATACAATTTCCTGCATCATAGGAAGTAGTGCTTTATTGTAAGAAAACTGATGTCCAGCTGTGAGTCATGTTGGATCATACAGGTAAAAGACAAGGATCCAACAGGTGGGGCAGCTGTGTGATAGAGAGGGCCATGTGGGCTTTGGGAGATTACACGACCCCGGGGTCAGTCTGCATGCCAAATACCATTTCCATGGGCATTCATTATTTGCCCTGAAAATATGGTGCACAATATGGACATGGGCAGACTGTTAGCAGTTCTCAGAGTAAATGTCACACAGTCCCTTAACCCCAACCCATGTGGTGCATTAACAAGCTGTGAACATTATGGTTACAGATCTGTAACATAGTGTATTTGCAAGTGTTCATGGTTGCATTTTTTTTTTTTTTTTACCAAACTTGCCATTAATGAAAGCCTGCAGTTGAGCTGTGTGTTTAATTTTTGATTTGGGTTTCTATTCTAAGTTACAGTGATACAATCAGAACTGAAGGGTGAAAGGAACTGAGTGGTGAATTGTTGAAAAGCAAAAGGTTGAGCTGAATTTTTGATCCTATAACAAGAAGATGTGGTATGTGAAGCTGATTTCTGTGGAATCTGCTTGACATAAAAAATATGCTTATTTTATACTCCTATTCAGTCTATGCTTGAAGCCTACACCCTCAAATTTGTGGGCAAGACAATGTCTAAAGTTTCCTTGTCTTTAGACATTGATAACTCCACAGTGGCTGAATGGATTTTTACCATTCAAACTGCATTTGAAAAATCTCTTCGTTCTTTTGCAATTGCGAACTGTGAAACTAGCCCTTACCAACCCTTTAATAATGTTAGTTGAAATCAAAAGACATAGGACCCTGGGAACATTGGGAAGACCCCATCTAAACGGGACACCTTGCTTTTATCGTTACACACACACACACACACACACACACACACACACACACACACACACACACACACACACACACACATACACACATACACACTCACAAATGCACGTGTGACTGTGCAACATAAGACACAGCCTTCGTCTATCCATATAAATATACTGTCCATCACCAGAGTCCTTGAGCTAAAATGCCTGCTGTATAAATCTGTCTTTGCAATCCTTACATATCAAATGTAATCAGACAGCAAGCACTGAGTCAAATTTGCATTTGACCCAATTCTTCCCATGTGCCTGCTTAGTTGACTCTTTCCTCCCCCAAATAGAAAGTCAGACCGTTTTTGGGGGGAAATGGCTGCTGTGACTTAAATGTTAAAACAAACAACAAGAAAAATGTAATGTCAAATTGCAAAAGAAGCCGATTCACATTTCTTTTTATGGCATTACATGTAATCCTGTTGGGCCTAAACTGCAGTGGCGTATTCAGTATGTGACATTTAAACAAATCTGTGCACAAGGAGAGTCCCCGGCTCTATCTGATGTCTGGCATGAGCATGAATGTCACATCCGCCTCCAACTCTGTTCGCACAGTGGGGGAAAGCATTGAAATATCCAACAAAAGCGAGATAAAGGAGCGACGCGTCTTAACATTTGCCCTTTTCAGTCGAAATGAATAATTCACTTTTAGAACATGGTTAGATCTGATGAAATACGTTTAAAGAAATGTTTTCATTTATTTGTTTTCAATAGGTGTCATTCGGATCCACACTCCTCCCATATGCCATTGTGGGACTTTGTAATGCTATATTACATCTGACAACTATATAAGATATTGTTTTGCTTCTGAAGTGACACTTTAAAGGTCCAGTGTGTAACGTTTTTAGTTGTTCATTCTCAAAATCTGTGTTGCCCGTTCACAAACTTCTACACTACACCACCATCAATTCCAAGTATTCCTTTTGGCTTGACATTTTACATTTGCGTTTGCATGAACTGGGGTAGACGCTCCATATTCATGCGCCATCTTGAAATACGTTAGCCGGTAAGGGACATACAGGACATACTGCTCCGCCTTTCGTGTTTTCGCTGTCACATGATAAACTCACAGGTGCTGCTAATGCTGCTAATGGGTATCGTAGCTTCCCGGCCCCGGCAAGTTTGAAGAAGGAAACATGGAGGACCACACAGATTCAAAATCCAAATTTCAGGAACAGGAGTCTTCTTCTTCACCCAGAAAAAGAAAAAGGATATTGAAAAGAGCAAGAGACCGGCTTTTTGAAGCGTGAAGGCTACCGTAGCTGTAATACGTACTTTGAACTGCGTGGCACGAGAGAGTTGATTGCGATATATGATCTCAACGCTAGATGGGAGAAATTCCTACACATTGGACCTTTAACCCCAGTTGCAATATTTACCTTTCTTTAGTATGGCACATTCAGTCAGTGATGCTAAGTAGATGTTATCATTATAACATTTGATGAGAAGTTTTGGGACTGTGCCTTAAACCCTATGTGCACCTTTTTTGATCTATATGCAGACAACACATCTGTGATCTGTATGTATATTGTTCTATATATATTGTTGTGTATATATAACCAGTATGTTGTTCACACATTTGTGCAATTTTTCTTCCAGAGAGATACCATTTTGGGAGCTAACTTTCACAAGCAGATCTTTTCTCTATAAGCAGGTTCGTTCCTCTTACTGTCCTCTATTACCTGTAAATGTGTTGTAGTTCATTGTTAGTAAGTAGCACCATCTGCTGGTAAAGACTGGAAAATATATTGATCATAAATAAGGTTAATTCAGCATAAAGGGACCAATAAAATAAGATACAACGCATTTTGCGATATTTTCAGTATTATCAATGTAAAAATGGTTGCTTTGGCTGTGTGCTCCAGGTGCGGAGGATGAGCGGGGCCCTGGTGGCTGTAGGACGGGGGCAGCTCTCAGTGACCCAGCTGCAGGAGCTATTGGAGGTTCGGGACTCTCTTGCCTTCCCTCAGGGCATGGCTGCTCCGGCCCATGGCCTCTTCCTCACCAGGGTGGACTACAGACAGACAGGTGAGGAAGCTGAATTTGATTCAAAATCAACTATCACATCATCATACTGTACTGTATCATATTATACATGTATTTATTATAAAAGCACAACATTTGCTCAGTGGATTGATTTGTTCTAAGTGTCAGTTAATGTTTGGTAAAAAAAAAAAAAAAAGATTTCATTATTCATTTCATGATTATCAAAATAGTTGCCAATTTTCATTAGTTTCACTAATATTTTCAGCATATCCTGCAAAGCACACAGTGTAGTGTAGTTTTAGTTTACACTGTCAGTAAGGTGTTGAATTTAGACATGCTTTCGCAGGCAGTTTATAGAAATATTGCAGTCCTTTTACTGAAAAGGTAATGTTTCACATCATGTATTACCTCTTCTTTGCCTCCTCAGACCTGCTGTTTTCACAACAGACATCAGAGAAGCAATTTATCTCCAGTGGAAACTCAGAGGATTAATTAATTTCATTCAGTCATGGTGATAAAACTATATTTCTATACTACTATATGCAGTGGTTGTAATAAAAGTTTTATATTTATGTGTACAGTATATTTGTTTTACTTACCCCCCCCCCCCCCCAGTAGTTTTTTTCCCCACACACAAAAAAACTAGGCATTTGACTACGTACAGATGAACGTCTACATGTTCTTTTAATTAAACATATTAAGAATACATAACTGTGTCCATGAATGCAGCTCAGCTACAGAATACCACACACCTTGAACCTATCATTGTCTACACATGACCTCTGGGTTACAACAGACAACTTCCTTTAAGCCTAGTTAGGCAGTATTACTCCTATGTATACATGTATGAACTGGGTTCTGGTAGGTCTTGACAATTATCAAACAAGGTATACATGTGGAGAAGAGTGATAAGTTCTATAGCCAGGTATTACATTGTGGATCAACAAAGTGCACACACTCTCACTGATAATGTATACATCCAAATGTCCAAAAAATAAACTGCATACATTGGTTTTTCACCCGAAAGTCTTCACAGAGCATTCTCGTGGATTTTCAGCACACCCGCTTGCTTTTAATTCGGCTAAGTTGTCTGTAAACAGTCCATTAAAACCAGACGTCCACCAGCAGTCTTCTCGATGCCAGTGGGAGACAGGTGAGGTTTGTACAAGGTTCAGACTGACCAAACACTGCCCTTAATGTTCCAGCGCATTGATCAAATACACCAGACATCACAGTTTCCATAATTTGGTGCAGTCATCCACAAGGTTAACTGATTTATCTTATTCAAAGTGCTGCATCTATCAAAATTAAACCTCATGAGGAATGGTTTTTGCACTTCTTAGAAGTGACCAACTCAATAATTCAGTAACACTATTTCTTTAACCTAAATCTTTTTATATATGTACACAAGTACACGTTTTCTATTCATGTGACCATGTTGGAGCAACACAGTGAGTCTGATTGGCATAGATCAAGACAACTCACACCTCCTAAAGATGCTCATAATTCATTATATAATCAAAATTTCAAGTGTTTGCCAGAATATTAAGCCCAATGTCTTAGAAACAAAATCATGTGTATATAATGCACTTGAGGAAGGCATTGTTTGTTTTTTTACTCACAATCCTTAATAACAGCACAGTCTGGGTGAAGAATGTAGCTGAGCTTAAGTCAAACTTGAGACCCTGATTGAAAAGATTGTGGGACAGTGAGACACAAAGGGAAACTGATCACATCAGACCGTAATGGCCACATTTTGAATTACAATTTTGTTTTACAATACAGATGAAGAAAAAAAGATGAATGATAAATTCTTTGCAGTGGCGCCAAGCCTGTCCTGATAACAGCCGCAACCGGTTTTAAAATGACAAGCATGGGAGATGTATGGTTGGCTGATGATTGATAACTACCTAAACAGAAATATCTAAATGTCCACGACTTTGAGTTAATAGTGTATCATCAATCTAGGCAGCCTGTTGTGGCATTTGACTACACACCCTGATGCTAAAGCTGAGGTTAATTTCTGTCACGTGAATACAGGTTGATAGTATTTGAGAATAGCTATCACAGGTTGATAAGTTTGCATAGACCCTTGAAACCCAACCATCACCATCTCAATAACAATCTATGATTAAACTACTGCTTGGAGCAGCATACCCAACTTCACCCTTTGTACTGAGGTTTCGTAATCAATAAAGAGCACAATAAATGCTGTAATAGTCTACATGATACAGTTACATTCAATTATACTCCGTTAAAAAGTTTGTACAACATAAAATTGTTATTTTTCCAATAAGGTTTTTAGTGAATCTTACAGAATGGCTTGTATAATGCCAACTCTACAGCCAACACCAAAAAGTGTTTTTAACGCCATGTGTGTTCAGTAAAACAGAGTCGCTTTTGCAGCACCACGATACACAGCAATAAACTTATAGACTTTATTCAAAGAAGTACAAAGAGTGAAATGGGGTATGTTCCAGAGACTTACAAAACACTCTGAGAGGAGACATATCCACATGTAAACATATGCTGTGTTTGTGGGTTTGCTCCTTTCTCCGACTGCTAAAAAAATAAAAGCATAAAACACTGTAGGAGCGTACAGTCCTTGGAGAGCCAAGAGGGGAGGGGGAAGTCCGGTCGGCGTCTTTCAAGCGATAAACGCCATCCTCTTTAGCTGGCGATTTTCTCAATTTCATCCAGATCATCTGTGTCTAGTTTTTCAATTTTCTTACCTGCCGAGACAGAAACCATAGAATTTAAAAAAAAAACAACTGTTAAACATATTCACACTCCACCACAAATAGACATCAACTTGATCCTAGGAATGGGCCGGTATGAGATTCTGACGGTATGACAACCTTCAGCGAAAATATCACGGTTTCACAATGACAGCTATAAATGTATTTTTTTTTTATTTTTTTAAATGTCTGGGTAAAAAAAAATTTTTTTTCCCATTGAACACAATGTATTTTATTTTTAAACACGCTGCACACTGGCAGGGAGAGGGATTTCTAAACTGCATTTCCTGTCCTTGAAGACTTTTTTTGTTAGTGGTTTTTAAACCGTGACTTTTTCAACCTTGATAGAAAGAAAAGAAAAGAAGTAAAGAAAAGTGTGTGTCGCAGCTGCCGACTTACTGAAATGCTCCTGGATCCTGTTGAGGATGTTCATGCTCATCTTGCTGTCCACCATGTTGATGGCCAGTCCCCTTTTGCCAAATCGACCTGTGCGGCCAATCCTGTGCAGGTATGTCTCGTTGTCTGGGTTACCATCCTTGTCTACTGGCAAGTCAAAGTTGATCACCACAGAAACCTGCTCGACATCGATACCTAAATGTAAGAAAAGTGGAGAGAAATATTAAGTATTACAATTAAAGCAATGTCCCTGGGTAGTACTGTAATATTTCTATTTTATGATTATCATACGATAAAAGTTTTACACTTTTGGCCAAAGTGACATGCAGCCATTTGTTATGGGCTGTTGTTTTTAACCGTACAAGCAGTCCCACCCACCATCCCCCTAGTCACAGGCACAGAGTCATGAATGTTTATACCAGGAAGCATGAAGCTGTTTCTCAAAGTTGGATATAAAAATCAACACCTTACACCCACGTTTTTCACAACTTCTAAATCCAAACATTCACTGTGCTACACATCCTACCTCTGAGATCTGAGTCAAGTGCAAATCTAGGATACATGGTCTTTTCAATGCATGCAACAGCTTAATAGAAAGTCATATGACGACATGATGTTGACTCTGCCTGTTACCTCGAGCACAAACGTTTGTTGTGACCAGGACCTTCTCCTTGCCATCTCTGAAGCGGTCGATGACAGCAGCCCTCTGCTCCACCTGCATCTCTCCACTAAGCAGCGCCACCTGGTGGCCCTCTCTGGACAGCTCCCCCGCCAGCCAGCCTGCAGTTTTCCTTGTCTGGATCACACAGTGGAGAGTGCTCTCACTACTTCACCAGCAAACTAGGTGCTCAAGTAACAAAGGACCAAATGCGAAAACACAACTTGGCAACACTAGCTGATTTACAGGTTTGGGTGTGAGTTAGGTCCCGTTCTAAAAGTGTTGATAAAATAAGCAGCAAGAAAAACCAGTAAGCCAGATAGTGTTGCCATGTTATTTTCTCACATAAGTGTTGGTAAAAGTTGGAGTACAACAGGTTTGCTGGACATTCTGATGTCCCTTCTCAGAGAAACTTAAAAAGGGATACTTTGCTGATTTTAAACCAGCTCTGTGTCATTTTTGTGTGGGCAGTGTGTTAAGATGAACAGTCTAAACACACTGCCATGACACAAAGCTGGTTTAAAAATCAGCAATATTTGCATGTCTTTATTTCTATAAAAAAATTGAAGGTCCAAGTGAGAATCATTGAGTATGTTTACATGTACACCAATATTCCACTATTATTCCGAATATGATAATATTCCCAATTTGATACAGGTAATGTAAACAGCATATTCTGTTTGGATATTCCGAATAAGGCCTTTTTCCGAATATAGCATTTTCCGATTAAGACATGTGGGATATTCCGGTATTATTTGGGTTTTAAAGGCATTCTTTGTACATGTATACAGCACATTCAGAATATGTGTCTCAATCTGGGTTTTTAATCGCAGGCTTATGGTTAGCTCTGTGCGTTGCTATGGTTGATGCACACAGACCAACCAGCCAACAGTATGCAAGGCTGCAGACCCGAAAAGAAAGAGAAGCACAGCTACTTTAAAACATTATCAGAGACTTGGATATCAACAGGTTTTTGGATATGCGCACACATCGTTACGCCGACTTTTTCAAGAAGCTGGTTGAAGGAATGAAAGAAGGACGCTGTGTTCGCACGGTCCAACAAGTCCGCCGCCGTTATTAAACTTTGAAAAAGTCGTATTTTGCACGGCTACATGTAAACGGGAATATTAGTGGAATATTCACTTTCATTAGCCATGTAAACAGCTTAGTCGGAATGTCATCTTTTTCAAAAAAAAAAGGGAAAAAAACGGAATATTATGTGCATGTAAATGTAGTCAGTAGGCCTGTGCAAATTATGAATTGAATGAACTCACATGGCAGAAGATCATGGCCTGGGCGATGGTGATGGCTCCGTAGATGTTACAGAGGGCGTGGAACTTCTCCTCCCTGCTGTTGCACAACACATAGTACTGTTTGATGGTATCCAGCGTCTCCTCCTCTCTCTTCAACTTTATGATGTTGGGGTCAGGCACAATACGCTGGGCAAAGTTCCACACGGTCTCTTCAAACGTGGCTGAGAACAGCAACATCTGGCAGTTTTTAGGCAGCATCCTGTGTGTCGGAGAAGAGAGGAGTGAAGGGTCGGTAGTTGTGGATTTAAAAAAAAGGTCAAAGTGGTCAAAATGTGGAGATGTACGTTTCAGAAACTCCAGAAAATCCTATTAACAAGGTAAATGATGGATAATTTATGTGGATTTCATCAAGAACAAAACTTATGTATGACAGTGCATGATCTCAATATTAAGATTTTTCTTTTGGAGATTTTCTCACACAACTACTTTTCATTTAGTGTGTGCTACAAATGTTTTTTCTCAATGTCTGTGTACATTCTAACCTCTGGATGCGGATGCTCTGGTCCTGGTGACCCTGTGTGGCAATCATGACGTCAGCCTCGTCGAGCACAAACACCTTGATCTTCTTGGGGTCTATGAACTTGAATTTTCCACACCAGTCCAGCATGGTACCAGGTGTGCCAATAACTATCTGTTCCTGCAGCTTCATGCCCCGCTGCACTGGAACATTCACAAGAAACAAGCATCAACACACAGAGCCATCTGTCAGTCGCATTTAGGTTTTCATCATTAGGAACAATTCAAATACTAGACACATTTTTGAATTTGAAAATATTTATATGATCTATTATAGTGTAGATGTAGCATTGTAGAGAGCAGAGACGCCTTACATTTGTTTCCTCTGATGGCGTAGACTAGTTTGACCTCAGGATAGTGTTTGCCCATCTGTTCGATTACCTTGCCAGTCTGAAGTGCCAGTTCATAGGTGGGTGACACACACAGGCACTGATGGAGAAATTAAATTGGTGAAAAAAGGATTTAGGAAGCGGAAAATTATCTCATCATTTAGTTCATGTTATCAAGGACAATAATTATTGAGAGACAGGCAGGATGAGGCCCTCAGATACTCCTAACAGCTTGTAACACATACCAATTTTGAAACTCAAAGATTTACTGATCTTCTACAACAGGGAGGGAGGTGAAAACCAACCTGAGGAAATCTGTTGTTGGGATCTACATGACTGAGCATGGCCAAGACGAAGGCAGCTGTTTTCCCTGTTCCCGACTGCGACTGGGCAATCAGATTCTGTGGACTGGAACAAACAAAGAATTAAATAACAGGCAAAGGCGGCAAATAGTTATTGATTCTACTTATTAGTACCTGGTGCAAGGAGCTATTAATTTAATTGTAAATGTTAAAGTTAATTAAAAGAGAGGTTTGATTGAATTCATTTCAAAGTTATATCATAGGGTGAGAGATTTCAGTAAGCCCTAAGAGACATTAATGCCTTGGCCAGAGGACTCTACAACGTTTATGTACAGTACAAAGTAGTGCTGGGCAATATATCGATATTATATCGATATCATGATATGGGACTAGATATCGTCTTAGATTTTGGATATCGTGATATGACATCAGTGTTGTCTTTTACTGGTTTTAAAGGCTGCATTACAGTAAAGTGATGTACTTTTCTGAACTTACCAGACTGTTCTAGCTGTTCTATTATTAGCCTTTTCCCCACTTAGACATTATGTCCACATTACTGATGATTATTTATCTAAAATCTAAGTGTGAAGATATTTTGTTAGAGCACCAATCGTCAACCCTAGAATATCGCCGCAATATCGATATTGAGGTATTTGGTCAAGAATATCGTGATATCTGATTTTCTCGCTATTGCCCTGCCCTAGTACAAAGTATACTCACGGTTCGGCCAGCATCATAGGTAAGGCAGTCTCCTGGATTTTGGATGGTCGGTTGAAACCCATGCCGTAGACGCCCTGAAGCAGCTGCGGTTTGCTGCACACAGGAGAGAATAGTCAAATGTCACATCTTTAGCAAAGTCTGAAGACAAAACAGATATTTTTGAAAACATCGCTTTGATATACTTCAGTGTGGATGCGCACACGACTTAAAAGATCTACCAATAAAAGGGCAACAGAAGGAACCCTCCTGGAGCAGGTATGGTTTATGTCTGGGTCTTGGTGGGAACATTTTGGCTCAAAAACATCCTTTCGGACTACATGCATGCGTCATTAACACTAGTCATGATAAATGATTAATTGATATCTAGTGGTGCTCTAAAATATTGTAGGGCAAAGAGAAAGATGAATGGACGAATAGAAGATTCACTTACAGTCGCAACTCCTCAAAAGACTTGACAGAGTAGAGCGGAGAGTTGGGGTCCTTCTGAAGAACTTCCACTTGATTTGTGTTATTGACAAGATTATTCCGTATCAGCTTGTTCAATAATGACTGCGCCGCTTTGTCCTCTGTAAAATCAAATGACTGTTACTACAACTCAAGAGACAACCAAGCATCTCAATCAAAGACAGTCAAGAATATCAGACAGCGATAGCAGAGGATGAATATTTCGGGGCATGTCAATAATTAAACGTCCCACCGTTGTCATCCTCTTCTGTACCCTTGTTTTCTCCCTCAACTTCTGACTTTGCAGCTGCACTGCTGGAGTCTGTTGCATTTGCAGCCGTGCCTACAATAGTAAAAATGATACTCACATATACATCCAAAAACATTTTGGAGATTACTGGTTTTCTTACGCTTAATGTTGCACACACACACTTACCATTTTCCTCCGGTTTGTCTTTTATTTGGAGGCTACCGATCTGTAAGGAGAAAACATAAGAAAGTGTACAGAGTTGTTTAAAAAACGAATGCTTGCTGTGATAAAAGCAAGGACAGGCTAATACATGATAGGCACAAACTGGGGCAAAGTCACGACTACTTCTTCATTGGTATAGCTATTTTAAAGCCTCTTGCATCATTTGCTTGCTAGCCAGTTAACCGCTAAAGCTAGTAACTCATTGAGCACGCAGCATCTCAGTTCGAGCTAACGTTAGTTAACTTAGCTTTTACGACAACCCGAAGCCACCCGGTAGCTTCGTTTTTAAGTTGATGTGAACGTTACTGAGACAAACTGTCACAGGAGTAAATTCATTCACGGGGAGCGCAGTCGTTGGACAGTTTCTGTCAGAAATGAGGCTGATTAGCTACGTTTCGTTTATCCGAACAGGCCAACGCTTTCTCTAAACATGCTAACAACACCTTAGCTCGTGTTGCGTAACATTAAATTAAGGTTTAACGTTACCGATTCCGCCGCGGCTTCTTGCTCGTCCACTGCCTGTGCCCAGGAGTCCGTAGCCATTGTGGAACAGTGTATTATGCTCGGGATGACTCAACTAGATAAGCAAGCTCACAATGAGGAGTCAGTAATGTGAAAGTAACTATTTTCCACAATGGCGTGCCGAAACTGATTCTGGGCACCTGTGCAACCGCTTACATGTCCGGGTAAAATGCAAGAGTCCCCTGATAAAAGTTCCCATCCGACTTACAAAAATCAGCAGGTATGACTGACTCTTTATTTCTACATTTCCACATTCAAACAGATAACTTAAATTAAATTATTTAAAAAAACTTAATTTTAATTTTTTTGTTGTGATTTGCGAGATTAAAGCATAATCTCAAGAAACACTTCTCTACTGAGGGTTAGGGTTGGGTTAGCCCAGAGCCATGTCTTTCTCTATCACTCTGGGTATCCTCCCAACGCACGCAATCACACACGCGCGCGCGCACACGCACACACACACACACACACACACACACACACACACACACACACACACACACACACATTATTGACAACAAAGATTATGCAGGTCTTTTTATGTATGTATTTTACAAAATGTAGTTATCATGCTTTACACCATGCATTTTTCTAAATAAAGTTGAATGTAATCAAATTATCGCAATCTTATTTGGAGCTTTGGTGTGGGGGTATTTGAATATAAGCACCACACATGGATGGCCTCACAGCTCATGTTTGCACCAGCGCCCCCTAGTGGTTAATCCAAGCCTGAAGACAGGCGGAGACAGGACATAGTCATACAAACATGGAAGCATTAGGGGACTGCCTCAGCAGTCAGATGTATAAAAATGAATTGAGTGCAGCCCTATGGATTCATGTTGGATTTAAACATGTTTTCAGTGTGTCACTATTTACAATATTGTGCTGTTTAAAGGCAAACGTGAATGTCTGTTGTATTGCTGTTTTTATTATTCCTCTATTTTTCCAGAGAGACACATTGGAGGAATGAGGATCTCTCTTTTGGCATTGATACATTCTTCTCTTATAATTCTAGCATGGTTTCATCATCTCCCCCTTATTGAGATAACCATGCATTAAGAAGAAACCTTCTCTAAGCGTTCACTGAGATCACTACAAACATTTTGGGGTCAAATGATTTTGTCATGTTTTCACAAAAGAATTGTTGTTGTAAAGGCTTATTTAGAAGGACGATATCATCAACAGCCTTATTTTAATAATGAGGAGGAAAACCTCAAACATCAAGACCAAAATTAAGAAACTCAGACAGACGATTGAACTTCTGTGATGCAATCCGTGTATCATCATCATTAAACAGTAACAACCAGTACAGATTGAGAGAAGCTGGATCCCATGTGGAAAAACTCATATGAAAGTGTGCGGTTTTTGAACTGCATGTATATTTTTGACCACTCCAACTTTTGGGTATAACAAAAAATCAGCATATAATTATTAAACCAAGTGTACAAGTTCTATAGATACAAATCTCTAAACTAGGTTTCCAAAAAGTATTTTGCAGCACAAATGAGCCACTTAATAAATGTAGGTGTTTTTTAAAGATGTTTTCCTGAGATATTTGTAAAGGATCTGACACTTTATGAGTGCCAGTGATGCCTTGATTCTCCATTAGCTACTTTTCTATAGAAGAGCCAAGTGGGACTAATCAGGACTTTAAGTGTGTATTTGTGTGTGTGAGAGAGTATGTATTACGTTGTGGGGACATAGATCTGTTTACAAACAGTGTATCTTTTGGGGACAAAATACAAGTCCCCATAATGTTAGGACTTGGTTTAAGGATAAGGTTAGGGTTATTGATAGGATGATAGAGTGGTATCAATCATCTCATTTAACTATGGGCAAGAAAGGAAATTAGCATATTCCGCAAAATGTCAAACTATTTCTTGAAGTGTGCAGTACAGAACAGAGAGTTCTACTCTTGCGCTTTACCAAGGTATTGTGCTGTAGCATAATTATCCCTGTTTGGTGCTTTAGTGGATACCAGGCTTTTTTTTTGGGGGGGGGGGGGGGGGGATTATTTTTTGGGCTTTTCAACCTTCTAAGTGAGAAAGGGGAGAGAGAGGGGGAAGACATGCAGGAAATAGTCACAGGTTGGATTCACAGGTTGGATTGGATCTCTGCGTCGAGGCATAAACCGGTCAGTATACATGTATGTACACTGGATACCAGGCTTTTAACCAGGCTTTTAACCAGAGCTGGCCTCCACTCCATGGGACCATGCAGGAGCACAGGGGGTCACCTCTGGAGCCAGACGGCTGTGGTTGACAACTCTTTAAATGAATGCAGAATTGATATCACGCATTTCCCCTGTTCCACTGGGATAGATAGATAGATAGATAGCTAGATAGATAGCTAGATAGCTAGATAGATAGATTATGACAGTGGCATTGGACTGTGTTGAAGGAGATTACATTGATCGCTGTCATCCAACAGTCACCGCCGCTCTGCGTGTGCATTACTCCAAGTTTGTCTACATGTATGTGTGTGCATACATTAGTTAGTGTGTGTCAGCATGTGAGAGAGGATATAGGGAGTCTCTAAGATCGTCAGTTTGGAGACAAATTTGTCAAAGGCTTGAAAGAGCGGCGTTTATTGTTTCCTCCAATCAGCTGCCTTGCCGGAGGTATCCATGGCAACTGAAAGAGTAAAAGTAAGGCTTGAGGTCTCCAGAGAATTTGGAAGAGACAGAGAGAAGGACTTTGTATTTCCACATAAGGACTCATTTCAAGCGCTGAATATGACATAAAAGATTTGAGAGTTGTCGCAGTAGGAATCGTTTTTCTGTGTGAACAAGCTGAAGAAAGGTAAACACTAAGCCCACAAATACATGATGTAAGATCGTTCAAACACTACTCCATGCTCATGAGTATACAGTATGTCACAGTTCATGTAGACAGTATTTACTCTTTTGCACTCCATAAATGTATACACGAACACTTCAGCAGGGCTTTACAACAAGAGCTCATACTTGAAGATCTGCCTCCAGTTAAAAATAAAATATTATGCAATAAAAAAAATAAAAACATTGCTAGATGAGAATGTAGACAGAATAAGAGGTAGAAGAGGCAAATATGTTTACTATTTTTTTCTTAGCATCTACTGTTGTTCATTAGTACAATTTAAACGTTTGAGTCACTTTTTGTCAATTTATTTTCCAAAATTGTAAGTTAGTTGTTCTGAACTGAGGTTTATTATTATTAGAGATTATTCCCCTTTCTCCTGGAAACTGGACATTGTGTTGGAGTTGATGATTACTCCACTGTTTTTTTGGGAGACTTTTAATTACTTAAAAGACACTCACATTTGCAGATGAACTGTGAAAGGGTGAATGAGCAGGTGTGCCTTTAGTTAGGAGCCAAATGTAAAAAATGGTGTTGTGTTGTGATTTTATTCTGAAAGCCCATCATTAGAGAATAAATGAAATATAATTGTGGACCATTCTTACACTATGTGATGGCCAACCACAGATGGTTTTGATTAGATACTGTATACGGTTAGATGTAACATGAACCTAAATGCAGAATGAAAAGGCAGGAAATGAACAGTTTTTCTTGGTCACAATAAGGGTTACAAGGCAGACAGACATTAAACAACAGGCTGGCATGAGGGTATAACAAGTAAAGACAAGCAGAACTAAACAAAAGGTAGCAGGCATAGACATCTCAGCAACAGACGATCTGGGAGAAAGTGAGCGCTATAAGCTGTCCTCAACACATACTGGGGCTGAGGAGCAGCTGTGCAGACAGATGACCGAGACAGGTGAGGTGGGGACTCTGTGGTGACAACTGGTGGGCAGGTACAGAATGACAAGTCTGCTGTGGCTGGAAACAAGGTCCATGAGAGCAGTGAAAGTGAACCAAACTGTAAAGTTTTGGGCTATAAAATCAAAACAATGAGCTGGAAGACACTGAAACACTCTACAGAGCTGAGGGAAACTGCAGTGTTGGGTGATTATTCTGTGGGTGTGTTGCTATAAGCGACACCTCTACATTTCACATAGACATTCAACCCATTGTTAATATAGACATATTGACGAGTGCAACTTTAACATATCTGTATAATGAGATTAACTATAGCTGAAGGAGGACATGAAGATGAGGATGATGAAGTACATGTCCACACACCTGTCAAAGCACTGAGGTCATCCAATCAGATGCTCCCCGAGGTGCCCAGATCAAGGTTAAAAACTAAAGGTGACCGAGCCTTTTCAGTGGCTGCTCCAAACCTCTGGAATAGTTTACCTATTCATATAAGAACAGCTCAGACCGCTGAAACATCCAAGTCCTTGCTTAAGACCTACTACTATTTGTTGGCTTTCATTTCAAGTTGAGCTTTGACACCTTGTCCTGTTTTCTGCTGTTGGTTTGGTATTGTGTATTATGTATTGTTTGTGTATATTATCATTTCGGGTTTTTTGAGCTTGTTAAACTTGCTATATAAATACAATTGAACTGAACTGAACTGAAGTTGTCATGACATTAGAAATATGTTGCTTTAGATATGGTGTGATGCATAACTTATGGCATTGATATGTTATAGTCATAATCAAGGTTAACGTCTCTTTACAAATACTGTGGTGGGATCAATACTGCATGTTCACTGTGAATGGACACCCAAACAAAACACACACATCAAACAACACAAAATTAAACTATTTTGATATGTGATTAATCCTTTTAGTCATTTTATAAAGCTAGAATGCCAAATATTTCTTGGTTCCAGCTTCTAAAATGTGAGGAGTTTGATGTTTTTCTTTGTCATACATGATAATAAACTGAATATTGTTGGGTTTGGGCTGTTGGTTGGACAAAACAAGACATCAAGATGTAAGATTCCCATTAATTGGAAGTAAAGGGCCTAGCCTAAACCATGAAAAAATAGCCCCAAACATGGCCATTTAGTGTGAATGAATTTTAACTAGGGTGGGGCCCCCTACTTGTCATATGTCTTTTACTTGTAGCACTTGGCAGTCTGAATAAGAAAGGTCTAATAGTCACACAAACATTGCTACCTCTAATTAATGTATGCATTTTACTCAATATGGCTACCAACATAGTTCCATTATACAGTAAGTGCTGGCTGTGATGCTACTGTACAGTGATGGTAACACTGCGTGTAAAACTATACGGCAATAGGAGTCTCCTATCCTAACACGGCAGCATTCACGTCCTCAGTTGTCCATCGTCAGCTAATTAATCAGAATCAAAGGCAGACAAATCCTGTAAACACAGACGAGCTGCATTCACAGGTCCATAGGTGAGAGAGAGAGAGAGAGAGAGAGACAAGCAGAGTGGGAGAGATAGAGATAAAGGGTGGATTCTCCCCAGACCTCTTCTCCCCACTTATTTCTGGTAGAAGTCATTAAGATTCATGCCTCTGATCCTTCACTCTGTGCCGGCTCCTCACTGTTTGCTCCGTGCATCTCTAGCAAGAAAAAAAAAACGGAACCTGCATGCCCACGCCAGAATTAAAATGGTGATGCAGCACTTGTTTTCTGTCAACAAGAGAGAGCATGAGAGATGGTAAAAACGAGAGAGAGAGAGAGAGAGAGAGAGAGAGAGAGAGAGAGAGAGAGAGAGAGAGAGAGAGAGAAAGGGGTTGACAGCTGGTTGGTATTCCTGAGGCTTAGCTAAAGAGGCTGATGGTGCAGAGTGGACATCACCAAGGAATTTCAATGTAGAAGGAACGGCTTGCTGTTGTCAGAGTCAGAGCTCCAGCCTTTATATTACAGACCTGACTGTTTTACAAACGACCATGTGTTTAGCAAAGTAAAGCTGTCTATGCATACATTTAGATTTTAATATTTTGATTACATTAACCTGCTGTAACAGAAAATGTTGTTCCTAATGCCTCTTTTTGAGGATCACCAACATTACTTTTATTTCTATGACACATTCATTAAAGTATACATGTATTTAATTATGCTCTTCATAAACTGTATTTTTATAAGACAAGTGGACACAGTTTAAGACTTTATCATGGGCTAAAATTACTTCTTTATGGGTAATTCCTATTCAGAATTTAGTTTTAACCCTTTAACAAGCATTGGTCTTATTTTAAATTATATTCAAATGTCTTACTTTTTAAAATTCTAGTGGAAAATCCAAAAATTACAAAGATAAAGAATGTCAGGAAATATTTGGGGAGAAATGATACACAAAAAACAAATGCACAAATATTTCCATTTGAAGGGAGTGCTGTTGCAGCCATAAAAATAGTCTCGGATTTGAATATAATATAGCTTCAATAATAAATGTTCAAAAACATGATGCACAATACATGATACATGAATATCATTTACCAACCTTAAAGCTACTTAAGAAGAAATAAAATGGGTGAAACTGGATGTTAAAGAGATAGTTCAAATATTTTGAAGTGGTGTTATATGTTATGAAAACTACTTCATGCATCCCCACTTCAAAATATCAGAACTATCCCTTTAAGGGATTAATGGGAGACTAAACTTCTATATTATGGAAATCCATCCAGTATCTTCAAAATACAAAAATGTTCAAAGTAAGACATTTTGGTCAATACTTGGACAGACTGCTTAGCCTTCAAAAGCAGTAACTGATGAGACCAACATCTGCCTATAAGTCCTGTTTACAAATTTGTACCTTCACAATGTTCTGCTAAAGGGCAACAATAATTAAGTTCAACTATTGAGTAGTTTATTTTGCTACAATTATTGGCAGAGTATTGTTATAAATATTGATCTTTTTTTGAGGGTTTATAACTGCTCTGCAGGTTTGGGCACACCTGTTGGTCTTTGAGTGACTGTCAAACGTAAGGGTATTGCGTCATGTTAGGTCATTGAAGTAAATGTTTACACAAATGAAATTTGTCAGTGGTCCATTTGAATAATTCCCTAGTGAGTTCCTCTAAACATTGCTAGTGAATGATCAGTTTATATGGTTATGTGAAGGTTCAAGATGTAAGAATTAGTGTTGGGACTCACACAGGCTGAACCTCCAGGATTGAAAACAGTTTTAGTCCCAAGGTCGGCCAGGCAACCATGAGCATCTGGAACCAGCCTCCCTCCTTTCTCTGGGGGAGACCCAGCTCTTACTAAACCCAACCAATTCCTCCAGTAAACAGCTGTATTATTACATAACACAAGGTGGGGGCTAAATAGCCGTGAGTCCAATCTGGAAAAAAAATATTAAGCAGGCCTTTTCTCATGCAGTTTGGAGTTCAACAGTCATTGACGATCACAAGGACGTGTTCATTCATCTACCAGGCCGGGGCCAAAGAGCTTCAAGGCTGTCAAGCTCCAGCTAAACAATTTTCAATTCCTTAATAATTTATTAATGGCAGGCAGTCAAATTGCATATCAATAATGTAGAAGGACTCAGTACAATGTTGATACAAAACACCCTTTCAGTCGGGCTCATTCATGCTCACAGACCTGCAGACATATGTACTTAGTCCCATGTGGTCCGGCACTGGCACATTGCATGAATCCACTCTGCATCAGTGAGCTGTGTATGCTAGTTGATGATGGAGCAACTATAAATGCTTATCATGCTTCAGCTTGTGATTCTGTCTTTGGAAAATGTGTGTAGGGTAAAGCCCCCAGATGTGAAATATTAAGCTTTTAATAGGTTGGGCTGGGAGAGAACAACATATAGCCTACACTGCAAAGACACTGATATGAAGAGCAAGGACAAATAGCTAGTAAATTAATAAGTGTGATAAATTAACAATATATATGATACATTCTTAAATCTATCTCCCACATTATTATATTTTTAATTTTGTATCTTAAAGACAGTATTTCTGTGAAAACCTGTAAAGAGAAGTTCGCGACATTTTTACAACACATACATGACCTCCGCTCTCGGCCGATTAGGCAGCTATAGTGTGTGTATGAGCACGAGCCAATCACGCATGTAGGACAAATTAAGTGACCAATGGCGGATTTCCATCTAGGTCAGCATCTTTTATTCAGAAGGCACGCGTACACAGTTACATGCTATCCTGCCCCGGGGGCCCTGCGGAGACCCACTCTGCCACCGAGAGATGGCCCACCATTTTGTTCTGTTTTGAAAACGATCTCCATGCATGAGATTAGCTGGGGGGCCCACAAGCTCTTCCCTTTGTTGTGTATCCCAGTTTGGATATTTCCCAGCTGGTGTCTGTGAATGGTGTGAGTGTGTGCAGTGTGTGCATGCGCGGTGCCAGACTTGCATTTGTAAACGTGCATATGCCTGAGTGTGTTTAATTGGGTTTTTTGCTCGTTGCAGGGGCGAATACGATCTTAATGGAGACATCCGCTGCAATACACTGCAATGCATGGATAATCCTTCCTAACACTTCAAAATATATTTAAAAGAATTTTTGGGGGGCATCTTTCATTTTGTTAGATAGTGCAGATAGAGAGGAAAATGGGAAGAGAGAGAGAGAGAGAGAGAGAGAGAGAGAGAGAGAGAGAGGATGACATGCAGCAAAGGGCCACAGGTCGGATTCGAACCCGGGCCACTGCAAAGGACTCAGTCTACATGGGGTGCTCTGCCGGGTGAGCTAGAGGTCGCCCCAACATACATAAGCTTTTGCAGGGAATTATTCCATGGGAGGAAACCACTGCATCAGTTGGTATTTGTGACAGAAATCGACAACCAGGGAGCAATAAATAACATCATACTGAATATATACACAAGTGGGCACACAAGTATGTAAAGTTGGTTATCAGGCTTTACAATGCCACTGCACCAAAATGTAAAAGGCTGTCTTTCTCAGCCGTTGGTTTCCCTCCACATACTTAAAGCAGCACCAAAGCAACTAGGCAGAGAGAGAGAGAGAGAGAGAGGAGAGAGAGAGAGAGAGAGGAGAGAGACTGGGGATGTGGTTGCTATAGTAACCATCAGGTGGGTCTGAACTGTTTCTCCCTGGCATTCATTTCATCACATTGAGCCTCTGTCTCTCTTCCTCTCTCTTTCTCTACTCTCACTTTTGTTTATCCCTCTCTTTTCCTCCTTCTCTCCTGGCTCTGCATCTCTCTTATCTCCTCATCTCCCTCACGTGCCACTCTCCCACTCTCTTCTGATCTGCCTGCCTGCCGCCCTTCTTCCCTCATCCTCCAGCTCTCTTCACTTTCCTTGGAAAACAGTGAGGAATAGAGAGAGAGAGAGAGGGTGTGTTTAATGTTAATGTGGAATGGCCCCTGTGTTTTTGTCTTTTTGTCCGTTTTCATAATTCTGTCCTGAGAGTCCCATCTGTTAAACCTGGACTCTTAACCTTTTTCAGACAGGAACAATGAGGACAGTGCCAAAATGTGGGTGGTGTTCGAGGTCTTTGGAGATAAGTAAAAGCTGGACTGATATCTGAGAGTGAACTTGCTTGAAAGATTGACGTCATCTGCAATCACGATATAGCTGCAACAAAAGTGTGTTTTACCATCATATCATAGGCGGGTTGTTTTTTTGGTCAAACTCTCTGATTTAGCTCTGCCCAAACAAACTTGAAAAACCCCACACGGGAGCAGAGAGAATATTCTGGTGTGACGTCTAAAGGGATATTTGTTTATTTTTCCAACCAGGACTGCATTTCCCTTTTCCCTCTTATCAGCTGTCGCCCTTGTGAATTCCCAGCAGAGGCTGAATCAGCAAGAGAATACCTGATACCAATGCCAGTTGAGTTTGCACACACACACACACACATTCTGAATAAATACACCAACATCTTCACATGTACGCACACACACAAAATGCACATATGTAGTGGAATGAAATGCAAATGTTGCCTCACCATTTGCATGCTGTACACATACTATTACTGCATCATATAAAGCCCATTGATCCGAGCCAAGAAAGAGAGGAGGTGGTTTTCCCAGAGAGTGGTTCAGCATGTGAGGTCACTGCAGGTATTTCCCTGCGGCGACACAAAGGTCAGATTCATTGATTCTAAGAAGCGATAGCACTGGGTTTTCTCAATGACAACTGAGTGTTTGTACAGTCAGTGTCTTAGCTGTGTATATGTGCAGCTAACAGGGAATAGCAGGGTGGGGTTTTCCCCCCTTGTGTCAGCGACCAATGAATGGTATCACCTCTCTATCTCCCTTGTCTCTTTCACTGCTTCATATTTCTCATTTTCTTCCTTCCTCTTTCTTTCTCTTCTTCTACACCTGTCAGAGCTTATGTAACCAACAGCTACCCAGATCTTGACTTCCATCTGCCCCCTTTCACAGCACCAGTAATTAGCCTCTCATCAGTCCTCACTACAAAACCCATTTGCCACACAATTATCCAAACAGTGACTGACCATGGTAATAGAGAGCTTCCCTTTACATAAATTACAATAATGGGGATCTCTTCACTTTTCAGTGTAATTTTGAGCCTCTTCTCGCAGAGATGGGCACCCGGTCTTGAGCTTGAATTTGAACTTATCGGTTTAGCCTGAGGTGAGCAACATCTGCTGCATCTCTGTGATAACAGCATTAGGACTCGAGCATGTACTGTAAGTGTGCAGCTACTGTCTGGGGGTTTGTGTGATAAACACATAACCTGCATTTGAGACATCTGTATGTTTATCTATGAACGTGTTGTGTATGTCAGCTGGATATGTGCTATATTATCTAAATGAACTGAGAAATATGTCTTCCTGGTTTATCGCTGTGATAAAATGCATGAGGAGGCTGTCAACAGTGAGGGAGATGTGACAGTGAGGAGGTAGATCTTTGTGAAATAGACTCAGCACTTTGACACTTACACCTGTTTATCAAAATAATTGAAATGGATATCATAAAATAGATAGCAGATTGTGTCTCAGGCAGAAGTGAAGAGCTGCACTTCTGGATACTTTGTGATGAACTTTAGTAAGTAAATCAAGTTTATTTCTAGTGCGCATTTAAACACACAGGCTGACCAAAGTGCTGTGCAAAGAAGCACTAAGGTGCTGTAAAAAACAACTTTTGAAATGTAAAAATAAAAAGTAGGAAGAAAACACAAAAAAGAACATCTGTACGACAACAAGTAGCAATTTACAAATACAGAATTACAATGTAGAAAGGAAAAGACTTTAAAAAAAATGAAGACTTAACGACAAATGCCACAAAAATTAAACAAAGAACAGTGCACCTTTAAATTGATTGAAAGGCAAATCAATGTATATGTGCAGCACAGATTAGTATTTCAAGAAGATAATTCGGGTAGGACTAATACTGTAATGTGTTTTTGTGATTTTCTGCACTGTTACTGGTGAAGTCCTACAGGTTTGACTGTATGCGAATAGTATCTGACCGTGAGACCCAAGACTGATCAGAGCCAAGCTTGGTCCGATCACATCACGCCTTCACTGGAACATTTTGGATGAAAGGATCCACCACACAGAGACCATATCACTCCATAAATGTAACATCCTCTCATTCTTCGTGAGGGACTGCAGTAGGCACCATCGTCATGCTTGACTGCTGTCTTGGAAGAAGGGACTATTTTGGCAGGATAATGCGGTCACGCCACTGAGTGAATAGGGGGTCTTGAGAGAAGAGGGCAGAGATAAGCGAAAGGAGAACATTCCATTAAAGATAGCGATGGTATCAAGCCGAGGCTCAGGGAAGACTATTCTGCACCGAAACCCACCGCAGCACCCATTGAGTGCAAGGTGCATCTGTTACCATGGTACCCAGCCCAGGCAGCCCCTTTCATGTCTGTCAAGACTGGGGAGGGAGAGAGACTAGCAATATGTTAGTCTCGCCTGCAGTTGGAGCTGAAACAGATGTATGTGTGCTCTGTGTGTGTGTGTGTGTGTGTGTGTGTGTGTGTGTGGCATGTATATTCCCAGTACACATCCTGGCAGTCCGGGTTTAAGATGCCGTACACTGACAGAGGCTCGTCACACAACATGAATCATTTACTCACCACAGCAGAGTTGGAAATGTCACGTCTCATTAGTGTTCCTCACGCCTTGGTGCCCCTGCACCATTTGCATCTCTGGCAATGGAGTTAAAGAGAGGACTTGATTAAAGAGAGGAGCTGAGATTTTAGATGCAAACAGACATTTATTGCATTGGGAAGCAGTGTTGTACATTTCCCCCTCCCCCAGAATCATTTGCAATACTGTACTTTCTGAGATCGTAGTCTGTTGCGCAGTTGTCCAAGCCGAGTGTCTTAACTCTCCTTTAAACAAATCAGGAGTGTGTGAATTTCAAATTCTTGATGGGATTATTTGCTCATCTTTCTTCCCATTTTCTGTCTCCTTCCATATGCGATATTTCCAAAGAATGGGATGCTACTTTCTGACAGTGGAAACTGCCTACTTGACCTTCCTTGGCAGTTAGCTAGCCAATCTAATAACAACAGGAGAAACTGTACAAAATACATATGCAAAGGTCAGCCAAGTTATTTGCTAGTGTATTCACCTTTCTGATACAAAACTATATTTTCGTGTTTTTGCTACAGTTTTTAAAACAGTTAAAAAAACAAAAAGCAACATCAAGTACATAATTCCTTAAACCACAATCAACACTAAACAGTAAATAGTACTTTGTCATAATCTTTATTACAAGATATTAGGCCACTGTACAAATCAGTGTGAATCATACAGTACAATGCAGAATTAAGACTGTTTCTTGAGGTTTGTCATTCAAAGCTGTATACGAGGTGCTTCAAGAATACACAAGAGTTTCAGAACTTCTGCCGTGCATGCATGATTTCATATTTGCCATGCATGAGTTGGTATCTCAGTGTTTTAAGAAAGAGCCCTAAAAAATGGCGACCCAACAAAACAACTGAATTGTATGACTAAATGTATAAAGCACAAAAAACGAACAAGTTGTCTGGTACAGTATAATTCCTCATGAGATTTGGCACACACGATAATGCACAATGCAATATAAATAGTTTATCAATAGGGTGTGTACACAGTCAAGTTACAGTATCAACCAATCCAGGTAAACGCCTGGGAAGCTTACAAACAGTTGAGGGACACTGTATATAAATGACTCGTTAGCTGCAAAGTATGTTAACAAAAAACACCCAGGCAACATCAAGAATTGTTAAGTGAAAAAAAATGTCACTCCCATTCACTCAAGTTTTCTCGACATACAAAAGACCACTCCCTCTGGCTTTAAGTCACTGCAAAAGACATATTCCAAAGGATCAATAAATAAAGTCTTCAACACAGAGAACAAACCAGTTTACCGCTTTCCACTTTGTGCAAGAAAATATGGGCTACCCTTTCCATATTTACAAACTCTGTTATTCATTTGCCCTCGATCAAAATGAAGAGCAGAAATAATGGTACCATTTGTTTGATTGATAAGATATAGGAGAAGTGTGTGCTTTAGTTTTTATATTAGATTCATTTCTGTATCCTGTCCCTGATTTCTGCATTTCGACAGCATCCCCTCCTTCCTCCACCTTATTACCCCCCTCTTGTTGTTTTCTCTCACTTTTGAATTTATGGCGAAACCCTGCAATCGAGGGTGTGTGTGTGTGTGTGTGTGTGTGTGTGTGTGTGTGTGTGTGTGTGTGTGTGTGTGTGTGTGTGTCCGTGTGTGTGTGTCGGGAGGAGGGGGGGTCCACCTGGGGGTCTCCTTCGCTGCCATCTCCCGCCCCTGCCAGTGTGTGTCACCCGGATGGCCGTGACTGACTGGGAGAGGAGGGCGTGGAAGTGCTGCTTGCTGCCACAAGAGAAAAAGTGCTTATATACAGTGTCTTTGGATTAAACCTGGTAAATATCGCCATACAAAATTTCAAGAGTGTCTTTTGGGGGGAGTTGAGCTGAGCGCTCTAAGCCTCTGCCGGGGTCTTCTCTGTTCCATTTTTCAGCGCTTCATTGTCGCCATTCTCATCCTCAATCACAACTGTGGATGACAGGGGAGAGTTAATGAGGGAGGCTCATCTTGGTGTTGCGTCTCCAAAATTCACCACGGAGTGACATACAGGCATTAAAAGCCAGAGCCATAAGCACTGCACTGTATAAGCAGAATTGTTGTGTGCATGCGAGAGTAAGAGTATGCAAAAAGACAAAGATAACCATGAGCGTGATTGTGTGTGTGTGTGTGTTGCACATTTGTGAAATGTGCAATTTCTGCGCATGGTTTTGCTGGGCACCTACAGATGCAATTCTTACGTGTTTGCCATGTTAGTCCATGTTGTGTCAGTGCACTACACGTGCATTTGTGCGTCTGCCTGTGCACGCATGTGCCACCACAAGTGAGCCTCAGTGTTCAAGGACCATCTCATGGGTTTTATCAGGAATGCAGGACACACAAAAGCCAAAACACAAACAGCTTGAATGCATCATGCAAACACAAAAATCATAATGAAAAACCATATAAATCTCAATCGTTCCAACCATCGTTCATTGGGGAGGGGACATTCAGCACAAGTATGTTGAACAGCATTTAGAAGGCATTTAACAACACGCACTGCGCATCCAACTTGTGTTGCATTGCGAATAGAATATTTAAAACCTATACATCCCACACGCATGCAAACAAAAGGAAAATGCGTTCTACTGAAGACCAAATCAAAGAAAAGGTGTTGCCTTTCTGACTTTACACGGAGCCATCCTTAATTATGGTCATCTAGTAACCTATGTGCGCATTCAACACATCACCATACAAACGAAAACGCCTTAATTGTATAATTACCCCGTTTGCTCCTGCCTATTTGTCCGAGTTTCGGCGGACGTTTGTTCTGTGATCCATTGAAGAAGTTGTTTGTGTCTTGAAGACGACAGGTGAAGGAAAGGTGTCCCTCGTCGCCCTCATTTCCATAATGACTCATTTTTTCTTCGTTGAAAGGCAGCACTTCCGACATCTCCAAATGCGTCTTTATCACCAAGGCGCACAAACTAAAATGTATAGCTCGTCGCCAAGCGTGAACTCGGTCGTCTATAACAAGCAAAAGGAGTGAAGAAAAATAATGCTATCTGCAGACACGATCTAGCCCTTTGTGTTTACCCCGAAGACACGTGTCTGTCTCCGCAGGTACGCAACTGAAATGACAGTAGCCTAGGCTAAATCAAAATGTCCTCAATTTCCCCACTCGTGGAGCTTCGGCAACGTTATTCAAAATTTCCAGAGGTTTTTTTTTCTCCGCGCGTATTGCTTTGGAAATGGAGGCGCACGTACAATAGAGCCGTGGAGCGCCCGCTGGAGTCGAGCGGCTGAACCGGTCGCACGGAAAATCTGAGGAAGAAATGCAAATTGAGGAGCGATGCAAAACACGGATCCCGGGGAGACCTGGCGAGGGAACTGTACGGGGGTTTTCTGGTGCAGCCCAGAGAAGCTTCCAGTTGGAGTCGCGGTGTACCAACGCTCCACTCTCCGGGGTCTCGGTGCAATCTAATGGCGACTTAATATTCAGATATGGCACATACATTAACCAATACAGATCTATGGAGAACGTCGTTTACGCGCCACCACTCGGAGAGTAAGGCTACAGATGTGAAATCTTCCAACCAGTTTTACAATTGTACAAATTTGGCGATTTATTTGGTCTCGAGGTTTTGAGCATGACATTATGTCCACTGAGTCAGAGCTCACCAGAGGATGGCAGTGTTTTCATATGAGTCGAGATGTGACTTTTGGCCCCATGGCGCTCCAGTTTCATATTGAGGGCCTGCACTGATGTTTTTACTTCAATTTCTAGATAATATATATTAGATTATTATCTATTATATATAGATATAATATCAATATGGAGGTGTTGGATTGGAGTTGAAGATGCTACACCTGAGAATCAGGAAACTCTCTCTCTCTAGGCTATATTTGCTGTGTAAAATCCAATCAATCCATGTTCCGGATTTGATGATGATTCAGGTTTACTCAGTAAATTATTCAGATAACTTTGTAAAACGTCATATTGAGATGTTTTTTTGGGCATTTCTGCCTTTATTTGATAGGAAAGCTGAGATATTAAAAGGGGAGAGAGAAGGGCGAAGACATGCAGGAAAACCGTCACATGTCGGACTCGAACGAGGAATAAAGCTCCTCTGCATATGTGCGCCCGCTCTACCAACTGTGCTAACCGGTCACCATATTGAGATGTTTTATTCTTTTTTTCAAACACAGATGATATCAGTTCCATTATTCCTTAAATTACCTTACGTGATAAGATGATGATGAGGTCCACAAACCTAACAGGATCCAGTTTAAGTTTTCCACCCACTGCTGTCTGCTGTGTTTAGATAAATCTGTCGTCTGTAACAGCAGCACAAAGGGATCTTACGAAACAAACAGATATAGCTTACATTAAAGGACACGGAGCAATGGACAGGTATTAAGTCTTGGCATAGACTATACTTTCTCATTACTTTGACAATGAAAGAAAATATGATATCTGAGCCTGCAGCATAACTAATTGTGATATGCCGTCGACTATTCATAGAGGTGCAGTCATGACACACCTACTCCCTGTGGACTCACAGTAGCCATGATTTTTATCAGAGACTCCCCTTTCATATCAGATCATCTCAACTCTTTCAGTTTCACAAATATTATCATGTGTAGTTATATTGTCATAAGAATTGTCTTCTGTATTAAATACTTGAATCCATTATTAAGCCTTAACAAACCTGCCCATATTGAACATTGTAGATGCACATGGATCATTTACTTTTTATATATTTTATATATATATATATATATATATATATATATATATATATATATATATATATATATATATATATATATATATATATATATATATATATTACCAAAACAATTGGCTGCAGCACTTCATGTATGAGCGGGGGGAAAATACAGTTTAAACACAAAAATAATGCCAAAAAATAATCATCAGCACAGAGGCGAAACCTCTAACAATTGTAGTGTCAATTAATAAGAAAAAGAAAAAAAAAAGAGAAAAAGGAGGTGACGGAAAGAAAAGAAGCAATATGGGAAAAAAATAACCTAAAACAGACAAATGTCTACACCCTAAACCAAACAAACCGCACAGCAATGGAAAATGTCATTCGATCAAAACAGAGGATCCATCAACATTTCATCATCACATCACAATAAGGTTAGCATTTTTATAAAGAAAGCAGCCACAAATTACCATTATTAGATGTTATTGTAAGAGTACAAGTGGAGAACAGTCACAAAGTCAGTGAACTGACTCAGTATGTCAGTTACATATCTATCTAAAGTTTGCTAACATTAGCTACCATACGCTACTGGTCATACCAAACTTAGTCTATATCCACGACATTCCACTTCCGGGATTGTTCCGTTGCCAATGGAAATCCCGCCAGATTTCACTCAATTAGGCTGGATATCCGTTGCCTTGGGCTTCCTTTGTGTTGGCATTTTAAACTCCGGTGGATTTATGAGGACTATGGTTAGTCTCGCTTTGCCAGACCCTCCTCCAGAGCGTGCTGGAGGAGAGTCTGGCACATAGCATTTGGGGATGGGAGAAAAACGTGCTCTGGTTTATTGGCATTTCTTTAAACCAATCACAATCGTCTTGGGCGGTGCTAAGCTCCGGAGAAAAAACGCGGTGCTCGGAAGGAACTTGTTTTGGTGGAACGTGTACGTTTAAAAATTGTTTTAGTCATTTACACTGCAGATATCTGAGAAAAGGTTAACCACAGTCCTCATAAATCGACCAGAGTTTAAAATGCCAACACAAAGGAAGCCCAAGGCAACAGATATCCGGCCTAAATAAGTGAAATCCTGCAAATTTTCCAGCAGCAACGGAGCAATCCCAGAAGTGGAACGTCAAGGATATAGACTAGACTATGGTTAACCTTTTCTCAGATCTCTGCATGGTAAATCCAGACAGCTAGCTAGACTATCGGTCTAATCTGAGTTTTCTGTTGCACAAGTAAAACAACTTTTGAATGTACACATGTTCCACCAAAACAAGTTCCTTCCCGAGGCTATTTTACAGAGGCGCCATTGCTCCATACAGCACTTAGCGCCGCCCAAGCCCATTGTGATTGGTTTAAAGAAATGCACGTTTTTCTCCCATCCGGGAATGCTGTGTGGACTAGCCAGACCCTCCTCTGCAGCCGCAGCCACGGTGGAGGAAGGTCTGGCAAAATGAGACTAGACCAAACTAAGTACAAAATGTAACAGCCAAACCCTTGAGTGTATGGAATTGAGCAAGGGTGTGTTTTATTGTCTATGAATTTAACTTTTCATCTGTAAGAGCAAAAATGTATCTTTTCTTTCAATAGTTACATAGTCTCACTTTAAATTTCCTGCTGTATTATTTGATAATGGGTGCGCTTGCGTCATGCTTTGTTTCCCATTTTAAGTATTTCTTTATAACATTAAATACTCATGACTAAGATTAATACTAAAAAAAAACAGATCATTTTCTTCATCTGGCCTGCATGGCTGTGGTTTGAGTGACAGTGGCCTGGCAAATATACACAAATGACAGCATCTACAGGCAACAACTGACAGACAAAACCTCAAGTAGGCTAGAGAAATCTCTCATGTGTAAAATAAGCAAAGCTGTTCTAACTTTGGCAGAAGGTGTTGTCTTATTGTCTAATGTATGACATCACTGCTCAAAGTAAGAAGTGTATTTAGGGTGCACTGATGTACAAATTCATAAAAAAAGAATTGATGAACTATGAGTGCAAAAGTCAAACTTAAAATTGACTGTAGACATTTACCAGTCAACTCTGACACAACTCCACAAATTATCTATATTTGAATATTTATTGCAATAAAATAGTATTTTTTACAAGTTATGAACTTGACATTACTGGATTACATATACAGAAGCTTATAAAGTGCCAACTGTAGTGGATATTACGTTGACTGTAGCAGGCAGAGACCAGCTACAGCTAGATTATTTGAGAATATGAGATGCATCACCATTATATTGGTATTGAAAACTTTATCAGAGTAATTAGAGCAGTGAGTCAGAGGACCACCTTTGGTACATGCCAGTACAAACATTTTCAGGGGAAAGAATATTTTTTCTGCAAAAATGGCTACTTTCATGGTCTTAGTTGTATCAATATCTTCATCAGTATTTGGTACAGCGTAGATATGACCCGTAGATGGTTTGGTCTATCCACCGGCGGAATTTGGACACGGCCGTGTAGACTCCTGGAAACTTAGCATCACCGCAGCCGTTGCCCCAGGAGACCACGCCGTAGACACACCCCCTACACACAAGTGGCCCACCAGAGTCTCCCTGCAAGGACAAGACAACGCCCTCCATCATAAAAAACAAATTATCTGAGTCTCTCATAGTTTACTGAAAAGCCATTTCAATGTCCTTGATTGGTGTTACATTAAATTATACTAAGAGTGGTTTTTAGAAGCATTTCTGCATCCTGTGTCTAGATGTCCCAGCCACGTTAGGTCACTTCTTTGTTGTCTCAAGCAAGACATTTAATCAATATGAACTTATATTTCACATGTGAAATGTCAGAAAATGACATGTGCCTTCATCATGTGCAACCCGGTCTCAACGGCAGTTCGTGTAAATGTTGCGTTATTTTTAATCTATTGATACGTGTTGACGGTGGCTCATATGACATGCTATTCTAATCACATTAGCTTAACTGTGGATTTGTCACATTTTTGTACAAACAAACAGCAAAAAAAGACAAACACGGACGTAAAAAACAAAACTGTCTTGTCACAGGATGGTGTGGATTGGATTCACCAAATCATAATCTCTTGCTGCCACTTGGAAATGCATACACACAAAGTTGCATACTGCAGGCAGGGTTAAATATAGCACATTTTAATTAGTCATTCAGCTCTTTACTTAAGGCAAAATATAGCCTACTGGTATATCACACATTGGATTTCATGTAATTTTCAACTCACATCAAATGTTGGGGCAGAAATTCTTTCATGATAACAATAGCCAAATCAGAGCATGCTGTTGGCTGTGGGAAATGACTGCATCTCAAAATTAAGGCGAGGTTTTCAGTCCTGGTGCTATTTTAGGGATGATTTTCTATCCCTTCTGTAACTATCTAATACAATTCCCGAGGGTGGACTGCCACATATGCTTAATAAAAGCTTGTAGCTGGACCAACCCTGATATGATGAACAGTATCCTCATATACTGTCATTGTGATGAGCTTCCCAAAACTGTCTAATTTGTTTTGTTCTGATGTGAGCTGATGAAAAGAGGATCACCCTGCGTTATTTGACACTGGGAACCAAGGCTGGTACCTTGGAGAATTTATTATTTCAAAATTGATTTAATGGCCTTTCATTGATTAAATGATCATGTTTGTCACAATGGGACAGATTGGGCAGTCGCTGATGTGCAACGCCCACTAGCAGTTCATAGTGGAAACTGTTAAAAAATAAGTACTTGTGAAAGAGTTTATGATGTATAGTATTCGTCCTCTTTACCTTGCATGCATCTTTTCCTCCAGTCCTGTAGCCAGCACAGATCATGTTTGCTGTGATGTTTCCATTAAATGATTCGCTGCTGTTACACCTTGTAGATGAAACAATGGGTACTGTGACCGTCCTCAGGGTGAAGGGGGCCTGGCCTCCACCTAGATTATTGTAGCCCCACCCGGACACCCGACACACCAAGCCTTCAAACACTCCTGTCCCTTGCCTGGGAAGAGGCGCCAGCGACACATATTTGTTCAGCACCATGGGGGCCCGCAACTGGACAGAGGAGAGTTTTGGAGTGGGCATGTGAAGAAAAAATGTTCACAGCTATCTTGTCAAACATTATTAATTTATGCAATATTATCTTGATTATTAATAAGCTTTTACCAGTATTTTTATATTAACAGAGAAATGGGTTTGTAGTGACAAACCAACAAAAAATGATCATCCACTAGATACATTGCTTTGCCAACTGAGTCACAAAGAACAAAATGTGCTGTTTTACATGGCCGCATCTGGTTATTGCAATTGTCATTAATATCATATAAATGGTGTGGTGGTGTGATAGATATGTTTTTTTTTTTTGTTTTTTTTTTAAAGATTATTTTTGGGGCTTTTTATGGCCTTTAATTGACAGGACAGCTTGAAGAGAGGAAAGAGGAGAGAGAGGGGGGGATGACATGCAGAAAAGGGGAGTGGGTCAGATTTGAACTGCTGCCGCTGCCAAGGACTGATCAGGCTACATGGGGAGCACACACTACTGGGTGAGCTAGAGATAGCTCCATATACATGTGTTTTTATCACTGAGATATGAGTTACATAAATTATCGTCCCACCTCTGAGTATAAACACTAATGAAGTAAAGATGTAATATTCCTCTTGATAATAATGTCTACATAATTGTCACTCACGTGATCTTGCATGAAAGTGTTTACAACATCAGTAGTTTACCATGCAATCAGAACGTGTTGTTTCCTTTGCATTGGTGCTGTTTTAAACCTTTACACCATTAGTGATAAGAGCTTAGAACTATTGATTTAGGAGACCTTAATAAGAGGTTAATGTCCCAGGTTGAAAGTTCAGTTAAAATATTTGAACAAAGCACAAAAAGACAAACTGTGGCTCAATAACAAAATATGTCCAAATAGATGTTACGACACATTAATCAATACATTTGAAATGTAACGCTCTAGATTTGTGAAGTTTGATAAGCATTGCTGTATGGCTACATGTCTGCACTGTGTCTGCAGTACCTTAATGAGCATGATGTCAGCATTGTTGGTGCTCCTGTTGTAGTGGGGATGGGTGACCAGCCTGTGGGGTTTAGCGTACTGCTCAGTACCCTCAAAGGTATTAACAATGTAGTCGCCCGCCACTATCATCATGTGCTCTGCCCTAAAAGACAGGGCGTTTCCATTTTACATCACATGTATCAACAAATATAGCACTAGGTAGATCAGGGCCTTGTTATTTGATCATTACTGACCAGTTTTAAAGGGAGACAAAAAAGTCAACATCAACACATGCAGGCCTGTTTTCAGCGTCATAAATGAATTTAATTTTATATTTGTGAAAACATTTTTCGATCTTAGTTGAATTGAATAGTATGTTAATAGGCAGGGAAGGTGGGAGTGATGTGAAATGACATACTGTACATGCCAAATTGTGACTCATGATTCAAAGTCATAAAGACACATAAAGCCAGAAGTGTTTGACCGTCAGGGAACAATGGCTTACTGTGTGCAGGCAGGGCCGGGGCAGTATGACAGAAATACGGCCAATTTCCTGGATCCAGACAAAATCACACAAACGCACGTACGAGCACACACACACACACACACACACACACACACACACACACACACACACACACACACACACACACACACACACACACACACACACACACACACACACACACACACACACACACACACACACACACACGATGTACCAAGGTCAGCTGACTCGACCGCATCTGAGTGCTGTTTGACTTCTGAGTGGCCTGTATACAGGTTTACTTTGCGTCATGATCAAGCGGCATTGTTTTGACGTTACCTACCCGTAGCAGAATGGATGTTTGCTTTTAGGCATCTGTTGGGACCATCTGCTCACAATATAAAATCATGCCAAGTTCCCTTCTACACAGTGGCTTCTACAGAGTCCACTATGAGAATGCCAGAAGAAACTGTTTCTGAAACACTTTGACCTTTACCTCGAGCGAATTTCAGACACTGTCAGGTCACATTTTAGCTTTATGAGGGATTATGTCAGTATGACAATGCTAACATTGTAAGTATCGTGTTTATCATGTCATCTTAATATGCCAGTATGCTTTATCAAAAACATAAACAAGCATGTAACCTTCCCAACAGGAAAAACATGACAAAATATGGTTTTGTGATTTTTCACCAAACAAAAGCAGCAAAAAGGATCAACTGATGATGACTGTTGAAAAATCTTACCCGATGTTACAGTGTGCTGCTGTCAGCACCCAGTACCTGTGAACCAGTGATCCACCGCAGAAATGTTGGCCCCGGGTGCTCTGCACTGACACAATGTATTTGATGGAGTTTGGTGCAGCGGTGTGACCACCTACTATACGGCCCTGCATGAGCACATGGCCTGTATGGAAACAAAAAACATTTACAGGACAAAGCGTAAAAAGGAGCTAAGGCAGATTGATTTAGAGTAGTTTAATATTGCTGTACTGTAGATGTTTTCTCCTCTCATCCGAAAAGCCTTTTCAGTTCTGGCTGACTGGTGGAGACTGACAATTGCTGAAGTTGCTGAGTGGACATTAAAACCACTTTCCTCATACTTTTAACATGGCACAAATATGTCATCATGTTCTCATAAAATACTGGAATGGTTCCTTCAGGCTTTCATCTAAACTGCTAAATACTCCAAACACCCTGCATATATAGTAACAACTTCAATCACGCTTAAAATGTCCATCTTATAAAACATGGCGAGAGCCATCAGTGAACAAAAGATTAACATAAAGAGTGAGGCCCTCCTAATCTCCCCTTCAAACCCATTGACCCAGCCTGACAATTAGTGATTTTCTGTCACCTTGGAGGTCACTGCTTAAAGAAGGTAATCCAATATGACCTTCTAGTGTCACCACCTCACTTTGGGCTCTGAAACATTACAATGGGGGCTCTCCCTGCCCTATGCAACAGCTCAACTACTGTACATTTGCTTCAGACTATACAGTAGGAGAAATGGTGGGAACCATACAGACTATTTCCTGGAAATATCTATACATCCTTGCTGTAACCGTGGGTATAAATATATAAGATTTTTTTTAGGAACACAGTTAAGGCGTAATCACAAACTACTGACCCTGTAAAGTGATTAGTGCATATTTGCCTATTTGCTTTCTTGCCACAGTCTCTTTTGTTGGGGTGTGTGTGTGTGTGTGTGTGTGTGTGTGTGTGTGTGTGTGTGTGTGTGTGTGTGTGTGTGTGTGTGTGTGCGTGTGTGCGTGCGTGCGTGCGTGCGTGCGGGGACTCCAGGAAGTTACTGCTCCCAGCCAAGAAGTCTGGCAAATAACTGTTTGTAAAACGTTTAATTGTCATTTAGAGGTTTTCACTCGTTATTCTAAGCTAAGGTAACTGGCTGCTGGCTTAAGATTCATATTTAATGCACAGACATGAGAGAGGTATCCATCTTCTCATCTAACTCTCAGCAAGAAAGCGAATATGCATATTTCCCAAATTGTCAAGTATACCTTGAAAGAAAAATGTTTAAAACTTTTAAAATGGCCACCTCTTTAATATTATTTAAATAAAAAGCTAAGACCATTAAACTGCAACAGAATCCAACATTTAAAATTAAATAAATCAACACATATTTTGTTAGCAAAACTGAAAAGCATGTACTCACTGTGGACTGCTGTTAGGTCCAGTAGCACACAACATAAACACATGAGCAGGCGCATCATTACTGTGGAGGTTTAAGGTCGTTATCCTACACCATACTGTACCAACAGCTGAACCACTGCAGCCAGACAACCAGTGTCCTCTGCTCCTGTCTGCCAGCCCAGCACTGGGCATCCACTCCTTTCTGGAAACAGTAGGAGTCAGTCACATCAACCTTTGTCCTCGAGTTTAATTTCATCCTTCACCATGACATGCAGGACCAGGGTCCAACACTGTAGCATTGATTGAAAAGGAAAGAGAGGAACAAAGTTCACCTTCAAAAATTGCCTCCCCTTCTTTCTGCCATCCCAGCAATATTACAACTCTTTCTCCTGACCCGCCTGACTTGTCGAAAAGCCTTACGATGTTGCCATGGCAACACAGTACTGTGCCGAGCGGGTTCATCTATACTGTATCAGCACGCTCTGTTGGTGTCATCATCCAGGCTTATCCGTGCTGAAATGTTTCAATAGCCCACTGTGTGTGTGTGTGTGTGTGTGTGTGTGTGTGTGTGTGTGTGTGTGTGTGTGTGTGTGTGTGTGCTTTTGTTTTGTAGCTGTGGGGAGATTCACTTCTGAGTTAAGACAACACAGAGGTATTCTACGCAGCCGAGACGCACGAGCGTTCCTTTGTATGAGTATGAATCATCATGTCTGCAATAATAATAACTCATCATCAGCCTGATCATCATCACTATTATAATCAGCATGGGAGGAGAATCTGGCCTGACCTCCTCTTGTCCCACATTTAGAGCGAGCTGAATTATTAACGCTTACCCTGTAGAATGGGAGAGACGGCTTTGTGTGGCCTCCCACTGTCAGGTGTTTCCTGGACCAACAGGCAATCACCCTCAAACATTTCATAAATACAGAGAAAGCAACATTACAAATGCAAATATTATGGAAATATTTTACCTGAATTTTATCTTTTTATCTGGTTTATCTGGTATCTGGTCTCATTTTTAAGGGCATGTTTAAGCAAGTTACAAAAACATTTTTTTCCCTTACCCCCAGTGGGAGTGAATGCAATTTCATTTTATAGCAATGAAACATGACTTTATACCAGTTGCCCCTATGAAAACTGTTGACAGCCAGGTCTGTGGATTATCCAGACTAATGGGGACATGTATCTGGCAGAGCCACCTGATTAGACCTACTTTTGTGTAGTTTTATTTACCTTTATCTCTATTTTATTCTTTACCTTTTTATTGTATCTCTGCTTTATGTTTTGGTTTAATATTTTATTTTATAAATGTAACTTACTTACTTACTTACTTTACTACTATTACATTTTTTTTTAAATGAATAGTTTGACATTTTGGGAAATGCGCATATTTTCTTTCTAAAGTTAGATGAGAACATTTATACCAATCTAGGATAGAAAGAAAAATATTTCCCACCGCTATTTTGAGTACCCCAAATTATATTACATTCACTGTTTTGGAGTAGATGCAGACATTCCAAGACTACAGCATGTATGGCTATAGAAGAAAATGAGAAACTGTTTTTTTTTTTGCAATATGGGAATGGCTGTTTTATAACCTTGCATCTGTAATTTAGTGTGGCGTTGTCAATGAAAACACAACATAATGTGAATATAGAGATTAAATCAGCAGAGAAATAGAAACATATTCAGTCTTTTTATGTCAACACAAAAGTCTGGTTGTGGCAAACAAGTCTCTGTGAACTGACTATTTCAGTGACACGTTCCTCTCCGACTCACCACTCATACATCAATACTGCACATGCAGCTCTGTGCAAGGCATCTCTCTCTCCCTCTGTCTCACACACACACACACACACACACACACACACACACACACACACACACACACACACACACACACACACACACAAACAAAGGCATCCCATTTGTCATCTCAGCTTTGCACTTGAGGGAGAGCGGAGCATACTATCACCTTTCACCCTAACAGTTGGAATGACACCTTTGGGAGTGTAAACTGTATAGAGGCTATGAGTTATATGAGTTACAGACCAAACGATCCTATGTGTGGGAACTAAGAATGGCAAAAACAAACTGCTGGGAAACTAAGAGAGGGTGGCACCTGGAGAGATGGAAAAGGCTGAGAGAGGAGAAGGACACTGCAGACATGAGTTACAAGACAGTGTTTCCCTGCTGGATCAGACTTATCAGTGTGAATTTAGGCTAGTCTGTGGCACTGATTTGACTATTTGCTTTGATTGTTAAGTTAACGTGAGGGGAAAACAGAAGTACAAAAGATATTCAGCCACTCTAACTCTCAGTCAAATGAAAGACATTTGAAGGTTTGTCCTTGTTACAATGTTACATGTTACATGTAATTTAGCTGATGCTTTTATCCAAAGCGACTTACAATTGTTATATACAGTGTATGTCAGAGGTTGCACGCCTCTGGAGCCTCTTGTTCAACAATAATAAATGCTGTTATGTCCTGCTACGTCTCAGGTTGATAGTGCACTGCGGGCAAATATATCATACTTAGCAGGGACGTTGTTAGGCCTATTTTAGGGGGGCTGAAGCTACCCCAAAATGTTCCTAAGCCCCCCCCAAATAATAATAAGAAAAAATAATTAGATTGTTGTTTTTTTTTGTTTTTTTTACAGTGCACTCTGTATCACTCACTATGTGGAATCAATCTTCCTTCACCATTCATCTGTTGGTGTCGTCGTGCACTGCAGTCTGTTTAATTTTCATTTCACAAACTGTCAACTGGTTGAAATGTCAGTGTTTTAGAGAGAGGCTCACGAGCGGCCACTTGCACGGTAACGGTATGAGGAGCGAGGTAGAGAGTTACTGAAGAGAGAGAGCGCCAGGCAGAATTAAAACAAAGCAGGAAATCAGAGAAACAAAATGTTGTTTTCGCCGATTTATCACTCAAAATGCAACTGTAGCAAGTATCTCACTGTCATTAACGTTATCCAAATTAATAATTAGAAATAACAAATAATATATCCAGCTACAAAAAAGCCGGAAAGACGAAAGTTAGACAGAAGTACAAAGAGTCAATGGCTATGAAGATGATACACCGTCTTGTCTCTTCTCATTGGTTTAAACTGGCAGCTTTCAGAACGCTGCAGACCGGTGTGTTTTTGTAGCTGCAGGATTTATCTTGTCTCGTCGCTAATCTTTGGTCTGGACTTGCTACCGCTCACACAGTGAGTGATACAGAGTGAAATTGTAAGTTGTTGTTAATTACTTTTACTTGCTTCACTTCAGCTACATTTACTTGAGGTAAAGATAAAGGAATATTTTAGTTGGCTATAGAAAACAATAGTCTAACTAGTGTAAACGAGTGAAATACAAGAAATAGCTCGCCTAGTAAGGTATCCGAAGCTCTCTATTCTTTACCATTAATATAGTCTGCTTTCTCTATAGTATTCAAACAATATCAGTCCCTAAATATCATAGCATCACTGTTAATGCTATTGTACCAGTATATCCTTCAATTCATTGAACTAATGGATACTGGAAGATATTTTAGGAGAGAGAGAGAGAGAGAGAGAGAGAGAGAGAGAGAGAGAGAGAGAGAGAGAGAGAGAGAGACCAAGTCATAGCCTAAACTAAATTATTTCATGATATTTATTATATATGCTTGATTCTGACCAACTTTATTTTCTGCATTCCTTTGCTGTAATAAATTAAACAAGTATGTAGATGTCAAATGTAGACTAGGCTATGAGCATACATAGATACATGCATCCATACATACTCAAACTTTTATTCATCTGGCCATCAGGTTATTAAATTCAGACAGACATACTTTAAATCCTTGTCAACCATATTGCAACGAGCTAGTTCAGCGTATCATGCCTGACTGGAGTAGTGTGTTTTTCTTTAGGAGTGGGAAGGGCAGACAGCATGTTGCCTGTTTCGTCATTTGGGCTGCTTGTTGAGTGCAGCGGCACTGAGAACATTATATTTCACATAATTTAAGCTCTTTAAAAAAAGATTGAAATAGGATTAGTCCAACGAATCGTTCAGTTTGTAATGCGCACCTAACCAAAAGCCTCATACTGAACGGTTCAATACGAATACGTGTATCGTTACACCCCTAGTAATTACATAGTCTTATTTTGACCTGTTAAGGTTAAGTCTTAGCCTAAAGAAGAACTCAGCAGGAGCACAGTCTGGCCTAAGTAAATCCCCCCCATGCAGCTTTGATGTATCTAAAAGCTAACTTTAGAGTTTGGAAGTAAGATTTTGCAAGGGAAAGTTTTGCATAGCCTCGGGGCTAAGCCCCCCGTCTTTCAATCCTAGTGACGTCCCTGATACTTAGACATAATGTGTCCTGCCTGTCTGTCTCTGTAACATAATTGGATACACTAACAAAATGCCTGGCTAGTCAATTCTATCATTTATCTGGCTTGTTGGGTTTCATCTCAGTAAAGCTTCACTTTGTCTCCACTACTGGATAATAGGCTGAATCTATGAGAACATATGCCTTGGGAAGAGAGCTGTAATGAAAGAGAAGACTGCTGTTTAAAAACATGATGTACTGGGTTACACTCTTGGCTTTCTGTGTGTGAGAGACACTTAGATATATGGCGGACAATGGGAACAATGAGAGTGGCAGCTATGGTTACAGTATAAAAGAGGCCTGAGAGTTCTCAAGCTTTACTGTGTTTCATGGTATGAGATGAGTGTGTGAGTGTGAGTGCCAGTGTGTGGATGCTTGGACTGTTCTCTCACTTGACTCTTGATAAGGTGAGAAATCTTCGTATCAAATTCATTTGACTTTGATTGTGTAATGTTGTGGATTAAGGAGTTTTATCAGTTCAACTGAATCAATTGAAACTTGAAACCAATTGGAAAACATAACTTGAGCTTATTTCTGAGTGACTGAAGAAGCAATGCAATAAACAGGAAGTCTCCCCCTGTTTATACTGCATTTCTGACTATGCGCTGTAATTATAAAATGTAAACCACTGAACAAAAATGATCTTAGTTGTAGTAGTTCAAAGGTTGTAAGTTCAAGAATAATTTCTGGACACATTTGGGTGTGCGGTAAGATGCACCAATTTGTCCTGCTGGGATCCCACAGAAGAAACCCCTCAAATGTGCAGGAGTGAACACATTTATGCTATCTGACCTTTTGGTTATTGTGGTTGATAATACTATCTTCAAAACAAATCCAGTATATTGTTTGTTTGTTTATTTTTGGTAGCTGCTAAAATGAACCTGGCTCCATCCTGTCACCTCTCATTGCTCCTTCTGCTTGTTGCAAACCTATCAGGTGAGGCATCTGACAATACATTTACAGTACATACTGTCTTCTTAACTTTTAAACTTGAAATGCTTTAAAAGTTATGAGCTTATTTTATGTTATAGAATATAACCTCTCTGTCTCTGTGTGTCTAATCCCCTCCTCGGCTCTTAGTTGCGTACAAGGACAGAATCATCGGAGGTGCAGAGGTACAGCCCTACTCCATCAAGCACCAAGCCTCCCTCCAGTTCATGAACTACCACTTCTGTGGAGGCACCCTCATCCACCCGCAGTGGGTGGTGTCTGCTGCCCACTGCTGGAAACCGTAAGTTACTGCAGTTTTACACATGTGGCACTCGCAGGGTCAGATTTCCTTAACGTCCATCGAAGCATGGTTGGATTACCGAACGGGCGTACCGGCCCAAGGGCTCAGGTGGCCCCTAAGCCAGAGCCTCTGTGTGAAGTTGCTGTAACTTAGCATTTATTGTTGCATAATCAAAGGCATTTGTCATACATGTCAATAACAGAGCCCCAAAAGTCCTGAAAACTGAAGTAATAGCCTAAACAATCATTTTGAAGATGATATCATGATACATTTTAAGTGAGTGTTTATCCCCTCAGTTTATCTATAGAACTAGAGTGCAACTGCATGGCCGTACAGCAGATTTTTTGCAGGTCAGGCAGGAAAGTGCCTGTCTTTGGGGGAGTGGAGCATCCTTATAAGCCTCCGTGCCCAGGAGTCCATCGTGTCATACTGTAATCCTCCTATTCATGGAAGCACACGCTGCACCTTGCATTTCAATCTCAAAGCTGTAGAGAACGAATATTAGAATGATCTGGAACAACTACGCAACTTTAAAAAAAAGTGTTGGATTGTCTGATCTGTAGTTGATGGAAGAATATTCTCCTTTGCTTTCCACTGTGTTCTTTTAGGAGTCAGCTGATCCAAGTGGTCCTGGGTGAGCACAACATCGTCGAGGTGGAGGGCTTTGAACAGAGGTTCAATGTCTCTTTAGTCATCAGGCACTACCAGTACCATTCCTGGATATTTGACAATGATATCATGCTGCTTAAGGTAAGGGATGATTATGACATAGTGTTGTGTTTTGATACAGATATAGATTTGATATAGATCCTGTGATCCGGGGCTTAAGGGGAAACCAATTTCATACACTGATTAGGTTACTGATTGACATTGACACATACAAAGTTCTCAATGCTTCGTTCAACATTTAGGGACCCTCATTATGCTACCGTTGAAGTTTGGTGATATTTTGAGTCTTTTTAGTGGTATAAATAGCTATTTGTTTTTATGTTCCCTGTGCCCCGAATACTAGCGTTGTAAGCTAATTGGCGGTCCACGCTAGCGTCTTTCAAGCTAAAAACTCATTCGATTAGCATGAAAATGTGTCCCAGAGAGCGACAGAGTGGGTACACATCGGTTAATAACCCCTAGGTTTGTTTTGCGCCGGAATTGTCCTTTAAACCATTTCACATGGTAAAACACAATTTGCAGATCTCATTTAGACTTTTCAGCAAAACTCTAAACACATTCTCGTTCTGAAAACACATTCTGCACTCTAATGCACATGTCATCCATACTGGTAAACACAAGTGGCAACAATCAAATACAAATAGAGAACACATGTCATTGATTGAACACAACCACTCAAAATTGATTTCACTTGTTTCAAATGATGTGACACAACCAATATAAGCCAGTTCAGAGAGCAAACAGGTTGTTGAAGATGGGAAGGAGAAAGTCTGAGAATGGATAGATGAAACACTGTGAGAGGACGAGAACGAGTGCGTATGCGAGGTGTCAGGGCTGGATACGGCACACAAGAGGCTTCTTCCCCCGTTGCCTCAGGAGGGACAATATTGCTTGTGATGTTGACGAAGTGCTCTGGCCTGACCCAGCCCAAATACAAGAAGAAGCACATTGATAACATGTTTACTCCTTTGATTTTTGCCCCTTTTAGTATTGTATACTGTAGTACAGTGCATTGCAGTCTGTATACTGTACAATTAACAAATTGTATGGCCCTGAACATTGTGCTTTCCATTTGTTACTGTAACAGTACTGACTGCTCATTATATTTTGACTGGTTGCAGGTTTATATCAACAAAGAATTACAATAATTACAGTATCACAGAGACAAAGGACAAGTTTCTGAGATGCAGGGTACAGTACTATAAAAATAGGGGTACAAGGAGAAGAAAGAACAAAAAAACTTTCAAAGAGCAAAGCAGAGTAGTCATTTCTGATCAATTCTGAGCTACTACGATAGAACATGTTTTTGTTCATCTAAAGACGGAAAAATATGAAATTTGTTTTGAGATTAACAATGTACTTCTCCCTGAGAACTATGTTTTGAACAATGTGTTTTCTATTTTTTGGTGTATTGTTTACTGACTGCTTGATAGTGTATATCATTTTGATCACTTTGTTTATGATTTGAGAGCAGTGTTTGATTTTGAACACAGGTAAAACTGTTTTGAGGCTAAAGTTTCATTTTGCAAGAGGAGTCAGAGGTTTTGTAAATAGTGCTTGAAGATGAGGTTTTGTGTTTGTTTTAAGAAAATGGAGCAATTTTCAAAAATTGTGTTTTAGCAATTGAGAAAAACTGTAATGCAGTTGTGTTTTATGATTTGTTGAAGTGTTTTCCTATTTGCCGTTTTGTTTTCCTATTTGCTGTTGTGTTTTCTTATTTGCCGTTGTGCTTTATGATTTGTTGAAATATTTTCCTATTTGCCATTGTGTTTTATGATTTGTTGAAATGTTTTCCCATTTGCTGTTGTGATTTGCACTTCAGGGCCACCGTACTTGACACAGATGTGTCATATTATGGTAAACATGTATGCAATTCATTACATTTGAAATGTTTATGAATTATATAAGCCATATAGTGTCCTTGCTTAATAATTGGCAGAACTAAATTCAACTTAAAGGGCTACTCAAGCCATTTAGTATTGCATTTTCAAAAAGTCGGGGGAAAGAGTTTAAAAAGAATGGTTCAGCAGTGGTCGACATATTCTGACCTTTGGTCTCTATATAGGTCAAATTTCAAAAAAGCTGAATCCTGCATTTTCCATAATGCAATTCAATAGTTTCTTTTAATTGGACCTTCCCTGCCCAGGCAATGCCCATGTACTTCAAACTCCACACAGCCAGATTGAAATGCAGGTTGTCTGTTATAAATGTGTAGTCTCTGACAGCCAGTTGGTGGTTTCAGGGTTTGGTAAAGGCTCCTTTAGAAGTCAAGTGACTTCATTTCCAGTCAGTGAACACTGACTCATTGCTTTTAATTGCACGCATTGGGAATTTCCATTTAAACTGAATTTCCAGTGCACTGTAACAATTGTGCCATTGCAACACACTACAAGTTATCCCTACTACCTGTTGAACTAGTGACCTGATTGAGATAGAGTTACATTCAACCCCTTTATTAAATAATCTGATTCCCATTAATGTACTTATCATTTTCTGCCTCAGTCTGATCATGCTTTATTCATTGTATTCTGTTTTATACAGTGACACATTTCTATGAGTCATCACTCAATAGCACAGACAGCAGAGTAGGTCATGCAAATAGAAAATGATAAATGCTACCTTCAGCATTTGTTTTTTGTGATGACTGACTGCAATGGTGGAATGTAACTTAGTACATTTACTCAAGTACTGTACTTAAGTACAAATCTGAGGTACTTGTACTTTACTTGAGTCTTTTCTTTTTGTGCTACTTTCTACTCCACTACATTTGAGAGGGAAATATAGTTTTTTACTCCACTACATTAATCTGACAGCTTTAGTTACTACTTTACCAATTAAGATGTTTGCGCACAAAACACACATAGTTTATAAAATATGTTTATTATAAATTATAGACCTACAAGTACAGCTGAAATGATTAGCCAATTAAACACTTAGTTGATTGACAGAACTGTTTTGATCTTTTCCAGTTTCTAAACAGTGAGATTTTCTGCATTGAGTACCTTTTACTTTTAATACTTCAAGTACATTTTCCTGATGATATTTTAACTTTAACATAAGTAACATTTTCAATGCAGGACTTTTACTTTTAAAGTATCTGAATACTTCTTCCACCACTGACTGACTAAAGATATGTTCTCTGTGGGTCAGTTGGACCGTCCAGCTATCATCAACGCCAGGGTTGAGCCAGCCTCTTTGCCAGACCAGGACTCACCGCCCTTGGCCAACCTTGCCCAGTGCACAGTCAGCGGCTGGGGTGTAACCTGGCTCAACAGCTACATATTGTCACCTGTACTGAGGTCTGTGGATGTGGATATCTTCACCAACTGCTGGTACTACTACTACTTCAGGATCACAGAGAACATGGTCTGTGCTGGCTCTCTCTATGGTGGGAAAGACTCCTGTCAGGTGAGGCATCCAAAGTTAAGTGTTTGTTTGAGAGATTTCTTTTGACTCTTATAGGAACTGATAATCAAATACCTCCAGGTAATGTAACAGTTGTCAAAATTAAATACAAATATGGCAGTAAACGTGATGGCTGATTATGTAATATGTAATACTGAAAAATACTTAGGAGTCTAATGTAACATGATTAGGCAATATTTAAGGTTTAAATGAAAGGCCATGTTGATCATGAACTGTTATGATGAGATGTCACATTAGGGTGGAGGTTGCTACAATATTATTCACTAGAATATTTCATAGGAGTCCCACCAGCTCCACCACCAAAATTCAAAACACAGGACTGAAACTTGTCTTACTCTCAAATTGAGTGACAGCAAAGAACAATTCATCGGAGTTATTTTTTTCTGATAATGTTAAAAGCTGCATTAATCTATTTCTTTGTCTACTGGGGAAAGTGGAACAAATTTAAGACCAATCTTCATTCTCCTTGTAGCTCTGTGTTCGTCTTCACCAACTCACCAACTGAGAAAAAAAATCAGGCTTTTTGTCTGTGTGCTGTTTAGTGGTGGGCACGTAGTGTATCGATTTTTAGATATTTTTTACAGAAATGCTCCATGTAGCGCATGCATATATATATATATATATATATATACATACATACATACATACATAGATTCATGCAGCTTTAAAAGCTTTTTACACTAACCATTTAGCAAGACACACATTTTCAGCTATGATCAGTTAGGAAATATTTTTGGGGAGTATTTTGCCTTAAAAGCTGTCACATAACCTGAACAAAAATGTGTATCTGTTTCTTTTTCCATCCAGGGTGACTCAGGGGGACCTCTTGTTTGTAACGGTAAATATGAGGGCATTGTATCTTGGGGCATCGGCTGTGCCTATGCTTACTACCCTGGCGTCTACACCAAGGTCAGAAACTACCTCGGATGGATCAAATGGGTCACACAGAACAACTAATCAGACTCTTTAACTTGCTCACCCAATACTCTACTGGGATGAAGATTTGAATGGGTCCTAATGGACCCTAAGGCCTTAATGAATATTATTGTTGTCTTTTATATAGTACTTTAATATAAACAAGAATACATTGGTTAAAAAGATATTATCTGTATCATACACCCATGACACACACAGGTAAAATTACAAAAATACACAGTGAAGTTACTTATTTTGGTGAATATCACTTGAGCGAGAAAACTCGGTTTATTATGAAAAAAAGTCTGACATATACTATTACAACTAAATGAACTTTGTATTTTATAGGTATTCTACTGTGTTTATAATGTTTTCCAGAAGTGAAGCAAAACAGATTTTGGTCTTTGAAGCCTCCATTTCTCTACTGACTCAGAGCTCAAATAGAAGTTGGACATAACAATAAAGATACATATTTTCTCAAACTGTCTCCACTGTTATTGGTCATCTATCATAACTTAATACACCATAGATAAGGAAAGTAATTAGAAAAGTAATTAGGAAAATTGTTTCACACAACATTTTAGCCATGAAGGTTAGTCACAGCATCCTGCCTGACAAAACAGCCTCCCATTGCCTCATGACAGCATGCTGGAATCCTAGCCAGTGATTGGCCGTGACTGCTCACTCTCCCCCTTCCCTTTGACCTATTCCCATTCAAAGCAGAGCTCATACACTGTCTCAAAAACAACCTTACAAACCCCAAGAGCAATCATGGACCAAGCCAAGTTCAGCGAGGGTGTGATGCATATTAAGGACCATGGCTCCACACACTTGTCCCAGGAAACAGTCAAAAAGCTGATCCACCAGTCTCAGGAGGCAAAGCAGCAAGCCTACTGCCCTTACAGCAAATTCAGAGTGGGAGCTGCTCTCTTGACTCCAGACAACTGTGTGTTTACAGGTAAGACATATGTCTCTGAATTCTTTTTAGAGTACATAACATATTTGGCATGAAGAAAGCTAGTTTAGTACACTACTATTACGTATTAATACTAAATTCTGCATTCTTATTGTTTACGTTTTTTTCCTAAAACTAATCTATCAAAGTATTTGCCATTATCAGCAAGTAGACTTTAAAATAATGATATGCCGTACTTCTATAAGAAAGAGCCACAGCTCTGTGTAACTTGTTTTTGACTCCGAGTCTTTTCTTGCTGCCTTGTTGCTGTTTGAGATCATTTGACATATGGTTGAGAAGAAACAGAATTTCATTAAAAGTACAAAGAAATAGATCATTTGTCGGACTAGTTTAATTTTAATGCACTATGTTAATGATTACCTGACAAAAGACTAGACTCAGTGAGGAAGGGTTTCATTTTAACATGTCTCCCTACAGCCGCTCATTGTTAAATCTTCTCCAGGATGAGTCTTTATCATTCCAAAATGTCCTTATCACAGCAGCCATTTTGACATGCCATTGCAGGGCAAAGAAGGGTGTAATTAATAACCTGAATCATGACCCTGTTCCATTTAGGTGGGCTAGGCCTGCATGGCCTGTATGAGCTAGGATGCAGGTCGTGCTCACTGGAATGCCTGTGACATACGAAATAGAATGGGACCATAATTCATTTGATCAATTTCACCTGTGTTTTCACTGTTTTGGCATGTCAAAATGGCTGCTGTGAAAAGGACCTGTTGGTTGAATAAAATCACATTTCTCCGAATCGACAAATCTTAACTTTCCCATGTGCTGAGCATACCTTTTGTCATTGTGTCACTTAAGTCAACAGCACTGTATACACATTGACAAGGATGTTAAATAATTGTCAACAATAATGCAAAGACCCAACTCTCCTGTTTATGTTGCTGGCTGTGAGTGCAAAGACCTGTTGAGTTACAGTGCCTTGCGAAAGTATTCGGCCCCCTTGAACTTTTCGACCTTTTGCCACATTTCAGGCTTCAAACATAAAGATATAAAACTGTAATTTTTTTGTGAAGAATCAACAACAAGTGGGACACAATCATGAAGTGGAACGAAATTTTAACAGATAAAAAAATTATTCTGCCCCCTTAAGTTAATACTTTGTAGCGCCACCTTTTGCTGCGATTACAGCTGTAAGTCTCTTGGGGTATGTCTCTATCAGTTTTGCACATCGAGAGACTGAAATTTTTGCCCATTCCTCCTTGCAAAACAGCTGGAGCTCAGTGAGGTTGGATGGAGAGCGTTTGTGAACAGCAGTTTTCAGTTCTTTCCACAGATTCTCGATTGGATTCAGGTCTGGACTTTGACTTGGCCATTCTAACACCTGGATATGTTTATTGAACCATTCCATTGTAGATTTTGCTTTATGTTTTGGATCATTGTCTTGTTGGAAGACAAATCTCCGTCCCAGTCTCAGGTCTTTTGCAGACTCCATCAGGTTTTCTTCCAGAATGGTCCTGTATTTGGCTCCATCCATCTTCCCATCAATTTTAACCATCTTCCCTCTCCCTGCTGAAGAAAAGCAGGCCCAAACCATGATGCTGCCACCACCACCATGTTTGACAGTGGGGATGGTGTGTTCAGGGTGATGAGCTGTGTTGCTTTTACGCCAAACATAACGTTTTGCATTGTTGCCAAAAAGTTCGATTTTGGTTTCATCTGACCAGAGCACCTTCTTCCACATGTTTGGTGTGTCTCCCAGGTGGCTTGTGGCGAACTTTAAACGACACTTTTTATGGATATCTTTAAGAAATGGCTTTCTTCTTGCCACTCTTCCATAAAGGCCAGATTTGTGCAGTATACGACTGATTGTTGTCCTATGGACAGAGTCTCCCACCTCAGCTGTAGATCTCTGCAGTTCATCAGAGTGATCATGGGCCTCTTGGCTGCATCTCTGATCAGTCTTCTCCTTGTATGAGCTGAAAGTTTAGAGGGACGGCCGGGTCTTGGTAGATATGCAGTGGTCTGATACTCCATTTCAATATTATCGCTTGCACAGTGCTCCTTGGGATGTTTAAAGCTTGGGAAATCTTTTTGTATCCAAATCCGGTTTTAAACTTCTCCACAACAGTATCTCGGACCTGCCTGGTGTGTTCCTTGTTCTTCATGATGCTCTCTGCTCTTTAAACGGACCTCTGAGACTATCACAGAGCAGGTGCATTTATACGGAGACTTGATTACACACAGGTGGATTCTATTTTTCATCATTAGTCATTCAGGTCAACATTGGATCATTCAGAGATCCTCACTGAACTTCTGGAGAGAGTTTGCTGAAAGTAAAGGGGCTGAATAATTTTGCACGCCCAATTTTTCAGTTTTTTATCTGTTAAAAAAGTTTGAAATATCCAATAAATTTCGTTCCACTTCATGATTGTGTCCCACTTGATGTTGATTCTTCACAAAAAATTACAGTTTTATATCTTTATGTTTGAAGCCTGAAATGTGGCAAAAAGTCGAAAAGTTCAAGGGGGCCGAATACTTTCGCAAGGCACTGTACTTTTTTACCAGGAGATTAAGTAAATAGACAGCCCTTTATTATGGCGGGAAAGGCCTCTTCCTGCAACTCCAGCTCCTCCCCCCCCTAATTTGTCAGTTTCATTTCAATAAAGCAAATACACTAAAATTTACTGATGACTATATCTGTGTCCCCGGCAGGTTGCAATGTGGAGAATGCATGTTACAACCTGGGTGTTTGTGCTGAAAGGAATGCTATCTCAAAGGCAGTGTCTGAAGGATACAGAAGTTTCAAGGCAATTGCAATTGCCAGGTAATTTCTTCATCGATAACTTCTTTGTATTTCCTATGAGACGAAAGCATCCGCCTGGTTAGTCATCATTCCTGTGTTACCAAACCATGACTCAATTAACTTGCGTTCACAATTTGCACATCACAAAACCGTATCAAACCTCCCCCATTACTTCACACAACACATGTCTGTCTTAAGTATAACTTTCACAGTTTAACACACGAGTGGTGTCTCTGTGTGTCAGTAACACATTTCAAGAGACCAAATCAAGAGACATTTCAGCAGTCTTGTATAAAGTACTTGAAAGCAATACTTGAGTAAAAGTACAAGTATCTTACCAGAAAATTACTTTGGTAGAAGTTAAAGTCTCCTTTTAGAATATTACTTGAGTAAAAGTCTTAAAGTATCAAATATTTACTGTACTTAAGTATCAAAAGTAATTTTCTGATATTAAATGTACTTAAGTATTAGAAGTAAAAGTAAAAAAATACTTTGATCATGAACTTTATGGCCAAAGGTGTGGAACGTTATCTTCATCACCACTGTCGTCCTGGTGATCGTCGTCTGTTACCATAGCGGCAGAGCCTGCAGCAGGAGCTTCCATGACGGTATCAGTTATTATGCTTCCTCCTCTCATTTGTTTTTTTGCCGCTTGGCAACAAACAGGCATTAGGTGACCAACTGGAATGTAGGGTGCATTATCTTGGCAAATTAGGAGCAATGATTCTCCAAACCTGCTTTTTTTTTTACAGTGTAACAAATTTCTTTTTATTTTATTTTGTAGTAACGAGTAACTAAGATGCTTAGGGGAAATGTAGTGGAGTAAAAGTATACATTTTATTTAGGAAATGGAGTGGAGTAAAAGTAAAAGTTTCCGGAATTATAAATAACAAAAGTAAAGTACAGATACGTGAAAATTCTACTTAAGTACAGTAGCGAAGTATTTGTACTTCGTTACAACACTGCATTTCAGTCCTTTTGTCGAGGAAAACTCAGGAGCAGCTGACTACGTGAAGAAAGTTCGGGAGACTTTGATGACTAGAAGCATTTGATGAAGAGATTTAGTATTAAACAGTATTTAACCACAATGTAGTGCCATCCCAACTATAAGGATATGTGTATTTCCATGAGGCATTTATCTCCTGCTGAAGCAGTTAAGTTTGGGTTGTGCACGGATATTAATGCCGACTAACATAAGCAATGCAAACATAGGTGCACAACTAAATGTTGTTGTTGCGCAAATATCTAAAGTTCAGTCTATCTCGGGACAGTCCCCGGTTTCGGTGACCTGTCCCCAGCTGGAGCTTTCCCCAGAAATATCCCCGGTTTTTACAGTGACTGACAGACCCGAAATTGGAATGAAAAAAAGAAAACATTGACCAAACGTATAGTCACGCACCCTACACGCACAGGCTCAAGACAGTCAGAGCAAAAGCTGCACAGAGCTCAACTACTTCGGTAAAGTTTTCCACCAACAACATGAATCATGTGGACGTGCCGACAGTGTTGTTGTCATTACTTAGAATTCCTTATGGGGGAGACAGAAACTACGCACTCTAGCTTTAATGACTTGTGATAAGGCCTATATAAGCCCTGTGAGAAAACTGTATTGAACAGAGTAGATAATCAGAAGAAATAAGAAGACATATAGTAGCCTAAATAATCATTAGGAGACAGTGGGGAATGTTTGAAAGAACTGGGGAAGCTACAGTATGATTAATTATTAAAGCAACACTGTGATACACTGGCATCAGTCCAAAACATCAATCAGAGGCCACAAGGTCTTTGTGTTCAACAATAATACAGTTCTACCTTTGTCCTCGTATGTTTCTTGCAGTGACATGAATGACCAGTTCATCTCCCCGTGTGGTGGCTGCAGGCAGTTCATAAGAGAGGTATAATTTCTGCTGCTCTACTGGTTTGGTGAAGTTTTTCAAGGAGCTTTTAGTTTTCAGTCTGTCTGTAATGGTATTCTTATTAACTTTTCGTTGTCAGGACACACACAAATCCTTAAAAAGGGTTGCTTTGCAAGAGGATTTGACTAAATTTTCTGTTCATGTAATTTCCTTCACAGTTTGGATCCAACTGGGATGTGTACCTGTCTAAGCCTGACGGCTCATACCTGAAGATGACGGTGGACGAGCTGCTGCCCGTCTCCTTTGGCCCTGAAGAACTGTCCATGAAGAAAGTGTTTGACATTCCTAATGAGTACTGAGCCTGTATCGTAGTACACACGTGTTGCTTATTTGAACTGCCATGACATGTACCGTGTACAGGCCCGGATTATCCATAAGGGCACTTGGGCCAGTGCCCAGGGGCACCAACCATTCACAACCAGTGGGGGGGCACCACATGACACAAGCTTTAACAATATTTTCCGTAAATGGTTATATTATTCACTTGAAATTGTTGAAATACCATAAATTACTCGTTTATGAACACTAATTTCACAATAATAATAATACATTATAAATAAATCAATATTACATGACCACTATCACTCCCCTCACCAAACTGTCAGAGTTGAGTTGGTCCACAGGTACGTACAAATGTATCATTTAGGGGATGGGGGGGGGGGGGGGGGGTCGGTTTAACAATAATCAAAAGTGGCCAGTTTAACCCCCCCAAAAAATGTTATAATGATAAATGTAAAATATTAACTGTTACAAAAAATGATAAGTGGTTGGCTTTCTTGATTCAATGTAATTGGCAAGTAAAGAAAAATATTTTTCACACAATCCCCCCCACCTCTGGGTGAGACTTGGTTGCGCCCAACCCTTCTCCGTGATTTTCAAGCACATAGCTATGGAACGGCCAGCACGGCGCTTCGTGAGTTTATTCAGTATGCAGAGAAGTAAAAGACCGGTCTACAGTCTGCGCTTCTTTTCCTAGAACTCTTATTTCTTTCAGAGGATTTTGTGCAATAAATCCATATTCTTAGATCTAATATTGATAGTCTTTTGTCCATATCTTATTCATTTTAGGTCCGTTTATTGTCGTTAGCTGTGATGCTAAATCAGTTTTAGCTTTCCCTTGATGCTTTTGAAAGTTTTTGACCAGAGTAGTTGCTTTCAGGGCCCGTGAAATAAAGTCGGAAAAATATTTGACCTACCCACAATGCTGCAATACATAGTATTGATTTTGGCTTTTTGAATTGAGAAAGTTTGAATATAGTGCTCACTGCTCATATGCCTACATTTGAGGTACCACGTTGTCTTAATACGGGCCTGACCGTGTATAACATAATGCTGAAAACGTATTCATGTTTAGCAGCAGCTCTATTTATGGTAAATATTTCTTCTTGTGTTATCTGCTGATTTCAGTGTCACATATTTAAATGTACTTAAATGTATTGTGTTATTAATATACTCATCAAGCTAATTGCCAGACTATTAGCTGGAAAACTCATTGTGTTAGTGATTGATTTACCTACACTAACATATTTAATGCTGGGTTGTTGTAGATGAAATTATTTCTTAGTTTGAAGAAGCATGACGGAAAATTGTGTCTCATATCAACACTACTTTAAGAAATGTTTTTAACAGTTTCTTTTATTAATTTACACTTCATTTCTGAGATATAGACACAAATGAAGTTCAAAGGACATACAAGAACAATGATTACAAGTTACAGTGTACCGCATACAGCATTTGTTGAGGAGCAAATTATTCAATTACAGAGTAAAAGGAAGAGAGAGACGGGGTGAAGCATTTAAGTTGCCAGTGCAAATTCACTAAAACATGTATTAGTGATTTTAGGTCTATGTATCCCATGCATTGATATTTACAATGGTTTATGGCCCAGGCTTAAAAAGGGCAAGTATATTATGGAAGGATTTTTTTTATCGTGATTCAGACAATTGGAAAAAAAAAAAAAAAAAAAGTGAAACTGGCACCAAACAAAACAAGTGTAAAGACAAAAAAGGCATATTTCAACATTTTGGGTACTACTTATCCAAAATAATATTTTAGTTAATCAGAATTTAAACTTAGCTGGTAGCATATTTAAGATTAAATCCCTTAACAAATGTGCTTACAATGCTGTGAAATACTCTACATCTTAATGCCTGGAATTAAAAAGGTGGTGTCGGATCTATGACCGCAAACAACTGAAGGCTCCTAAAAGTAAAAAAACAAAACAAAAATGTATCTATAAACTCAGTGCAATCAGGCTTAGTTTCCAAACCTTTATACATATTAACCTGCTTCCACATACTGACGTAAAAGTAAAAACTCATAAAAGAGGGTTGTCAATTGTAAAGATGTGTTCAGGCTCAAAGCTAATGTTAGAAGCTATTGAGGGCTCAAAGGACTCAAGTACAGCAAAACAATTGCATTATTCCGAGCTGTATGAATTCATGTAATAAATGTAGCGAGACAAGATTTAAAAGAGAGGGAAACAACACTAACAACTGGAGTTAATCTGACACACACACACACACACACACACACACACACACACACACACACACACACACACACACACACACACACACACACACACACACACACACCTAACGTCTGTACCATGATGCTTATTGGCCTATAAACAGGGACAGTACACCGCCTTCAACACCACCTGTGTGTGTGAAGATAGACTGTTAAAGTTTATACTACAGCTTTGGTTGTTTTCCTATAGTCTCTCTTTTTGCCTCCTTCTGTCTCTGTACAGAAGACATGAAGCGGCATCATGCAGCGTGGCTTTTACCTTCGCCTCAATAATCTCATTTTAAAGGTTTGTGGTAGCACTCTACGCCATCATTTCCCATGTGCTTCACAGATCTGACATATAAAATAAGACATTCTGTAAACAGGTCACAACAGTTCAGTGCGGCAACCTCCCTCTGCGACAGTGAACTTAAATAACTATTTGAAAATGGCATCGTTTTGCAGTTTTCTTGCTAATGAACATAATCTTGAGGCAAGCCCACAACGTGTATCCACTACTGTTCCACCTTTCTTACTTTGAGCTCAGGTCTCTGTGGAGGAGTTAGTGGTTTCACCCAGAGAGGGCCATGCAGGCACCTGTAATCTGGGTAGAGTGCCCTCCATTAGCCTCTCCATCCACAGTCCCAGCCTGTCAAGCTTGTGGTGGACTTCTATGCTTGTGGCCCTACTGGAGCCCCTCTTGGGTCCGACCCCATCCTCCCTGGAATGGGACCTGGATCGAGAGTGGGAGCTGGACCTGGACCTGGACCGGGACTTTCTCCTGCTGTCAGAGGAGAATGAGGTCTCAGACGAGGAGTCGTTGGGATCGTCCCCTGTAAAGACGGGTCTAAAGAGGCAAAAGTATTTCTTGTGGCCGTTGAGGGCCAGGACGTGGCCAGTGTAGTCCGGTGACTCCTCATCCACGTCCGAATGGCCTTCGCTCTGCATAGAGTCAGATGTTGAGCGAAGGAGTGATGGCATCCAGTGGCGGTGCTTGTCAGCGTTGAGGAAAGAGAAGTGGAGGGTCTGAGTCCTGTAGTGGCAAAGAGGTTCATAATTATTAATTGGACCAAGAATCGGTCAAAGAAGAAAAATATGCAATCAGGGTATCTTATAGAGCGTTCCATTTGTACACGGAAGTCGGATTTTCCGAGGTCAAAGTTGGAAACGCCCCCCATGATCCGAGCTTAGAACTCGGACCACCTCGCAGTACCCAGAGTTCAAAATCCAACATGGCTGCCCCGTGCATCAACAGTTGTGAAAGCGGTGGTAACATACAGTTATTAGCACTTATTTGTGTCTCACTTAATCAATCGTACACACAGTCCTGTCCAACTTCTATCTGTGGACATGTTGCTACGCTGTTTGTATGCACAAAAACGGCGTAATGCGTTGTTAACTACTGGTCTCGCTATCCCCACATTGAAAAGTCTGACTTGTAAATGGGTCGATTCAACTCGAGTGTGACGTCATTCCCAGCTCCGGCTTCTGAGTTCCGAGGTAAATGGAACGCACCATTAGTGGCAAGATAGATACTGAAGTACATTATGTTAATAATAATATAATTCCATGATCTACCCTTAGTTCCATCTTTTAAAAGCAAGTTACTGCAACATCACTTAGGCAAGCAGACAAAAATGTACTTTTAAACCAGAAACAGTGTTTAGCCATAGTCTGCATTCACAAGGTCAATTTAGGCTCTTTGTTTATATGAATAAACTAATAGAAACAAATAATAATAGAAACTTAAACACTGTCCTGCAGTGCTGAGACTTACCCAGAGAAAGAAAATACCTCCTTGGCAAATTTCCTGAGCAGGGCATTCTTTGAGGTGTTGGTGAGCACCAGCACCACGTTGATGTGGCCAGGCCTCAGCTTGACCAGGTTGCTGATGTACGTGATGTCTGTCAGCTCCGTCACTTCCACAAAGTCCTTCTTAGGAGGACGGCTGCATGGACCAATGAGAAAGAAAACGGAAATGGAAAGTTACAGGGAGGGAAAACAAAAGAGGGAATTACTTTCAAATGGATAAATGGATTTTGTCCCTTATTTTTTTTTTTCAGTGTAATTGTGTTAGGAGGGGATCGCTTTGCAGCCAGTATGGCTTTCTACAGCTAGAAAGAACTCTCTCAATGTGCATCTGCCACTTTTTCTCAAATGCAAACCAGCTCAACAACATAAATTAATTGCGCCATAGATACATACATACAGTGACTATCAAGGCAATATGATTTGATCTTCAGCAGATGAAGTATAATCACTCACTGAGATTTCATGAGTTTAAAATATTGCATAGTGGATAGCGCACAAGTAAAGCAAAGATGGGGTGTAAAACTCTAAACCTGATCTTCGGCTACATGACAGAAAATACAAATGTATTAACACTATACTGCTGGGTCATGTTTAACTATTAATGAGAACATTTCTTATGGGGCTTAGACAACTCAAGGACATGCTTAAGTTACCCTCCATGGTCCTGCCAGTTTGATAAAACAGCCATCAACTGCAAAATAGGTTTTAAAAACCATCATTCAGGCAGTCTGTGTGGGAATTAAACTGTTCTTTGGCGCCCTTATTTTCCAGTTTTCTGCTAGTGTCTCTCATATTGTGAGTAAAGTAGGTTGCCGACGCTGTGGATGTGCTATCTGCTGTATTCTATGTCCATCTTGTGTTCATTTCATTTCACTGCATTACCTTGAAGTACTGGCTCTACTTGATGCGTCTTCCTCAGATTGCTGTTGCTCCTTTGGCTTTGGTTTCCGGGGTTTGCTCTCACCTGGCTCACTAAAAAAGGCACCACAAAAAGGAAATCATCAGTGTGGACACCAGTAACTCTGACTCCTTTGGGGCAATGCTGTCCAGCCAGTATTTGACTCACCTGGAGTCAAAACCAGGGATAGTCATTTCGAATTAGAAAACATAAAATAGGCAAATGGTAAATAATAGGGGTGCATGATTCAGAAAATGGCACGACTCAATATCGATTTTAAGGCTCAAGATTCGATATCGATTTTTCGATTCAAAAACGATTCTCGGTTCAAAAAGCAATTCAAAGTAACTACAGTTACATGTAGTTACTTTTCCCATGTGATTGCAGTAGACATACAATTTAAAAGAAAACAAACAACAAAATAAATGTAGTTTGATATTACTTTATATGTCTTCATACAAAAATAAAAACTTTTGCAACTAAAAACTGCAAAGTGCCAAGCTTTGGCCACCTTTCAAATACATTTAATTCAAGTATAAAATAAAACTGTTAAATAAAAAGAGCTTTTCGTTCAGAGTTTGGTGGGAGTTTAGAATTGAAAGAGTGCGTTGGTTGACTGGCATGTTAGGTTCTTTAAGTTGTTGTTCATCCACGTCTTTATTGTTAATCTCTGGGTGATGGCGTATCATGCGAGTTCTCAAGTTTGTGGTGTTTCCAAAATACTTAACTTTGGCTTTGCAAAGCCTGCATATAGCATGATTCCTATCAAGTTCCGTCTGCCCCTCGAGGTTATAAAAGCCGAAATGTGCCTTCAAACTCTTGCCTTCAATGAGGACGGAGCAGGTTGAATCATTCTTTCTGTGAGATTTCTGTGACTAAACTACTTCTGCTGCACTCGTTCTTCATTTGATTATGACAGGAGTGCCCAGACGTCAGTGTGAATTTGACGCAGCGCCATCTATGGGAATGGCGAGCTAAACTCATTTCAGGACAATAGTATACACGCCATTACAAAACAAAACAATAATAATTTTAAAAAAAATTAAAAAATGAATTGATTTTGAATCTGTAGAGCTTGAATCGCGATACTAATGTGAATCGATTTTTTGCACTCCCCTAGTAAATAACACATTTAGGGCCCTATCTTGCACCCAACGCAATTGACTTTGTACACCGACGCATGTATCATTCCTATTTTGCACCCGACGCACAGCGGACTTTTCCCTCCACAGACTCACGTCGGTAAATTAGGGAATGAACTTGCGCTCCCGGGGGCGGTTCAGCAAAAAGAGGAGGCGTGTTCCAGCAAAAACATTCCCTAGTGCTATTTTGCAGTTTAGAAAACAATTCCGCCACAGACCAGGAAAAACCTAGTCTAAAGTCAGTGGCGCGTATTCAGATGCTATTTTAAGGGTGCATGCTTGGCCGTAATGTAGAGCGTGCACACCGCGCATACACTTTGCTTCTCTCATCTCACGGACCCAGCAGTTCCCATTTTTGCAAACCATACATATACAAGGAAACATATGACATATGACCTTGTTTTACACATTTCCATGAATCATGAGGAAATATTAGAGGACTTAAGGAGATGTAATGTTGAACTGCATGTGCCGATGCCACTTAACCCAAATGCCCCAGCAGCAGCAGCAGCACGGGAGAGGAGAGACAGAAGAGCTGAATCGTCTATAGTGAGGTAATCTCGGTCTAATGTTAGATTACATTGCAAAAATATCACCATGCATTCATAACCTCGTGATTCAGTGAGAGTGAGCCCAAAACATCGAAAAGTATGTTTTTGTGACATTTCTTTATTTACATTTTGTCAAAAAGAAAAATCAATAGCAAACGTCGGTCTCCTCGGCTGTGAACCGCTCCTGGCGTGCGGCCATGGATGTATTAAGAGCGTGTGCCTAGCAAATCCGCCATTATAATAGCAATCCGCCATGGAACAAGCGCGCATGCTTTTAAAAGGGAATGTGAGATAACGCTCCGATTGGTTTATTGCGCGTTACGCCCAAACCACACCTATGAGTAACGTAGCTACTTCAGACCAACCCATTTTAGATTTGCGTCGAGATCCGCCCACAAAGCGACTTGCGTTTGATACTTGCGTTTCAGATCGTTAAAATAGGTCCCCTATATTGTAGATATAGTCAGTATCATTTGGTATTAGACATTTTGGATTAACACTAGAAAGGCCAGCATTCCATTTACTTCTAAAACCACTGAGCAGGTAAGATTTACCCTCTGCCGAAACAGCACTCGCAAATATGGTATTTCTTGAAGTAGTTAAGTTCTTCATTTTTATCTTTTTTTTTTTTTAAACATTAAGTATGACAAAGTCAGTTTATGGCCTCTAGGCTCTTTATATATAAATATACAGTACACACAAACACACAAGCACAGGCTGTGTGTTTCCTGAATTGGATGAGCCGACACTAAAGAATATAAAAATGTAGAATTACTTTAGCTAGTGCAGTAAAAAATGCAAGGCGGGTAAATTTTACCCGTTGGCCTTTCTAGTTCTAAAGTAATTTCAAGTCAAACATTTGGGCATATGATTCAAATGTTGCAGAATGAAAAAGGGTCATGCCGCTCTCACCTGAAGGCCTGAATGATGACGGTGCCAAAAAGAATGAAGAGAGCTGAGAAGATCAACGACAGGATGGGCATCATCTCTCGCCTTGAGGACAGAAATTTTTTATTTTTGAAACATGCAGGAGGAAACACGCAGCATCCCATATCAACCAATAACACCACCGTGTCCGTCTCTCTCTTGTTTGCACTAAAGGCTGCAGACTCTCGCAGTGAGTGTTGTCTTACCAGTTTGAGTAGAGAAGGTCATCATATATTTGAAGGATGTAGTCATAGGCAGCATTCATCCACTGGATAAAGAAAATCTGGGGAGGTTGAAAATGAAACGGAAAACAATGACATTAATCCAAAAATACCTCCGGCTTAAATTTTTTTCAGCCTCAGCAGCCCCAGCCCACTGCTCTCAAAACTAAGGTGAGTGTGTGTCTGCAGTGTCTTACAGGGGCCATCTCGTTGTTGAGTTCTGGCAGGGTGGCGTCTGAGTTCAGATAGGTGGGGTCTTTCTGAAGGAGCTCCAGCTGTTCGTGGAGGCGGTACTTATCTTCTTCACTGCCGTTCCAGCCACCACTCACAGAGCGGTACATGACCTTACCGCCGTGGCTCCGCCTCTCAAGAATCACCACCTGTCAGTGGTGTTCAAACGCACTTTTACTGACTGTACACTGAGACTATGCAGAGTCTCGGGATGCACATATCGGTAATCTGACACATATCAAATTCTGGATGTTCAGGATATAAAAGGTTTTTCAGCAAGTGCACGTTGTCCCTCGATGTTAGTTTGTACTGGATGACAGAAAATTATTATTTTTCTTCAGATGGGTTCATTTGTGGCATACATTTGATTTTAGGTCAGTGTTAAGTGAGTTTGTGTACAAGAAGAAGCATACTATTGATGCATATGTGTACACTGTGTATGTGTTTCTGCCACTGACCTGAGGGGAGAGTGCAGCCTGGTTATGGAGCAGTGCCTGACAGAGAGGCTGCTGCTGGCGCTGGTAGACGTACGCAAACCGCAGAACGTCTTTTCTGTTAACTGATGCGAAGTCCAGGAAGGCCTTACTGCCTGGAAGAAAGGCTTGGTCCTCCCCTGTGATCAGCAGCACACAGTACCTGCAAACCATTCACACAGTCAATCCACCGGCTGCAGCAGCCTAACTAGACAACAACATTTAAGTTCACAGTGACAACCACTGTACTGCCTGTCCCAACTGTTCCGGATTTCAGCTTTTTACGTTAGTTGTCATACAATGTTAAAAGACAAATTCAGGCTCAGCTTTTTTTCCCCTTTCTACAACAACTCAGCAAGAGTAGACAAGCAGTAGAGAGAGACGCCTCCTTTGTTCTAGTCTTATTACACATGAGATTAATTTAAGAGAGCTATTAAGTATAGGCTCAGAGGCTAAGGACTCCGCTCAGGACTCCGCTTACTTCCTCCGTCGGTGGAACTGCTTGACAGGGCACAGCTCATCAAAAAGCTGCTGGTTGACCAGCCGTGGCACCTGCAGGAACTTGTTGTTAGAGACAAACTCATCCATTATCTGTCGCTTCATCCCTCTGGCCTGAAAGAGAGAAAGCGCAGGGGGTGTGAACGGCGTAAAGCAAGAAACGTTTCGAGTAGAGTAGGTGTGAAATTTAGAAAAATGACCAAATTGAGACTTTTAAGCTGTTTCAGTAATTTAACAATTTATTATTACAAAACATTTAGACTCCCGTTTCAAAATGGTTAGAGGGGTCACTTGTTTATTTTTGTACCTGGATGATGTCAACGGGCTTTTCCGTATCCTCCTTAAACAGCAGCATGGTGGGGGCGTATGTGTTTATGTTGAACTGCCGCAGTAGCCGAGTGTTGTGTGTGTCACCCTGGTCCACGTAGCCGAAACGCACATAGTCTTTGAAGGCAAAAGCTGTTAACTGGAGAGTGGAGCGGGAAGACGAGAGCGTAAAAAATAAATACATTAAAATAAATAGGAGAGGAAGATTTAAAATGGGACAGTTGGGCAGACTGATAGCTGCTTTTATATAAACTCATAACTGTATAGAGTACATTAGATAGTTATAAATAGGATCTTTATTGTCCTACAAGGTGGGAAATTTGTCTTGGGCACTTAACCCATGCTGTAGCCATAAAAAAAAAAAAAAACATGATTCCAATACAATACAACAAACCACACTACTGGTGTGTAAAATACAACATGGTGTCATGCAGTGCATATAGTTAAACATTACTTAAAAAATAAATAATAAAAACAAAGAAATATCGGTGCAAAAGCACAAATATGCAAATCCCCACAGAAAATCTGACTGGTTGAAACTGTGTTTCCATAATTGGCCCTAAATAATTCTCTCGTTCTCTATCAAACACATTTATTAATATCAAGTTGTTAAAACAATACTGCCAGGGCATTTGACTGTGATAGGTTAAAAAAGGTACACATCCATGTAACAAAGGAGGAAAGATAGTTTATTAGCAAACAGCTGCTCACACAGATGCCTCTGTAGTCGTCGCCGGGGTAATCTTTCTGCTCTCTTGTGTATTGGTGGAAACTGCACCAGATCTTAGAACATTAACTAGCTTAAAGAGCCAAACTGAACATATTTCTCTGTTTGTGTATGTATATGTATATATGTGTGTGTGTGTGTGTGTGTGTGTGTGTGTGTGTGTGTGTGTGTGTGTGTGTGTGTGTGTGTGTGTGTGTGTGTGTGTAAATCCATTGCTTACTTTAAAGAGTAGGGGAACAATCGGGACTTGGTCAAACAAGAGAACGCTGGGCTTATTTTCCACATGCCAGCTATCCAGAAAAGCCAGGTAGTTGTTATCTGTGATCTGATGAAACAATAGCAATAGTTCAAAAATGTATTCTTGCTAAATTAAAATTACACAGCGCAAAACTAACAAACTACACTTGATGAGTAATACTTGTAAATATATGTTAACATACATCAAGCCTATGGGCCCTATCTTGCACCCGGCGCAGCACAAAGCCCGACGCAAGTGTCTTTGCTAGTTAGCCATGTGCCAAGGTACAAACGCGCCTGGCTATTAAAGGGAATGGGAGATGACACTCCGATTGGTTTATTGCATGTTACACCTAAAACACAGCTAATGAAGGCACTAAGTACAACACTTTTGAACCATGCGCCCGGCGCACGGACCCTTTTTTCCGCTGTCAAACTAGCAAAAGTGGATTTGGACACACCCTAAACGCACCTGAGCCATGCGCTTCACGCTGTGCGCTTAGATCGTTAAAATAGGGCCCTATATCTTCAATTATACTTAAAAATATATTATAATGAGCTGAGAAACAACATTCCTATTATCTGAGCTTTGAATATACACACATATGTAGTAGTAGTAGTGTATTTACGTCAGTTGCGTTTACCTTTTCCACCAGTTTTTGGGGCAGCAGGTCTTCAATAAAGTGTCGCAGGTGCTCCCGTACCACAGCCTGATGGAAGAAGATCACCCTGCCATTCACCAGCCCGATGATGGAGGGAGCGCGGTGAGCTCCCAGCTGGTTGGCCAGGCGACGCTCATAACCCAGGTCCACAATGCCAATGCCAACACCTGATGTAATAGTAAAAATAGACTGCTATTGTACTGGATACAGTAGAGCAAGTGTTCTCACAATGAAGGCAAAATACAACGTAAAACAATTTTCACATTGACATCAAACTGGTTACATAACTGTGGGCTCATAGACTTTTCGTTATTTTCTATTCAAAAGAGTCTAAGGTGAATGTGTCAGAAAATGCACCTATATTCCAGCAAAATCACAATGGATGTTGTTGAAATTGGGACTCAAATTCACATATTAAAACTGAGCAGTAAAACAATACAGATATGACAAACGTGAAACCTACACTACACCCTGAGGAAGGCTCAAGCCGATACGCGTTGGTGGTGTATTGTTAGTCTCGCTTTGCCAGACCATCCACATGCTGCGGAGCGGAGGAGGGTCTGGCTACTCCACACAGCATTCCAGCATGGGAGAAACACGTGCTCTGGTTTATTGGCATTTCTTTAAACCAATCACAATCATCGTGGGCAGCGCTAAGCTCCGCACAGAGTCGCTGCAAAATAGTCGAGCGAGAGAAAACTCAGATTGGACAGATAGTCTAGCTAGCTGTCTCAATTTACCCTGCAGAGATCTGAGGAGCAGTTAACCATAGTCCTTATAAATCCACCGGAGTTTAGAATTCCAACACAAAGAAAGCGGAAGGAAGCGGAAAACAATGAAAATACATATATCCGGCGGAATTTTCCTGCGGCACCGGAGCAATCCCGGAAGTGGAACGTCAAGGATATAGACTAGTGCATTGTTGATGTCTTGCTAGGGCTGGGCACCGAACATCGATACTTTTACAGCAGCGGAAAAAATACCCGGATCCTATGAGTATCAAAAAACATTTCTTTCGGTGCCAAATTTTGGTTCCAAAAGCGTCTGAGCCCGTAAGCACATATTGACACAGAGCGGAGCGCTGACCGACACACACACACACACACGGAGTAAACTACGTCGGCTCTGCAGTTTTGTTGAAGTCACAGTAAGTCACGGCAATGCCGATAAAGTGACTTCAAGTGTGGTTACAGTTTTTCAAAACTTCACGCAACCAGCGTTTGCTGTAATATGATATTAATTGCGAGCCGAAAGCGGTCACATGCTGTTGTTTTACACTTCCTCTGAGACAAGCAGGCACAACAGTGGTTTCTGTGCCCTGATGACTGACTGACAGGACCTTTCAGCAACAAGGCAATTCAATGACATTCCTTTAAACTTAAGTTAGTTCTTCATTAGTTCAATGTTGACAACAGGGCAGTCACAAAGTTTATTGTTAAAGGTTTGTGTCATTATGCAGTTTGCACTTAAAAAGTCTTTGTTCTTTACATTCCTTTGCATTTTAGTTTTAGTTTATTTATTTTTTATTTTTTTTATTTATTTATTATTTATAATATGTTCATATTGTAGCAAAATGGTCTCTCTTTTTTTGTTAATTTTTAAAGTTGGGATTGATACCAATCCTAAGTATCTGACTGGCGCACCCCTATCGAAAAGCACAACCAGTTTTATTAATGTTACTCTGAGTGAGCAGTGTTACCAGAATTTTTTTAATTTTGATAACTGTTTTGATTCACAATTAAGGTGGAAAATAAAAGTTGTGTGTTTAATGTATTTTTGTTGATGTTGAAATGTTTTAAAACATATGGTATCGAAAAAAAGTATCGTTAAGGAACCGGCATCGAAACTGAGGTATCGAAATTAGCACTGGATCGAAAGATTTTGAATGATGCCCAGCCCTATGTCTTGCCCTGTTAATCAAAGGCCTTTTATAACCAACCTTGAGGTTTATGGGGTACATTAATATGCAGGATAGTTTTTCAAGTGCAGGCCATTTAGTTATTATGTACTAAGAATGAGTCGGTAGGGCACTGGGAACTGTACATCTAATTAGCAAACTAACTCAACAACTTTAAATTCATTTCCAGTGCCAGACAATTATGACATTGGGTTGAATTCCTCCCTTGGCTTTCCTCTTTGTTCCAGGAAACCAAGAAGAAATCATAAACCCTAATGAATAATAATTAATGAAATGGCTGGCTCTGTGCAAAGCATCTTAGCACTTGAAACTACATTTGTCCTAATGGACTGCAACTGCGCAAACATCAACCTTATGTTATGATGCTTTTAGGAAAACCAACCCTGATCCTGGGAGTGTGGGGGGTGGACTGATGGGAGTCTTGTGACAGCAGACTTACCCAGTGGCTCCAGCTCCTGCACCGTCTCCTTCCACACAGGCTCAATGTGGATGCATGCAAAGCACCACTCAGAGGTCACTTTGATTAGGTACGGCCTCTTGTGGCTGTCTGGAAGGACGTCGCTGTTAAACTGTGCATGGTGAAGCAGGTACTTGCTGTCTGCAAAGTCCCTGGACCTGGAGGAGGGTCGGAAGCAAGACAGTGAGGGGTCACTTAGAAATTTCCATTCCACTCCATTACAGACAGAATACCAGCTGAGATCAGTTGCATTGTTTTTTTTAACCAGGGCAGCAGTTCTCAGATTACATTATGTGCTTACATAATTGCAAAAGGGTTCCCCAATGTTTTAGCCTTTTAAAATGATATCAGATTAGTAAACAGAATGTGCCTTTGGAACATTGGATGAATGGTTGCTGATAATGGGCAATGTAGATATTGCATTAAAGATCAGCCACTTCTTTCTACAACAGTCGAGAACCCTTTTGCAATTATGTAAGCACATAATGTAATCTGAAAACTGCCCTGATTAAAAAAACAATGCAACTGATCTCAGCTGGTATTCTGTCTGGAATAGAGTGGAAATTTCTTAGTGACCCCAAACTTTTTGACCGGCAGTGTATGTATGTATGTATGTATTCCTGCTATTTTGCAGGTTCTCCCACTTGGAAATCATGGAGGGGTCTGAAATTGTCATCGTAGGTGCATGTCCACTGTGAGAGACATAATCTAAAAACAAAAATCCAGAAATCACAATGTATGATTTTTTAACTATTTATTTGTATGATACAGCTGCAAATAAGTATTTGAACACCTGAGAAAATCAATGTTAATATTTGGTACAGTAGCCTTTGTTTGCAATTACAGAGGTCAAACGTCTCCTGTAGTTTTTCACCAGGTTTGCACACACTGCAGGAGGGAGTTTGGCCCACTCCTCCACACAGATCTTCTCTAGATCAGTCAGGTTTCTGGGCTGTCGCTGAGAAACACGGAGTTTGAGCTCCCTCCAAAGTTTCTCTATTGGGTTTAGGTCTGGAGACTGGCTAGGCCACGCCAGAACCTTGATATGCTTCTTACAGAGCCACTCCTTGGTTATCCTGGCTGTGTGCTTCGGGTCATTGTCATGTTGGAAGACCCAGCCTCGACCCATCTTCAATGCTCTAACTGAGGGAAGGAGGTTGTTCCCCAAAATCTCGCAATACATGGCCCCGGTCATCCTCTCCTTAATACAGTGCAGTCGCCCTGTCCCATGTGCAGAAAAACACCCCCAAAGCATGATGCTACCACCCCCATGCTTCACAGTAGGGATGGTGTTCTTGGGATGGTACTCATCATTCTTCTTCCTCCAAACATGGTTAGTGGAATTATGACCAAAAAGTTCTATTTTGGTCTCATCTGACCACATGACTTTCTCCCATGACTCCTCTTGATCCTCCAAATGGTCATTGGCAAACTTAAGACGGGCCTTGACATGTGCTGGTTTAAGCAGGGGAACCTTCCGTGCCATGCATGATTTCAAACCGTGACGTCTTAGTGTATTACCAACAGTAACCTTGGAACGGTGGTCCCAGCTCTTTTCAGGTCATTGACCAGCTCCTCCCGTGTAGTCCTGGGCTGATTTCTCACCTTTCTTAGGATCATTGAGACCCCACGAGGTGAGATCTTGCATGGAGCGCCAGTCCGAAGGAGATTGACAGTCATGTTTAGCTTCTTCCATTTTCTAATGATTGCTCCAACAGTGGACCTTTTTTCACCAAGCTGCTTGGCAATTTCCCCGTAGCCCTTTCCAGCCTTGTGGAGGTGTACAATTTTGTCTCTAGTGTCTTTGGACAGCTCCTCGGTCTTGGCCATGTTAGTAGTTGGATTCTTACTGATTGTATGGGGTGGACAGGTGTCTTTATGCAGCTAACGACCTCAAACAGGTGCATCTAATTTAGGATAATAAATGGAGTGGAGGTGGACATTTTAAAGGCAGACTAACAGGTCTATGAGGGTCAGAATTCTAGCTGATGGACAGGTGACAGCTGACAGGTGTTCAAATACTTATTTGCAGCTGTATCATACAAATAAATAGTTAAAAAATCATACATTGTGATTTCTGGATATTTTTTTTTAGATTATGTCTCTCACAGTGGACATGCACCTACGATGACAATTTCAGACCCCTCCATGATTTCCAAGTGGGAGAACTTGCAAAATAGCAGGGTGTTCAAATACTTATTTTCCTCACTGTATATATATATAGCCTACTAAGTGTTGTCAGGACATGACCTGAGAGTAAGGTCATGTCAGTCTAACTCCAATTTGGTCACTCATTCTAAATCTTGGTGCACCATGCTGAGTAGATACCCTTCTCTAAAAACTAATTATCAAAAAGAACAACTCCACCAACTGGTCCCTTTGGTTTTTTAATTTAACAAGAGAGTGCAATATTTTTTTCTCCTCCAATTTGTCTCAAAATCAAAATATAAAGAAACGCATGAAATGGAGAAAAATAAGCACATCCTTACATTTGAGAAGCTAATAGCCGGCCAACAGATTTAATTGAATCAATCTGACATTGATTTTCTGGCGATTGATTAGCTGTATAATTAACTTAATGTTTCCACACTACAGAACTTTATCATACCAGTTTGCAAAACATGACTGAAATCTAGAAATGGGACAATAACTACTTGCAACTAAGAATCTTGGACCTGGGGCGGTCTAAGTTTTGTCTTTTTGTCATTATTATATCAAAAGCAAACACTACACCACTCACTATGGACTGGACACAGCAGCATGCTGGTAAGTACATATTAGGAACACAGTTATGGGAATGTAGAGAAAGAAATGTTTTGTCAGAGGAGCCAGAGAAAGGGAAGCATGCTGGTGCTTTGATTTTTGAAAAGGGGATTGACTGTCCTCAGAGAACCGTTGACAGTACTCATGTACTCCTCGAGTGTCTTTACAAGTGTGCAACAATAGGACATGTTTAACCCAGTTATTGCCAAACTAAATGGCAGTCACAATACTTACGGATAAAAAAAAATCTGAACCTGTACCTGGGGAACTGGAAAAAAGACTCATCAAAGTAAAAGCTGTTTTGGAAGCCGCGGAAACCGTGATGCTGTGACTGGCCGAAGGGCTGGTTTTCATCCATCTGGCCATAGTTGTCAAAGTTGGACCTTCGCTCCTCATTAGACAGAATCTGTGTGCAAAAGAGAATGAAAGGCACAAGTTAGAGGACTGTGCTATTAATGTATTAATGACTGCAAAGACCATGATCCAGAAAGTGTAACAGACTGAGTAGGCCACATAGAAAACATACTGAATGTCAGCTAGAGCTTAAATGTTGTGATGATGAATTTTCACTCACCTCGTATGACTTAGAAACCTTGATGAACATGTCCTCTGCTTTAGGGTCCTTGTTCTTGTCTGGATGCCTAAAGAAAAGCCCATACAGGACATCATAAGTCATTGCTGGGGCATGCAGAGTTAAAAATGCTTGTGATGGGTTAAGATGACAAGCACCGGTTCAGGTGTCAAATGTACCATGTCAACTGAATATGGCTGATCTGCTGCTGCCAAGATGTGCTGGCCTACCGTGTCAGGGGACTAGATGTCAATCACATACCATTCTTTGGCGAGGTTCTTGTATGCCCTTTTGATTTCTGCTTGACTCGCACTCCTGCTGACACCAAGGACTTTGTAGGGGTCATATTCAGAAGCTGCTCTCACCAACTGCCCACTCAAAATTAGCAGAAAGATGGCGAGCAAAACTGGACATGTCCGAGGAAGAGGATGTCGGCTGGTTCTCCTAAGCGTCATCGCTTGCCACTGTCCTCGTCCAACGTTAACGTCAGGTAGCTAGCTAACGTTACCGAGATTCCCGTGGAGTAATGTTACAACGCTTTTCTGTAACGGACAAATATGGCAAGCTAATATGTTGACTTCTTAAATGTTAAGTTAAATACAGACGGCATACTAGCAAGTATTTAACTACGATGAGGCCATTATTTTTTCTAGCTATTGCAATCTGTTAGCGTCATGCCCTACCCGCAATGAAACATTGAACTTCCGCTTGCATATTTCAAAACAAAATCATCCTCAGCCCTTTATCAATGCCAAATGTAAATTATGTATTTTTGGCAATTAATTACGACTAAATTGTCATAACATATGGGCCTATTTAAGATAATGCACACACTGCTATTTAAAGTGTTACATTTAACGAATTTGCATATGTGTGTGTGAAATGCCTCAACATTGTTGAAGTGGGCATTTCACACTCATTTCACACTCGTTAATGATGATTAGTGAGTGCAGATCTAGAATCAGTTTACAATTGCAACCATATAGGAAAATAATTAATAGTGTTTAGGAATCACGTTATTTTCTTTAATTTGTAATTTGATATTTTCATTTATAAACAAAACTCTGATGCATTAATTCATGTTTAATTCATCCATTCAATGTTTATTCTTTTGGTTGTGAATAGACCTAGCTACTGTACCAAAAAACAAACTAAATTAATTAAGCAACCTGGCAAAAGTCAATTTCAATTTACTGCAGTTAACTGAAGTCCAAAAGGCTACTTGTGTGCTTTTATTCTGAAGCAAAAGTATGTAACATCCGGTCTTATTCTTCAAACTTGATCCTGCGTAAAAAGCAAAACTAGACACTGGCGATAACGCGCATGATCTGGTCGGAAGCTGTCCTCAAACTGCTGGCCCTTTTCATTTTCCTTTATCAAATACTTTTTGTGGTTACACATGACATATTTAACAAAGAAAACTTCAACTTTGCTCCGTTATTTTTTATGTAATTGTGATGTCATATCAGTTCTTAGCTAGTCCATTTTTTTGGACTAGTTAGGCTTTGAGTCAGTCCATTCTCTCTTGTGTAGGTTTATATTTGTTCTAATAATATAAACCTACAGTTATAAAAAGAAAACAAAAAATAGTTGTCCATATGAGTGTTTATTTTGCGAAACTTTAATTCCCCGATTACGGGGGCTTCACTTCCGTTTCCTCTTCGTCACTGCCACACAAAAGTGACTGGTTCAACTTTACACCAAAAGATAAAAACAATGAATACATCGACACTGCTCAACTCGTCCAGCGAACGATTTAACCTGCTGTTTGTAACCTGCCTGACCGACGCCGCTAAGCTTAGTGTTTTTCATCTCTTGTTTAGACCAATATGAGCAGTCTGTGTGTGTTTGCATTCAGAGGAGTGAGCTTACAAAGTACGCAGAGGGTCTTATCTCGGTAGCTAGCGTAAGCCCTGCACAGCTGCCATCTGTGGCCCGCTCTGGCTGTATCAATCACGGAAAAGGGTACTTTTCAATTAGCTACGGTAAATTAACAAATCCTCTGTAATGTATTACTGCTTACAACATTGCTGCGACACGTACACACAGTTTTAACGTTACAGTTCAACTACTAGCTAAGCTTAGCAAGCAGGTGGTGCTACAAAGTCATGGGTGTGCAGCTGAGGTGAGGTTACTTTGCTAACTTGCTCAATAGCTACCGTTATTCAAGGCAAAATCTGTGATGCAATTGCAAAAATGGTGACCTCACTACTACGAAACTTTAAAACAGATATTGAAGGTACTACGATCAATGTAATGTCATTTGCTACTATAAACAAACTGACATTAGACAACATACTAGACATATTTTTTGGTGCTTATGTTTGTTTACATCTGTACTGTCTGTACAGCCTAAAACGAGCTAAAGAAAATATGTAGTTCTGTGTGACTAACTGCACCTTCATTCAGGCACATATGTAATGTATCATTAGATGATAAACGCACAAAATGCAGATTTGGCAGTATAAGACAAACTCTTTGTTCATTCTCTGTCAGCCACCTAATACAAGTTTTCTGATAATGCTTGCAGAAAGTATGGCTGCGGTTTAATGGGGTTGTTTTGATGATTAACCTGATATTTTGAATTGCATTAACGCTAACAGTCTTTTGTGTTTTTCACCACAGACTAAGCACCATGAATCTGTTACGTCTAGTATGCCGCCACAAGACAGCCCTGGTCATTGGCACTGTGTGCAGCTTTGCTGTCGTTCTGGTCTTCTTGGCCAAATGTACCTCAGAAACCCTTAAACAGGGCCACCAGGATCCTCCAGGCTTAGCCCCCCGTGCCAGTGCTTTGCAATCCCATCCAGAGCAGCATAATCCCCCTTCCACATCCAAAGAATTGTCAGCATTCCTCGTGGTCCTCATCACAACCGGACCTAAGTACACAGAGCGGAGGAGTATCATCCGCAGCACCTGGCTGGCCAAGCGGGACTCTGATGTTCTGGCTATGTTTGTGGTGGGAACTCAGGGACTTTCCAACGAGGACCATCAGAACCTTAACACAGAGCAAGGGAGGCACAAGGACTTGCTTTTACTGCCTGAATTGCGAGATTCTTACGAGAACTTAACACTCAAACTGCTGCACATGTACACCTGGCTGGACCAGAATGTAGAGTTCAAGTTTGTCCTTAAAGCAGATGATGACACATTTGCTCGCTTGGACCTCCTTAAGGAGGAGCTAAAGGGGAAAGAGCCCAACCGGTTCTACTGGGGCTTCTTCTCAGGGAGAGGGCGCGTGAAAACAGCTGGGAAGTGGCGGGAAAGCTCTTGGGAGCTTTGTGACTACTACCTGCCCTACGCACTGGGTGGGGGCTACATCCTCTCGGCTGACTTAGTACGTTATGTGCATCTTAACGCCGGTTACTTCAAGACATGGCAGAGTGAGGATGTGTCACTGGGCGCCTGGCTGGCGCCAGTGGACGTTCGTCGGACGCATGACCCACGCTTTGACACAGAGTATAAATCGCGTGGTTGCAACAACAAATACTTGGTGACACATAAGCAGAGCTTGGAGGACATGTTGGAAAAACACCAGACTCTGCAGCGTGATGGCAGACTCTGCAAGGAGGAAGTCAAGCTGCGGCTGTCCTATGTGTATGACTGGAGTGTGCCACCCTCACAGTGCTGCCAAAGGAAGGATGGCATTCCTTAATTTTTGTCCTTTTTTTACAAGGCCCTGAAGTTGTCTTCTGATTTGTCTGAGGGATTCTTCCGATTCAGGAAAAAGTAAGGGAATAATGTTTTTTGACCAATTCTCTAGTGTTGCACAATTTAAAGTTATGTAACAGGTTCCAGAAAACAAAGCAAATTCCTTAATGTTGATAGAAACCCCATTCCAGATTTGGAAAACCTTTTTTACTAATTGTGAAAACAAAAAAAAGGACAATTTCACTGCTTCTACATCACGTAGGAGCAGGTCTAAGCTCAGTCTTTAGAGTTTTAATGTTCATTTAGAATAGGTTTGACAAATTGGTCCAATGTGGTCTGGATAGAGGAAAAGAAATGACATTTCAGTCTCTCAAGTCTCTATGGTATGTGTAATGAAATGAAACCGGTAATGAAATCACTTTTTTTCCAAGCCTGGGAAAACCCAGACGAACTTCCGGCAAATTTGAGATTTGCTCTGCAAGTCCGTCAGGCCAAGAGCCCATTCAAGCCCATTTCCAATTTTTCCAAATCGAGGCACCAATCGCAACCGTTGAGGCGGGCTTTACACAATGACGATAGCTGCTTGGCATCGCTGCGTTATTTGTTTACATTCAACATAACGGCCACCGAAGCGCAGCAACCCGTTGATGCCGCTGTGGCTGCTACGTCACCCGGATCGTTGCTCTGATTGGTTGAAGGACTATCCACTTGCGCCCAGAGGCATTTGAGCAGCGTCCGTTGGTGACGCCACTTTGGAAATGGGCTGCGAATGAAGCTTGCCCAGACCCACTCTCAGTTACAACTGAGAAGGATCTGGTGTCAACCAGGCTACTTTTTTCCCCCTGTTTTTTGCAAATAGAATGTTTTAAACAACGTTAAAGCTTTTACTATGATGTCTAATATCAGTGTTACAACTTTAAGTGTTGTAACTGAATTGGCTGAAAAATATTACCCCTTAACTCTAGAACAGGAAGCCAACTTCAGCCTCATGTCCTTTTCGACCATCAAACTCCTTTTGTCTTCTTGTTCGGACCCATGCTCCTGTCACCACCAGTTTACCACATCGGTGGCCTATGTCTCTCTGTCTGTGCTTCTTCTGCTGTACCTCTTTGTTTTACGCTTATTTCAGTGTAGTAGATAATACAGGGAACCGCAGACGGGAGAATCTTAACCTGCCGTGATGTCTGAATTTTATTTGTGAAAGCATTTTTTTTATTTGTGTTTTATTTATTGTTAATTTATTCTGCAGCAAACACAACACGCTGGTATTGGGATAGAAGAACAGTGGCCCGTGGTTGCTGCTTTCAAGTGAAATTTGTATTTATAAACGTGTTGGGAGAAATCGTGTATAATTCACAGAATTAATGGGCAAGAGATGTTCACTTTTTAAATGTAAAACGTGTGTTTTCTGTCGTCGGTACGACAAGGTTTCATGTGTTCAGAGGTGCAAAGAATGTGTGCGAGAAAATGGTTGAATGTGTTGTATTCAGCAGGCCTTCGTATTCTTTACACTGGAGACTATGTGAGGATTAGTGCTGTCAAAAGATTAAAATATTTAATCGCGATTAATCGCATTAATGTCATAGTTAACTAACAATCGCACATTTTTATCTATTCTAAATGACGAGGGGGCAGAGAATTTGCATCAGCTGTGTGCTTGGTCATCAAGTGGTATTTCAGACTGGACGTGCTGCGATGATAGCTCAGTTCACAACGACGAAACGCACAGATAACTTTGGTCTTGTCAATGGAACCATTTGGCAACTTTTTTTAAAAGTAAACTTTCCATTCAGAATCTTATCGGCATCCATTTCGCCGTTTCGCGCTCGCCATCCACTCAAAACGTAAAGTTAGCCTACTACTCTTTGGCCGGCTCGCAAGCCCAAACAAGTGTGTGCGGCGTGTCTGTTTTGTTTCCGGTCTAGCTAGATCCGGTGTGGTGTTGTAGTTTTTCTAACGTTACTAGTTGTAGCAACAGCATGTGAAGAAAAAAAAACTACAAAGTTTGCTAGGCCAAAAAGAATGTTAATCTCGCGATTTAAAAAAATTGACGCCGTTAAAATGGGTTTGCGTTAACGCGTTTAACTGACCGCACTAGTGAGGATATTTACATTTGCAACAGTCACACTTTAAAGTTTAGGTCAGATATCAAGTTATTTGTGAATGTTTGTTTGCAGCACACCACAGATTCAGAAACTTGATATAGAATACCAGCTGTCACTTGGTCACTTTCATAAACCAGAAACATGGTTTTAAAGTCCATAAATCATTATTCAATGATTACTTGTTTTGTTTTCTGATGTTAAGCTCTCTGAACTTACCGTGTGATGGCAGTAGCTGTGTCCCAAAACTTGTGAAATACAGTACAGTGTTGATTTAAAGGGTACGATATGTTGGAGCACCAACAGTTGAGGAATGCTGCAAAAAGAGCTACTGTACGTCCATGCTCGTTTTTATGTGTCCGTTACGTTTTTGTGAACAACTTTTTCTCACTGTTGTCACTAGCAGATTACGATTCAATATCAGTGTTTGTTTTTACGTACATGGATGTTTTATTAAAAATTCTAAGTGTATTCTTGTCACTTCTATTCTCATATATTCATTGTTTGAAAGGATACATCAGTCAAATGCATACATGTTGTAAGATATTCTACAAAAGGCAGAATTGCTACCAAGAGGTCTTAAAATGTTTTTTAACAGTACTACGAAATATAATGGCCATATTTAGGAATGATTCTAGCGTAACACACTTTTTGGCTTAATATCTCTAAACAATTCAGATTTTAGAGGAAATACTTGCACTTCTCAAAATAATACTGATGAATTTTTATTATTCCAATCTGAAATATATGCAGTTGTCAATCAAGGATCCTTTTAACTGACAGTACCATAAAGCAGGAACTTGTCTGGACTCCACGGTAACTATTTGTCCCTTTGCTCTCGTCACTAGGAAAAAGTTTGGATACGTTTCAGGGTTCCTCTCACACGAACAAACTCCGGAACATTCTGCAGCCTCTCGCTCTTCTTCTTCTCCTCCAACTCGTACTGCAAGACAGGATGCATCTGTGTTTGGACATCCTCCCTAATAAGATTTACCAATATCTACAGGCTTCTCACACATGCCCAAAAAGGAAATAGATTATTATAAATGCTGTATTTCTCCGGCTGTGTGGTTTTCCGTCTTTCTTCTGAACTAACATACTCACAACTTGTATTTTCTGCAGCCTTGTGCGTAGCTTCACTTCCAAGTCGGAGGGAGGACTGAGGGCCATCTCCTTTTGTTTGTGCTGCTCTCTCTGTCTGTGTTCCAGCACACACTGAAGCTCCGGCTTCTCTGTGGGCAGTAGACCACTGAGGACACATGGAAAAAATACTGATAACATGATGGATCAATAGATGGAGATAAGCAACCCCGAAAATAACATGCCTTCTTCTCTGGAGTGCTATTTAATCATCAATGCGGATAGTTTTAAATGACACCGTTAATTTACAAACTTTGTTGTGAACAGTACAAAGATTTATAAATTGTCTGTATTAATATAGCGCTTTTCTAGTTTTAACGACTACTCAAAGCGCTTTAACATAGTACAGGAATCATTCACACACATTGATACACTGTGGCCGTACAAGGTGCCACCTGCTCATCAGATAAACATTCACACATCTGGAGCAATGTGGGCTTCAGTGTCTTGCCCAGGGATTGAACCACCAACCTTCCGATAGTTGGTAGGCGACTGCTCTACCACCTGAACCACAGACGCCCCTGTATTGTAATGTTTGTACTGCTTCAAGAACTACAACATTTTTTGTTGTTGATTTTGTTGCATCGATATACTCTATTTTTGCTTTCTCAGAAACAAGACGGTGAGAGCACTGGTTCCCTGAGAGAGATTAGCAGTAATCTCAGTCAAAGGTGTACCTTTGACTTGATCAGTGTTAAACACCTATTTGCATCGATTCATGGTATAAAACTTTGGTAAATATTTCTTGACTCCTGCTGCCTGATCATAGACAGCAGGTACAGAGCTCAGTGTTTTCTCACCTTCTGTGGCATAATAGCAGCTCTCTGTGAAGGCCTCTGTGTTGGTGAGGAGCCAGGATGGGATTTGGCAGCTTCCTGGTTGTGATGAGGTCACTGCCCTCCTGTTGTGAACTCTCAGTGACCTGCTGGCGTGGCGGGACCATCCAGCAGTGATGTCTCTCTGACACACATAAATACAAGCCAGCACACACAGTCACTTATCTTCAGCAGTCTTTCATCCAGTATGAGTAGAGCTTTTGTTGGTAGCTAAATGTTAAAAAAATGATGCTGCTTATTTAAAAGTGATATGATGTGTTGCCATAAGAGTGACTTTTAAAGTGATTTGCTACAATTTCGGAGCAAATGTGAAGACCATGAAACCAAAAGCAATGGAAAATTGACTTTTATTTGATTTTATCTCACCTCTTTTACTTCAAAGACCCACTTTTTGTGATACCTGAATGAAAAACAGCAGGCAAGCAAGTACATTCCTTTAAATGTAATAATGAAATAATGCAAAGATAATTTTTTTTAGCACTCAAAACATGCAAATCACAATGGCAATCACAGACCATTTTGCCCCTCGTCTACATACTGTAAGCATCAAATTGAACTCTGTCAAACAGACATGCTCACATCCACACAAAGACGAGTAATTGTCAAAATGGCACAGCACGTATCACATTTAGTTGCTGCAGGAAGTTGTGCTTTACATTAAAATATATGCCCAATGATGAATATTTTCTAAAACAAGCTCTGACATGTTTAATGGATAAAAATGATGGTTTGTTATTCTATTTCTCTTATCTACAGCCATACCAGAAGCAAAGTATTGTGCAAAATAAAGTCAACATGGTTTGTGACTATTTACAGCCATACATACAAAGGATATATTGTGAGCTTCCTGTTTTGGAAATTATTTTAATTCCAACTTTATTATGGTTTTTGAAGTCCCAATGCTCTTCTTCCATTCTTTAAAAACTGAGCTCAGAAAAAAACACTACCCAACTCAAATGTGACTAAATAGGCAACGTTTTCCCTCTCAGCTTACGATGAAAACACAGAAATAATGATAAAAACCAGTCTTACCTTTGTGCTATGGTAGAGATGCATTGATGAAAAGATAGAAGTGCTAAAATCTGTTCTTGCAGAAGCAAATGCAGAAAAAAGAAGGAGCAGAAGCTAACTGTTGTTCTCAGGGTGCACAGCAAGCTGCAGTGTGGTTGATCTAGGTGTGCTACGCTGTCCTGTGGTCAAATCTTATTAACTGTCTTACGACCCTTCGCTCCAGCCTTGTTCCCTCAGCAACATGTAGGGATTAGGATAATGTAATGTAATGATTAGGATAATGCAACATGGACCTTTTGAACTTTTGTATCTCTACTTTGTGAATCCAACTGAAGGGAGTGAAGCATATTCCAGATTCACATTTTATTCTGTCCTGCTGCCTTCAAGATGTAATAGTTAACACACTAAAACAGAGATCAATGAGGAAATCTTCATGGTCCTGAGGTGGAATTAGGTCAGTGTAGCAACAGTAAAGCGCTGTGGAGATAGGTCTCGCAATGCAAGACTATGTAAATGCTGATGATAAAGATAAGAGGATGTTCCAAATAGTGGCAGTGGTGCAAAATATGTGCAGTATTAAACAAGTGAAAATAAATAAGTAAATTGAGACTAATACATTCATATGTGATCTATAAGAGATGTTGACAATGACATGCAAAACAAAACAAAAAAAGTATAGATGCAGTTATTAGATTTTGGCATGTCACAACTCAATTTGATTTGAGTGTGTACAGAATACATATACATTTGAACAAGCAGTATCATATTGTTCTAGAAACAGTTCCTTTTTTTCAGACTGACCACAATGCCAGTGTGAGTTTATCACAGGAGCATGTGCCCAGTATAACAGATAAACTGGTAGATATTTACTGAAACATGCTATGAATTGTAAAGGCTGTATGGGTTAGTCTGGAGAAAATTGTAAATAGAATAGAATAGATCTTTATTGTCATTGTTTTCAACAATGAAACGGAGTTTAGCAGCTCTCAATATGACAGTTAAATCACAGACAAACAGAAATATAAAATTTAAATTGTAAAATATAAAATAACAAAATAGAACATTTAAATAGCAAAATATAAAATAAAACCAAAATAGAACATTTAAATAGTAAAATATAACAATCAAGGTAAATAAACACGATGAAGTGGCACATATATACATAATGTTACTGCACTTTAAATTTTTGGGGTTTACTGTATTGCACACAAGTCTTTATAGAGGGAGGAGATGGGAGGACAGAGGAGGGTTTGTGCTTTTGACTGCCTGGGGGGGAAAGCTGTTTTTCAGTCTGTTGGTTCTGGATCTGATTGTCCTGTATCTTTTTTCCAGAGGGCGGGGTAGTGCTAGTATAGCAGCGTCTATACTGCCGGAATCCTACCAGAAGAAGATGAAGCCAGTGAAACCGGAAATGTCAACCGAGTGACTACGAAGCGAATAAGAGACAGACTGCATCATAACTCTACTTTCTATAACATGATGGATTGCTAATTTAAAGGAAGAAGCAGTCGTAATAAATCGTCAGAGAGCAAACTGCGAATATGACAAATGGTAGGTTTACTGAGTTATGCAACTAACGTTAGCTAACTTTACTTCTTGGACGGAAGGCTAACGTAAAAGCTAGCTAGGTCAGCTGTAGACGTGGCCCTGGACAACGCTGTCTGTACGAGTTTTAACACATCACTTGTTTGTTACAATTAACGTTATATATGTATTGCACAGTTGTGCCATCGTTTGTGAACAGCCTTTTTCCCCTCGAATCTCTTATGTTGGTAACACCGTATTTCCCATCAGGCTACAAGGTTTCTTGCTAACTTGCTTTGACTAACGCTAGGCTATCGGTAACGTTAGCCAATGCTAAAAAAAATCCAGAGAGCTAGACCACAACAATAATTCAAAAAGGCAAGAAAACCTGTTAGTATGTAAGCAAACTGACGTCAGTCCTTAATACAATAACCCTTTTCTGTTCTCGTTCACCGCTGATTTGGCTACACGAGATTTTGAACGTGGCTGCAAGCAACTCTGGACTTACCAGTCATCAACACAGCTTGTAACGTTAATGTACATGTAACGTTAGTTTAAAGTGGAAATCCACCACCAGACAGGGCTTATATGTTACTTTTGGAATTACTTTCAATTGTGGAGACAATATCAGACGTATAAAGCAGCAGCAACATACGTAAGAGCACAGACACACTGTACATCGAAGATGTAATCAGGTGACAGGTTGTTTGTTTGGGTTAATACAAAAAAAAGAATACGTGTACTCATATCCTTGTAAAATCACCGTTTTTACTGCTTATGGAGCAGCAGTATATGTTACCTTACATCCTCTCTCCAGTTTGTGTCTTTGCTGTTCTCTTTACAAGAGTAATACATTCACAAATTAAAACTAACCTGTTTAGTATTTCAGCAAGAATGAGTGAATTTAATTCTAAGTGGATTACTTAACAACTGGTTGTAGTCAAGGTACGTTTAGATTCTATGATGCTAAATTAATGTGGACTGGCATTATCTCATGCTTTTTCATGTTCAAGAGTATTCTATTTTTTTGTATTGTTTTGTCTAATTTAATTTAGCTAACCGATTTTTGTTTTGTAATGTGTGAACAAGTAATGCATTCAGCTAACTGGCAGGTAAGGCAGACTGTGTGATATTATCTTCCCCCTCTTCCATAGTGTACTCTTTTGATGGCATCCTGGTGTTCGGCCTGCTGTTCATCTGCACTTGTGCATACCTCAAAAAGGTGCCTCGCCTCAACAGCTGGCTGCTGTCAGAGAAGAAAGGAGTGTGGGGTGTCTTCTATAAAGGTAGATATATCATTTCTACAGAAAATGTCCCTGTGGGAATACCTAAAACTTGAGAACTCATTCTTTAATGAGTAGTTTCATCAAAGTGATATCTGAAACGGCGAAAGATGACAATAGTGTCTTTCACATCGTTTGTGTATATTTCTGGGGAGAGATGTCTAACTGGCTTACTGGGATACTTTAATGGAACCAAGCCATCATCGATGTCAGTTCCACGTGCTCTTCTTTCTATAACAAGTACGAATGTACACTGTGAAAAGGCCTAGGTCAGAACTTTAATCTCAATCATCATTTCATTTCAAATTTAGTGTTCTGTCAAAAATAGTCAAAACAACAGATAATGTGGCACTGCCCAAATATTTACAGACCACACTGTAATGTTAAACTCTTGTCTTTGTCTACAACACTTGTCTCACTGATAACACATCTGTTTACATGGTTTGCAATATTGTTCTTATTCTGTATGTTTGCAGTTGACATATACTCTTATTCACTTATCCTCCATCTCTCTTCTCAGCTGCGGTAATTGGGACGCGGCTTCACATTGCCGTGGCGATTTCCTGTTTGGCCATGGCTTTCTACATTGTCTTCTTGAAATGATAGTCAGACTGGACTAAAAAGGACCAGACGGGTGCAAGTGGGGGATGGACTCATCGCTGTGGTCATGTGCTAATCCTTGTTGGGTAGAAACCTCTTGGATTACGTGACTGATGAAACCCCATTGGCCCTGTGGATCCATGTGAAAGACTAGCCAGTGCTTCCCCCTTCTGGTGACTGGGTACATAATTCCTCCCTTGATGTGTGTGCACACTGCACTACAAACATGACGGGCATCCGGAATCAACTCCACAGATAATACAGAGGAGAGAGAGCCAGTTCGGTCTCTTTATCATTTTATTGTAGGGTAACACTGTTGTCTCCATCCACACCACATGCATATTTATATTAAAGGATGCAGAAGATTGAAGGGCAGTGTGTGCATTGTACCGTATACCTGTATACAACCTAAAATTAGCCTAGCTGTATATATTTGGAAAAAGATATGACCAATAGAGATTTGCCAGAGGTTATGTGTGATCAAACTGAAAATGATCTATTCTGCTTGCTCCCAGCTATGCTGTTTTTCTGTATCACCTCTTGTGTCAAGGGTGAGGGGAAGATAAACAAAGCTAATATATAAAGATGTTCTTGTGTGCACTACTTTACTTTTTTTTTGGGATCTCTTACTTTTCCTCAACAGTGCTGTTTGGCATCTCTTAAGCTTTGTTTTAGGTTTGAAATACATTTTGCACAGGTGTATGTTGTATTTACGACGTTGCCATCTAATAATAGTTAACATGTCACAAATTGTTACAAACTGAACTGTAAGACACGTAGGATTCAAAGTTCTACCATAACTGTAGAGTATCGCAGAGAGAATAATTTTTGAAGTCATATCTCATCATACTGTTAAAAAAATATAATAGCTATATCAGACTTGCCTGAATATTTAAATGCAATGCCAAATGGGGACGGTGCTTCTCATGTCTATAAATTACATATTGCATATTGTTATCTGAGTTTAATTCTGCCACCTTATTTCATATTTTTAAAAGAAGACATTGTTTTGATAGGGGATGCAATGCAATTTTCAGTAAAACATTAACCACACAATTTCTGTGTTGTCTTTAAAAAAAAAAAAACCCGCTGAAGTAACCTTCAGTGCCTAATGTATTCAACCCAGTCAGTTTGGATAATAATTTAAAAAAAATAAAATAAATCAATGGGTGTAATTATGTTTTGTTTTGCTCTAATCAACAGGACACAAAGAAGGGGGAAATCCTCCAAATCAATTGAAATGAAGTACAACTGAATTAATGGAATGTATATATATTCACATTATTCAAGTTAATATTTAGTTGAGGCAGCTTTGAGTCTCGTATTGTGGATAGATCTGCATCAGATTTGTACTTGTATTGCAATATGGCCCCTAAATGTTCTCTGCTTCTTTGCAAAACTGCTGAAGCTCTGTCTAGTCACATTAGTACTGAGTCATACCTGGTCATTGATGTAGTTCTTTTTAAAGCCGTTTATGTGCAGCGTTTACTCCATGATTGGGGTTGTTGTCTTGCTGTAGAATAACTCATCTCAGGTTTTCCTCCAATATATCTCTGTATTTCTGCTGCAGAAAAATCCATTGAAATCGCCACAGCATAAGGTTGTCCCTGTCATGCCTCATGGTGGGCATTCAATATTTCTGATTTCGGACTTCTACGGAACACAACATGTAGCATAATAGTCTCTTCTTCTTTTTTTGGGTCCCATCAGGCCATAAAACTTTCTTCCACATTTTTTCTTCATTCTTCTACATACAGTTCTTTTTGCAAACAACAGATATCAATCCAAGTTGTTTTCTAACAAACTGCCTGCAGAAGCGCACAGGCAACTGTATGTGTATGCAGTGTCTTTCATCTCACCCAATGAACCCTGTCCCTCCTTCACACTTGCCAGACACCCAAGCCTCTTGGTGGCTTCTGCCACTAATGAAGCTCAGCGTAAATTCTTTCAGGAAGACTTCTAATAACTTCAATCACCGCTCTCGCTTCCTAAAACTATTCAGCTGTTTAGAGGCGTTCACTTTTCAGTAAACCAACCAGAATTGGCCACGAAATTCATGAACCAATCATAGCATGACATCCTGCTTTAAATGTCCTCTCTTCATTGCTGTCAGCTGTCTTTTTAGGCAAACGTGCAACCCTCCTCCTCCCCTTCCACCTCTGGTCATCGTCAACCACGGCACCCTGAGTCCCCTTCTGGCAGACAGCTCCTTCGTTTGGTCTTCGGGTTCCTTCTCCACCATCACCAGTGTCTTGGCTTCTCTACCCCTTTAAAAATTATTTTATAACAATGGAGTCTAATCTCCAAAGACTCTGTACATTTCATATTATGCATATGTACAATAAATATTTGCATATCTGCAACGAAGTCTCTCCTGATTGAAATGCCTTGGTCACAAACAACCTGCTCCAAGCAGATTTATAACTGTGCCATATTTCCATTCTTTATGATTTACCTTACTGTACTCTGTACTTCACTGCTTTGGAAATTGTCTTAGGATATACCTTTTTCACAGCACACATTTTGACTTGTCACATTAGAAAAAGCCCAGGTGTTATTAATGACATTAACAATGGCTCTGTTCCATTCAAGTGTCCCAGTAAGCACAATACCAGGACCTTGAAACAGAAGCAGCTAAATGGAATTCAGCCATCATGCATGCATCTGTTACACCTGTGCATTTCCCACTGTGATATATCAAAAAGTATCTCAGGAAAAATGCATTTTTGTCATGTTCCTTTGTCCTGAAGATGGGGTTTTACAAATTGGCTAATTAGCTGTTGGACCTTCTCGTAATTAACTCACAGTGACTTGCAACACCTTCATTACACAGGTGCTTTTTATTCTAACTCATTTTTTAGCTAATAAAAACAAATGACTGCACTTGGCCATATTTAGCTGTGTGCCATAATAAATGGGTGAATACTGATACTTGTGCAATCAATTATGTTATATTGTTATTTTGGCATTAAATAGTCTTAAGTGTTGATCAGTATAGAAAAATACTAATTACATCATTGTGATTTAGTTGTAAAATATAAAGTCCAATATTAATGTACATTATGTATTTTTTTTTTATGTATTGTTCTGTCGTGACCTGGTTTTTCCAGTCAGATATCTTTATCTAATCACTGGTGTAATTGTAGTATTGCATCATTATATCCGAGGTAGGCTACATAACGTTAAACAAGTAAAGCATGTTTAGTGTTCAGCACTGACAGAGGGAGATTTCCACTCATGTCCTCAGTAGGAGCAAAGGAGGGACCTCTTTTATAGGTTCTTTTGTGGGATATTCCCATGGATGTATTAAGAGAACGGATATTCCCTGATTTCCCAAAAGCGATCCAGTTCTCGCGAGAAAATAATTATTGCCGGGAGCGCACAGTGACGAAGGGACGTACGCGTTCACATTTCCGCGCGCCCAGCAGCAAAGCGAGACATGAGCGAGACCAGCACAGAACAGTGCGAAAATTTCAGCGAAAGCTAGTCCAGACAGAGCTTCCTCCTGACCCGAGCGCGTTTTGTGGAGGAAGTTGTCTCCAAGCGCCCCGACGTGCACGGAGAGGTGGTGTTTTCTTTTGCACAATTGCACCGAATTTGCACGACTGGGCGGCTGAAGTTTGAGTGATTTAGGACTTTCTCCGTTTTTGGTTTAGGGAGCAGCACGTCGTGCCACACGGGGAGGAGAGGAGAGAGGGCAGAAGTTTCCGCTGGCTTGTTTTGTCGCTGCGCGGCTGGTAAATCCGCAGGAATGTCGCAGAAGGAGAGACCCACTTTCTACCGACAGGAGCTCAACAAAACCGTGTGGGAGGTCCCGGAGCGGTACCAAAACTTGTCTCCCGTCGGCTCCGGTGCTTACGGATCCGTATGGTAAGCAGTTGTTGCAGAGCACTATCGAGAGCACACAGCACGATTGCACAACGGCCAAACGGGTTCCCACTACCTACAGAGGCCCATCAGAGTTGCCTCTCCACGGGCTGCTTATCAATCTGTAAAGGGTGCCAGTGGAAGAAAGGGGGAAAATATCAGTTATGCCGTTTGTTTACATTTTCATACTACTGTTATGAACATCGTGCACGCTTCAGAGTGCTTATAGCATTTATCAGGCGGGTGGGGGTTATATTTGTTCCTGTGCACATTTTTACTTTGCTGTCTTGTCCTGTAAACACCTGTATGTATCGCTAATTAGCAGTAAGCACACTGACAACTCCAGTATCAAGTTGTATTAGATCCCGAGTGTTAAACATGCCGACGGACTGCTTTTTAATCGTTTATCAGATCTGAAGAAGAAGGCTGATCATTGCTGTCCATGCACCTAGCGAAATAATCTCCTTCCTCTACAATACTATTGTAGTCCTGTACGTACAACCTGGTACTTTACACATCCGCACATAGCACGCATTATGCATTTTCCAGTTGGGTGCAGCCTGCAGAGTACCAGAAGGTCACGTGGTTTTCAGAAAGTAGGCCCCCTCGTGCACAGTGAGGGCTTTCTACAAGAGCCCATCCGACGACGATGATGACTCTAGAATGATGTCATCCTTTCTCCCGTTGTGGTACACCCATGACTCACAGTCCCGAGGTTAGGTAGTGGTCTCAGCTGTGACGCCTTTTTTTGTCATCACAAAGTCATGGATGGCATCGTGCCGTAATTTTAACTTTTACTGCTGGTTTTGACCCTACTTCCACACCTTCAACTGTTAAGTATGTATGGTTTTTGCAGTTATTAGTGGTGAATGAAGGGTATACTATGACTTTATTTTTGAAGACAATCACTGGGTATACATCTGCCAATGCACATGTAAGGCAAGGATGTATACAGTCTCTTTCTTCATTATAGAATTGTAAGACTACTTACTGTGATTTGTATTAATAACCTGCACTTATATCACGACCAAAAGATTACTGTAAGTGAAAAAAGTGTGTTTACCTTACCTTGGTGCTCCAAAGTCTGTGCAAAAAAAGTAGGGGTGGGGGGAATTAGTTATTCACATTAAATTATTCACATTAGAATCACGATTCTTAACCTGTACAATTCTGTATCGATACACAAATGCCAAAAATCGAGTCTGTTAATAAAGATATGTTGACTGAACAGAAAAAGCCAAACTCAGCCCAAGAGCACACAGTGCAGTATGGAAAATAGTAGGGGTGCACAATCCAGAAAATGTCGTGATTCGATTCAATATCAATTTTTAGGCTCAAGATCGATTCAAAAACGATTCTCGATTTAAAAAAAAAAAAAAAAAAAAAAAAAAAAAAAAACGATTCACAGTATGTAAATGTAGTTAGTTTTCCCGTGTGATTGCAGTAGACATACAATTGGTAGAGCTTGAATCGCGATTCAAATGTGAATCGTTTTTTTTTTCTTGTTTTTTTTTTTGCACACCCCTAGAAATATAGTTTGATTTTTAGAATCCCACAAGGGAGGACAATCAGAATCATGAGCCCTACTGCTCCTCACCTGTTCAATTTGACCTAGAAGTGAATGGTCATACTGTTAGACCCTTCCCTTTACTTTCAGTATAAGCTGGGACAACCACCTGATGAAGAAAAAAGAGGAACATTTGGTGTCTGTATTATCTTAAAAAATCTAAATGCGTTTGCACCAAGCAGCAACCTCCAGTGCTGAAAAATAAAGCCAATGGCAGTTCATCGAGTGGCCACTTAAGGCTGGCTCCAAAAGATAGTTAATCCCCATAAATGCCAAACGTGTTTACAGCATGGTTAAAAAAAACGGGTTTGGTCTCTAGGGAGGGGGAGGGGTGAGTGTTCTGCTTTGAGTGACTGGTGGCTGCCATCACAAGAGGCGAGTATAGATTGTAGGCTTCATTCAGCCTGACTCAGCTCAATCCATACTTCCCATCTTTACCATTTTTGGATTAGCCAGTGGGAGCCTCCCACTTTGAGCTTTATTTTGGCTCTAAAGAAACTTATGGGTGATGTCACAGAGACCACGTCCATTTTAACCACAGATGTAGGTCCGTAAATCGCACTTTATTTTATTCTCATACAGACAAAAGACTGTAGCTTGATTTCAAATTAATGCGGGTAACTTTTTAAAATTAAAAAAGCTGCTTCCGGCTAGACATCGTGACCATTTAGCTTAACTGCCTAACCGAATCGTAGGATTCTCAAAGATTCATACCCATACAAAAAAGACCAATTGTCTCATTATTTCTGTCACTGCTACTTGGAAGTTGTCATCGAGGAAATTCCTGTGTTTTACTCTGTATTTGACGGAGTTGTCAACCTATCCAGCCCCAAACATCATATGATCACAAAGCCTTTAGAATACTATAACGTACAATAAATAACTTACTACACGTTTTGCATGCACAGTGGTCCAAACAGCAGGGTGTTATCAAAACCCTCCAGAAGGTATCTGAAATGTATAAATAACCTCACAGCACCTACTCCAGCATGTCCCTGCTGTTGGGTCAACTGGACTTTGTTGTTGCTGCCATGACGTTCCTCAGGCTCTCGGCTGGAATTCGTCCCAACTTTTAAATATGGAAAGCATGTACTTTGTGGGGGTTTAAATTATTTTCCTCATCAACCTGTCACTCAGATACAAGATAAAAGACTTCTGACAAAAAATACACTAATACTTTCTCTTATTTCTGACCTTTGTTCTATTTTCTAAATGCCAGATTTGGAGGCAATCCAGGTTGACTGTGGATAGAAAGTGTTTACAGAGAATGCCACTGGCTGGGATTACAATATGGACTGTGTGCTGAGTGCCTTGTGTTGTTCAGTCTAGGTTTCTCAGCTGAAAAGAAACAAGCACGAAACCCATACAAGCTCCCGGGGCATTTATGCATAATAAATCAATTTCTCATTTTAAGCTTAGTGCAGGGAATTGAATCATGGCTAAAAAGAATTCTACATTAGTATTTTAGGGTTTGATGAAATCATAAAAAATAATTCCCCAGCCTTTAACACCTAGCATAAACTATGCACAGACCAGTAAAAACATTTGTTGCTGAACATTATTTATATATATATATTATATTAAGCATTTAAAAGGATATTTCGATCAAATGTAATTTCGTTTTTTTGTTAATATTTGCCAGGTGTGTTTATTGCATCATGTCCAATAACAGCCTTGTTACTTTGTCTTTACAGACCATATACAGCATTAAGTATTTTGCTGATTAAGAAAAGATTGTATGATGAAGCTAATGTGTTGAGAAGGTGCTGACGCACTTGGTTTTAACCTTAGAGAAATGTGCACTGACTTGTCAGCTCTCCAAACAAAAAGAAGGCTTAAGTTTAAAACCAGCAATTTGACATGACTTTAGCTCCAGCATTTAGTCATGTGAGGTGCATGACTGAATGCATTGGTGATGTCAGAGGAGTAAAACCATTCATTTTGGTACAAAATTAACGGATAAGGCTTCAGATCAGGCTCAAAACGTCTTTGGCATGCAGACATCATGGGTGCCGAGATACGTAAAAGACACAACTTTTTGCAATTAAATTGAGTAAATTCCACTTTTTCAGCCTGTATATACTCTGTATGACCAATGCATTTCTCCATAAAATCTTTTTTAATATACAGTAGCACGGTTAGCAGAGCAGATCGGAAAATTATGTGTTTATATGCCCTATGATTTAATTAAAGATGGATTATGTAACTACTGACATTATTGCTACTGCCATGTAAACATCTTAACCATGTTATCTTACTTTCACTAAGGTCATAATCACAGTATGTGTGGTTCTTTAAACAGAGTCGGATTAATAAATCATTATGCTTGCCATGTGTACATTGATAAAAGGTCAGCATTAAAACCCATTTGCCTTTTAATATTGTGTGATTGGAACAGGTGAAATCAAGCTATATCAGCAGCATTAGCGTGCCTTAGGTCACTGTGTGCATAACAAAATGTTTACTGTTAAAGATTAAGGTGCATCATGATAGTGAGATCTGATTACATGTCTCCTAGCTACAGGAAAGCTAGATGACGACAGGGAACGTGGAACTGATTACTGCCTGACATCTAAAAACTCATTAAAAACTCATTCCCCTTCTCCCCACTTTTTATGTTGCTTTTGAGTCCACAATGTTCTTTCTGACTGTCATCTCACACTTGTTAGTTCCTGTCATAACCATAAACGGATTAAAAAACAAGTCTTAATAACTACGGGCCCATGTACCTGCTTTCCCTGATGACTGAGAGGATTACTATTAATCATTTTAGCGTGCACACAGATGTTTTTGGTTATATTTTCTCCCTGTAGTGCTGGTCTTCAACATTTTTGTCAGTATATGCTCCCAATATGGTGCTGACTTTGACATCAAATTTTATGCTGATAGTATCAATAATTTGTATACAGAGGTTAAAAAAAAAGATATACAGTGTTAAAATGTATGCTTGTGCCAGCCATGTTCATCAGCAAGAATGTGTCCACATGTCAGACTCTGATAAGCAATCTTATATATACATGCGTATATGTGCAGATTAGACAAGGTAGAGAAAAATGTCATGAATGCACTAGTTAATTTAAGCTGTACAACAAATGCATCACTGTTCTGGTGACTCTGGTGTAGAACTTTATGCTCCAAGAGTGGGGCATGATGTGATAGCTTTTATCCTTTTTGTTTCTTTAATCTCATGTGAACCTAATTTTTCAAGTGAGGTGATGGCAAGAGGAAGGACATGACACTAACTACAGACATCTCCGCTAGTCATTTCAAGTACACATTTGCCTCTCACGTCTGCTCACTCTGTCGGTTAGTCAACATACTGCTGATGATCACTCCTTCCCCGTGGTCCTGGTCTCATAACATTGCTCCTTTTACAGCCCACATGTTTATGGCCATTTATTATTGCACTTCCATTTATTACAGACTAATTGGATAGTGTATGTTTAGACCCATCTTGTTTGTCCTGCAGATTAGCAGCAGTTTTGTGTGTGTGTGTGTGTGTGTGTGTGTGTGTGTGTGTGTGTGTGTGTGTGTGTGTGTGTGTGTGTGTGTGTGTGTGTGTGTGTGTGTGTGTGTGTGTGTGTGTGTGTGTGTGTGTGTGTGTGTGTGTGTGTGTGTGTGTGTGTGTGTGTGTGTGTGTGTGTGTGTCTCTCTCTGGTATACTCTGTGTTTACTGACTATGGGTTTTCCCTCCCCAAGTGACACATATACCAGTTGTTCTGCAAGCCTGGAACATAGGGTGCAGTGGGTGTGGGAGATTATCTCCAACTTACTGGAAAAACACACTGCTTATCTTACTGTTCTTATTATGAATGTGCAGCACTAAGGGCCATAACTTAACTGTGCACCAAAGCAGATTTGATTTAATGCAACTATTGGTCGCATTGTACACTGAAACACAGGTGCATGCTAATTTCCCAGTCATGTGCGGTCGATAGTTCGACAGCTCAAATCTCTCAATTAGTTTGTGCAATATGTCCAGAGGAAATGACTCTCATCTCTTTTCGTAACACATAGTGTTGTTGACATGACCTTGAACTAAGCTCTTATCTGAAAGGCCACAGTGCAGCCGAGACTGGGTCAGTAGTTCAGGCAGTTTAAGTAGCTTGCACCAATATGTGAACGAGTTTTAACCACTCCCTGCAGGTCCTCTGGATTTATTTTGCATATCCGGTAGTTTGCAGAAACAGGTTGATGAAAAACCCTCATTTACATTTTTCACCCCCACGTGCTTAGACCACAAGCAGAGGAAACACAACTTTTCAGCACAAACTGAGCACAGATTTGTTTCGTCTGATTTTGCAATCATCCATTTGTGATGCAAGTGATTGACCTCGAAGGAATGTGGTTTATTGTACTATAAGTGGGTTGTGTTCCAATACAGATGCAGGAAATGCAGCATTGTCACGATACCTTGGGGAGGCAAGGCCCATCTGTCTCTTTTTCCACCACTCCCACAATGTCTGTCTGTCTGTGGACAATTGTGTTTGATCAATCCTATATCCTGGCAAGTAAATGGTTACTATCCTTAGAATATATTGTACTGTTTTTAGTAACATGTCCTCCTCACGGGGATTTGAATCGGCAACCTTCTGGTTCCCAAGCCAAGCCACCCCCAAGTAAATAACGTATAATGTATATCTTTTAGTATAATATATAAAGTATAATGATGTTTTGATGGATTGGTTCTACAAACACACTTGTTGTAGCCAGCAGTTAATTTCGAAAAAAAAGTTAAGAATAATACATTATCAAATGGAGCTGTAATAATGGCCAGTGTCAAGTGGGCCCTGGGCATCATGTACTAAGCCAAACCGTTAAGGTTACATTTATGGTACAAATCCCCTGGAACATGTAAACAACATTATTCACTGACCAACATGTTGTCAATTCATTATCTTTCCAGTAAACCAAATGTGGGTTTTAATGCCCTTGTGTTGTCCACAATGCAGCTGATATTTGACAACATGTTCAGTCATGTTCCCCCATACAGCCTTCGGCTGCCGAGTACAATAAGAAGCAAAACCTGACCAAGAGCTCGGTGTTCTGCAACTAGTTGCTTTGTTTACTCGGTTAAGGCAAGCTACGCAGTCCAGTAGTGAAACATCTCATCCTCGGTTAAATTAAGGGAAATGTTTTAGGTTTTGATAGGGCAATTATTAGCCTGATGTAATGTGTTTTTACAATCTGTGTACTTGTTTATTTTTTTAAATTTTTTTTCACAATCAAGGTCTGACCAGTTTCAAACACTGTCTTTCAGTTCGGTGTATGACGTGAAGACAGGCTTGAAGATAGCAGTTAAGAAGTTGTCCAGACCCTTCCAGTCCATCATCCACGCAAAGAGAACCTACAGAGAGCTGCGGCTGCTCAAACACATGAAGCACGAGAATGTAAGTCACCTGCAACCATCTCACCCCCACCTCCACCAACTGATCTTAAATCTGTGTGTGTGTGTGTGTGTGTGTGTGTGTGTGTGTGTGTGTGTGTGTGTGTGTGTGTGTGTGTGTGTGTGTGTGTGTGTGTGTGTGTGTGTGTGTGTGTGTGTGTGTGTGTGTGTGTGTGTGTGTGTGTGTGTGTGTGTGTGTGTGTGTGTGTGTGTGTGTGTGTGTGTGTGTGTGTGTGTGTGTGTGTGTGTGTGTGTGTGTGTGTAGTATGGATTGTTCTGTAGATATGCCCTTAAGCAAGGATTGCATATGTGTGCACGTGAGGTTTGCACAGCAAGTGCTAACGTGCAGAAACAGGCCCTATTCACCACTGGTTACATTGTCATGCTGTCTGTATCCTTGTTGACTTGCAGCTTATAATGATTGCTTCAGTTCATTTAGATCTGCCCTCAGGACTGTAGCTACAGTATGTGTATGGAGACCCACGTGAATTAGGAGTTGATAGGGAGCTGAAACCAAAACTGAGAAACGGCTCTAATGGCAGAGCTCATGCTGTTTAGCTCATTTTTGCAAGGGAGTGTCCAAATTCTGTAAGTGTAAATATAAAAAAATAATTTTATTGAAAAAAAAAAAAAATAGATTATTGAGCTGACTTCTTATGTGAAGAAGGTAAACACAACTCCATTTGAAGGCAGTGTAATGTCATGTACACATGGTATACACATACGCCATGCTTGCCAGGTGTTAAACAGTGTAGGCGGATTTATGAAATGGCAACAACTTTTTAGTTTTATGTGTGACAGCGTAAACGCACACGAGCACACTGGCCTCAAGCAAGGGGGACTGTGGTCAGTGTGATGTCCTGTTAGAAGAGCTTTTCCCTGCGAGTGACGCAAAGCATGTTGTGCTGCACTGCTTAGTGAGCCGTAAGTCACCAAACAGGTTTACAGCTGCAGTCCCATCACACTCTGGTGTCTGTTCCTATCACCTCATTTTGATGATGCAGCAATTTTGGCTCATGCCTTTTTTACTTTAATACTTTACGGTAGTGGCTTTACTTCTCTTCCTGCAATCTCTGCTTGTGTTTTGGTTTTCTGTGTGTATGTGTTGGTAGGTATCACACTTGCAGACACTTGCCCACATACAAAACACAGCTCCTACTTCCTGTGTGCTGTTGGTGCATCCAGCTAACACTTTGACCAAATAGTGTGGATCCTCTTGTGTTATGTAACAGCAGTGGTTACGATATCTCAGGCTGAAGTGCAGGTGATGGGGCTTCTGTGTGGAACAGGTCCACCGGTGAATGGTATGAGTGTGTTAGTAAGACTAGACGTTTCTGTTGGTGCTGTGCTCTTTGTAGGGGAAAAGTGGGGAATTTTACGTTGTAAAGAGTTGACTCAATAGTTTTCTGTTGGCCATTGTAATAGGTAGAAATAGCTTGTTGAGAGCTCACTGATGAGTGACAGGGTGGTCTGGTGCTTTCTCCAGTATCATCAACCTACAGCCGCTGTGAAGCACAGCAGTTTTAGATGACGCACGCACACAGAGGAAAAAAGAAACTGCAGCTTCTAAAAGTATGGAAAGTCTCAACAGCAGTTTAAGTTAAGTTTCCCATGGTGAAATAAAAGCCCATTTCAAGCAATTTATTATCATTTTATATGAACATTATTTTACATCGCTTTCACCCATTTATTTTACTGGATCCTGTTTTATTTCCCTGCTACAGGAGTCACAACAGCTTGGACTCTCTTGTTAAGCAGTTTAGGAATTAGTGTTGAATGGTGCACTACTGGTAAAATACCTCAGGCATTCATTTGGTTTTACATGGGTTTACTAGTCTTAAGAGTATTTAGGATTATACAGAATCAGTGCCTATATCACTGTGCCAAACGCAAAATGTTGATGTATAAACATGTCAGTAAAAAACTGACCTGCACAACATATTCAAAATAAAATACATTTTTATGTGAATGTGGTGGTCCGGACATCTAATTTAAAAGGTTATATTGCTGATCATTAATTAGCATGTTATTACCAGGTTCTGTTTCATCATAACAGGGTAGATTGCATAAAGCTGTGCTTTTTGTTCTTAAATCATCAAAGCATTGTAATACCTACCTATGCTTTACACGGAGGGATTCTGTGTTGTGCTCACGCTGTTGCCAGGAGACTCCCTGGGTTTCGATTTTGGAAAACCTGTGTGGACCAATCAGCTGTTTGTTGTGGCTCCGGCCCACCAATCAGCTGTGGTTTTGTGCCCTGTGTGGGTGGGCTGCTCTTGTGTTATTACAGTGTGCTAGCATGCATGTGTACGCATTAATGTGTGCATATACTGCATATGTACTGTAATAGATACACATTACACACCTGTGGTTATCCTCTAATGTGCTTCCTGTCTTTGTTCTCTTGATCTCTCTTTTTTGCTGTGTTGAAACCTAAAAATAAGTTTTATGTGCAGATAATATCAAAGTCTATCATACTTTGTCACTTTCACACCTTCTTTTTGTTTTTCCTGTCATGCAGTCACAAACTCACTTATCCATAGAAAGGATCTTGCAAAAGGCATGTTTAACACATCTAATTAAAGCAATCGTAATGTTAATGAATGAAAACAAACACAACACACTAAACATTTTTTGTTTAGTTTTTTTGTTTGTTGAAAAAACTTGCTGTTGTTGGAACAAGCATGTCAAACCAATTAAATGCAACCCAATCCTATATTGCTTTTGTGCCTTTAAGTGTGTTAAATGTAATTTTCCTTTGTTCACACTTGGACGCATCATATAACACTGCCTGTGCCTGTCCGGACAGTGTGATGGACAATCTTTACAGGATAATGTTCGCTGCTTCCTCTGAAATAATATCTGTTGTGGTTGTTATCAGCCCCATTTATGTATCTAAAACACCCAGTAACCAAAACAGAGTCGACGATAACCTAGTGTACGTCACTATACATAAAATCTAGCATGAGTCCTTGTAACTGGAGTAGTGTAACAAGGCAAGACTTGCCTGCTTGTTTGACTTGATAAAATTAAACTTCAGATATTGCAGAACAGAATAATAACGTACTGTACATCCTATCATATCTTGGAAATGGTAGAAACGTCACAGTTATTGATTGTCAGTTTGTTGTCAAACATATTCTTGCATTAAAAGCATGCATGCTGATTTATCAAATGGTTGTTTATCAAACACTAAATGAAATTTATGTTTTTGTTCATTTGAAATCTCTGTCACACAAATACATTCTTACTGTTTTCTGACCTTTTGACCTCTCTTTTTGCCATCAGGTGATTGGTCTGTTAGACGTTTTCACACCAGCAACAAGCTTAGAGGAGTTCAATGATGTGTAAGTCACATTTTTTCTCATCCCTTTACTCCTGTCTTTTAGTTTTTCCTCTGCCTTTGTCTCCTTGGTGTTTGTGTCTTTCCCTGCCTCCCCTCTGTCTTAAGCTCTTTCTTTCCTCGTTCTCACACAATGAAACCCTTCATGTCAGCAGACCATTGCAAGATCAACACGATAGCGAAAGTAGAGTTACAAACGAATCGTAACCTCGCAGCTCATAACTTCATGTGAGTCCAGCAAGTGGCAGGTTTTACTAAGGTGATTGTTTTGGGTGAACTTGTGCACCACAGCCAGTCTCCATAGTAACAGCCATCTGGCTGTGTGTGTGTGTGTGTGTGTGTGTGTGTGTGTGTGTGTGTGTGTGTGTGTGTATAGAATACTCAATCAGTGTCCTTGAATTCTCAGCATGGTGTGGCGTCATCTAGGCCTGTCGCGATATGCAATAAATCGATTAATCGCATGATGAATAAAAATGAGCTCAATCATTTTTTTCGGCCACGATAATTGCCATTTGCATGCTTGTTTGTTTTCTCTCTCTCTCTCTCTCTCTCTCTCTCTCTCTCTCTCTCTCTCTCTCTCTCTCTCTCTCTCTCTCTCTCTCTCTCTCTCTCTCTCTCTCTCTCTCCCTCTCTCTACCAAAGAGACTGGATGACCACTCCGGTGCATCGGTGACCCCTCTCGGTTCCTTAGCGTAACGAGGAGTGAACCCTCGTGTCAGTCACTTGTCAGCCGCATGGTCTCTTGTGTGGGGAGGCAGGACTCCTGGCGTAGCCTACCACAGAGTGCAGCAGAAGAGCTGCGTGAGGAGTATAGCCAGAGAAAACGCTAGTTGAGAGTTGGAGGAATAAAAAAATAAAATAAAATAAAAAAAGCCTAACGCGACAGCTGCAGTGCACTTCAGATTCAAACCGAATGACCGTTGTGAATCACTTAACCTGAGCGAGTCGGTTTGTCACATTTGTTGTAAAACAGTAACTAAACGCGGTCAGTCGTCTTTCTTTCTTTCTTTCTTTCTTTCTTTCTTTCTCTCTCTCTCTCTGTGCACACCCTGCTGTGGACATAGACTGCAATTCACTTTCGCCTTATATGAACGAAGCTTTATGCTTGAGAAATTATTTTTAAAAAGCTTTTTGCATATGGCCTGTTGAGGCATCTGCTTCATCTCTTTTGCACTTTTTGTTTACAAAGGTCCTAACTGGCAGTTTTGCCTGTTAAGGAATGTATCATTCTTTATGTCTGAGCCTAATGTTTAATATTTTTTTAAGTGCAATTTTGTTTACATCCATTTATTTATTGTTTTGATTGTGTTTGATTTTTATCCCAGTGCATTTTTTGTTAACAGAGACTGAGAGTCCATTTTATTTGTTTTTTGGTTGTTTTGTTGTCTTCCAGTTCCAGTGTTAAATATTCTTTAGAAATAAAGGTTTATTGATCTTTGAAAAGGTGTACCTGCATTATTATGCCATTATCATTATATTAGATGAAAATGGTCTCAGAACGACAATATTATCGTTTATCGCAATAATTTCTGGGACAAGTTATCATCCAGCAAAAAATGTTTATCGTGACAGGCCTAGCGTCATCGGCAGGTTGCACATTTGTGGAAATGTGAGATGAAGCTACACACAATAAAACAACCAGCACTGAAGTTGCAGCATAAAGATGTGACACTTCTCTTTCACGTGACTAGTAAAAAAGACAGGAGCAATTGTGAAACCTCTTCTTTCTATCAAACTAGATGCATTAACATGTTTGCAGGCCAGCCAACAACTGGTCTCTTGCGTAATGAGGTCAGATGTACCATGCAACAACTTCACATGTGCACTTTTATTATATTTGGCCTTCTTCAGCCAAACTGTTGGCTGTATAAACATTTCACTTTCAAAAAAAGATAAGTGAAACAATCACACATTTTCCTTTACCAACTCTTCATTTCCCCCCCCCCCCCCTTCCCCCTCCTTTCTTAAAGTGTATAAATTATGCATGAACCACTGGCTTTTCTTCAATATTGGCAAAGTTGCACAGACTAGTAAACAACTTGTAAATGAAGTCAGTGTTGCATATGTCTTTTGTTGTAGAAAGTAAAGTGATTTTAACAGCATTTTTTTTCACAATAAAGTTACAAAGCACTTCATCAGCTATGAAAACACAATAAGCAATGATAGTAATAAAACCAATGAAAATGAATTAAAGAAAGCTGAAGAAGATACAAAAAAAGAAAGGTGCAGAAGACTAAGACAGATTTAGAGATCACATCTCATCGGATGTACTGTATGATTTGCAGGTACTTGGTGACCCACCTAATGGGTGCAGACCTCAACAACATCGTTAAGTGTCAAAAGCTGACTGATGACCACGTCCAGTTCCTCATCTACCAGATTCTCAGAGGCTTAAAGGTCAGTGAAGCTCCCAGCATAACACAAGAACTCAGTTCAAGGAATTATTTTTTGTAGATTTAAAATGTAGCACAAAAGAAGAGATTAGTACGGAAATGGTTGGCAGAACAGTAGTATGGTAACTATCCGTGACCTGTGGTTACACACATACGCAAACATTAAACTATGATGTAGGTACAAAATTAGCAAAATAAATACACTGTCAGTTGTGCTGTGTTCAAATTGAGTGTAATATACACTTAACCATCATTTTTATTGTTCTTTTCCCCCACAGTACATCCATTCTGCAGATATCATCCACAGAGTAAGTTATGATGATATGTTTAATGTCTTTTTTTAGTCTTTTAGTCTTTTTTTAAGATAGATTCTCTTACATGGCTTAACCTCCTGAAGAGGTGTCCGTTACAAAGTCCAAAACAATGAATGCCACATCAGCTACCCTATATGGTGTTGGGTTAAACAGGGAAAGGCGGATAGCAGGATACCTGTGCGTTGCTTCTGTATCCTTTCTTGACTTTTCCTTCGTGCCCCTCTTTTCTCCTCAGGACTTGAAGCCCAGTAATCTGGCTGTGAATGAAGACTGTGAGCTCAAGGTGAGAAATGGTCGTCTTGAAACAAAGTTCACCGTATATGATTTAGCTGATCATGTGGAGTTCATCAAACAACTTTGTCCCTCAGATCCTGGATTTTGGTTTGGCACGGCACACAGATGATGAGATGACGGGCTACGTTGCCACGCGGTGGTACCGAGCCCCAGAGATCATGCTCAACTGGATGCATTACAACATGACAGGTACACACAGAGATTTAATCATAATGTTTTGGGCCACAACTGAATGTAAGCAGCCTGCAGTCCAGGGGGGCTGCTGACTTGCACGAATCTCTCTCTTTTTTTCTCCAGAGAGAAAAGTCGGGAAGCTGACAGCAAAGCCTAACTTTACTTTTAATGATATCAAACAAAGAGAAATGTTCTCACCTTGTCTTAAATGGTTATAAATCGATACTAGAGTAGCTATGTCCTTGTTTACTGCTGCAATTAATGAAATGCAGAGCAGGAGGAAAGAGCATCTGTCTCCAAAAAAGTCATCTGTTGAGTGTTTGATGGTTATTTATTCATGGTTTAGAACGTAATCATTGTGAAATATGACCATATGTTAGGCTGAGCGGTGTATCATGCTTGAAGAAAAAAATTGGTCAGTCTCTGTTTGTAGTTTGATTATGGTTTGCACTTGAAGACTAAAAAAAAAAAACTCAGTTATTCATTTTTGTTATTTATACTGTTTTCATGTTTTATTTGAGGAAACTAAAGTAGCTCAGTTAGAAGGTCACACACAGCTTCAATTAGAAGTTACTGTAGAAGTTCACGCCGCAGTAATTATGTCTGAAGAGGTTAGTTATACAGGAGAGAAGCCATATGAATTTGTGGCAAAACCTTTCACCATGCTCGTTTTTCATTTTGTGACTTTCGATTGAATAAAAGACTCTTTTTTTTTTTCATATTTCGTCATTGAAGTTTTCTTTAAAATAGTGTTATAATCTTGTCTCGATCTTGTGAACCCAATATCTTGTATTGTCTCGTGAGCTGAGTGTCTCGTCACACCCCTAGCAACATGACGTGCAATTTCACACAATTGAAATAGCTTGTATTGAAATAGCTCGCTGACATCTGTGTTTAGGGGTTATCATAATTCACAAATTCCGTAATGAAAAGAAAGTTTTTGTTGTCTGCAGTATACATTGCTAATAAATATATTTTAAATTTATTTATAGGAAAAAAAATACCTTCACCAGGTATATGTAGCTGTTTCTTCTGTAGCGTTGCTTGTTAAGACTTTGTTACACAAGAAATGATGAGGCCGATTATAGAAAAACTAGGCCAGCTTTTCTTTTTTTTAAGGTGCAACACCAGCCAAAGCAGTTGTCTTGCATGGCTTTGTGGTGTTAGTATAAATGGTCAATAGATGAGTTGCCTTTTGAGTTGTATGGCACTGATGACAGATTGTTTTTGCTCCACTTTATCATTTTTTAGAATATGATACATCCAGATAGAAAGTGTAGCATTTTTTTCCCATCAGCAATTTTTAGTTTCTTTTAACTAGTGCACTAAGTGTAAATGCAAGGATCTTTGCATAAAACAAAGGAGTTCAGCTGAATTTTTTTTTAGAGTGGTTTGGCAGCAGATGTACAGTACAATGGAAATTAACCAGATGTGACCAGACAGTGACAAAAACAGAAATGTCTGCTTAACAATGACAACACTGCATGTTTAAGAAATTCTGTATTGAACATTACAAATGATACAACTTATTGTTAAATCCCCGTATGAGTCCAATGGGAAGCCTTATTGGTCTGCATTAGGCTTTTGAAAAGCTTGAGCTTGGGGAAATGAATGTAATGTAAGGGATGCTGAATTTTAAACAGACAAGTTGTTTCATATTCTAAAGTATTCACTATGCTGCATGTTTTTCTTCATTACATGTAATAGTGGATATCTGGTCGGTGGGCTGCATCATGGCTGAACTACTTACTGGACAGACGCTCTTCCCTGGCACAGACCGTATCCTTCCACCGTTGGCATCACCATGCAAAAATAAAATGGCTCCTTGGTAGTCAACCTGTACTGTAGGTCTTTGGTAGATCTGGAAGAGGTAGTAGATGGATGCATACGCTTCTTTTGTGGTTATACTTGTGAGAGATGTATTCCCTGCATTTAAGTTTCTCACACAAGCTATTGCTTTGTTGCTAACACCACTGTTTTTTTTATTCAAATACACACACACACACACACACACACACACACACACACACACACACACACACACACACACACACACACACACACACACACACACACAATGCCTACTTCAAGCAGACTCAAAAGCATTGCTGAGTATTGACTTTTGTGAGCTGCATGCCAGAATAGTCAAGGAAGCTTGTGTGTGTGTGCATGCATGTTATGGGAGTTAACAAGCCCCTGCAGTCTATGACTCAGCACTGCCCACTGTTGTCTCCACTGCTTCTTCAAAATACAGTACACCTTCCTGTTTCTCTCCCACAAAGCTTCCCATGCACAGCAACAGAACATAACAATGTTAAATACAAAAACACACAGGAAGACACTGTTACACACACACACACCTTTAAATACAGATGTTGGCACACACTACCGAGGTCATGGTTCTCTTTAAGATCAAAAGCACAGGCTTGCTGTTGCATATTGTTTGTGATTCCTGCTGTGATAGTTCAATCAAGGTGTGTGTGTGTGTGTGTGTGTGTGTGTGTGTGTGTGTGTGTGTGTGTGTGTGTGTGTGTGTGTGTGTGTGTGTGTGTGTGTGTGTGTGTGTGTGTGTGTGTGTGTGTGTGTGTGTGTGTGTGTGTGTGTGTGTGTGTGTGTGTGTGTGTGTGTGTGTGTGTGTGTGTGTGTGTGTGTGTCTTGCATATTATAAGCTCCTGCTCATTTTAACGTACATTGTGCAGGAGCTTGAGCCAAACACAATCAAGGGACAAAGTCACCCCTATATTAATTCACTAAAGATTGCTGATATTCTCAAATTTAAATAACAAATCCGGTTTTGTTTGGTATATTAGATCACTTCAAACTGTCAGTGAGCAGTTCAGGGACTTTAAAAATGTACTGCCTGTTTGCTTATATTTTCGGTGTCTTGCTTGTCTGATTAATGAGATTAATGAATTGTTTTTTTGTGTTATTTTTCAAGCAAAAATGCTTAAAGGTGCTGTAGGTAGGATGTGAAGATCCAGGATTTAGACAACTTCTCAGTCCCTCCCACCTTTCTGCTAAAGCCCAAAACGATCTCCTAAGCCCCTCCCCCCACGAGGGATAATGAATGTGTGTGCATGAGCAGTGATTGACACGCAGTTATGGCACTTGTCCATTACATGGTACCTGCAGCCCTACTTGCTTGCCTTTTTTTCTTGCCTGTAAACTTTCAAAATTACCTAATATTGCATGGCATGCAATAAAGAAAGAGCCTTAGTTTTGCCTGATTAAACAGAACAATCTAACCCTTAGTACTAAATGATATAGTGGTTACGAGCTTGGGATTCTTGTTCTTTCAGTCTTTATTCAACTTCCAAATGTCGTAATCAGTAACTATCAATTATGCATCACAGTGTGTGACACAGTACACATACAAGTTGAGTTCATTTGAGTTGTTGACTTTTTTTTAATTCTTACTTTTGATTGAATGAAAGACTATTTTCTTCACCAGTGACAGCTGTGACTCTCACCCCTCTCTTCCTTGTCCAACACCCTCTGTCCCTCCTGTTTTCCTTCATGTAAGCGTGGTAGACATTGATCAGTTGAAGCTTATAATGATGCTCGTCGGAACCCCAGGGCCCGAGCTCTTGATGAAAATCTCTTCGGAGTCTGTGAGTGTCATGTACCATCCCGCCCAGTTCTGTTGGGCTGCCTGTGTTTGTGTTGCTTTGGCAAGAGTTAGTCTACTTTACTACTTTGTATTGCTACTAAAGCTGCACCTGTTTTGCCCTGAAATTGTGTTTTTTCTTAGTGGCTTTATTTGCCCTTTAGCACACGGCTTTGACTTCCACTTCTTTCTAGCATGTACTATGGGCCTCTAGTGCAGCCCAGGGTTACAGCATCCATCAATCTCTGTAAATACCTGCATACTTCATTTTGGATAATGTCAGGCGAGGATTGCTGTATATTGAAGCTGAGAAACTGTCTTCCTCCTCTTACATCTTCTTAATCCTCAACCTGCGTGTGTGTTCCACCCATTTTCACCCCTCAATACACAACCTATCCTAACCACCCATGCTCTTTGACATGCTGACCTCCATGTTATGATGCCCCTTGACTCAGAAGCTATAGATATAAACCAGCTGCAGCAGATAATGCGCCTGACTGGGACACCCCCAGCCTCTCTCATAAGCAGGATGCCCAGCCACGAGGTGAGACACGTGCCCTCCACCTTTCTACGAGCCCCTGCTCTTCCCCACCCCAGCTGGAATCATTTAATTGATTATGAAAATTAGGGCACGTTTGTGTAATGAGTGTGGTTTGGGTGGTTGTTAAAGTGCTTGAAGCATGCCTTACTGAAAGGATGTACATCAGTAATAGTTGTTTCACTAGGCAAAATTAGTACATCAATTTTAGGTATGTTGTGTATGTAAGAGTTTCCATTTTAAACTATAGCACGTCAATGTGCAACCTTTTGCAACTGTGCGGTCTTTTACAGTTTAGCTGTTTTGTTCATCTTTTGTCACAGGCGAGGAACTACATTAACTCACTTCCCCACATGCCCAAGAGGAACTTTGCTGATGTGTTTATTGGTGCCAACCCTCTTGGTAAGTACCCTTTTGTACCATCATACTATGGCTGACACTACTCCTGGCTCACTCAGTCCCTCTAGTGGTATCATAAAATCACTGTTTCTGTTTTATTTTTGGTCAGGGTTATCCTCAATTACTATACGTTTGTGCAATTTAAATCATCCCCCCATGAACAATATTGACCACAGTTATGTAATAACAGTTTTTAACACCTATCCAGCAGTATTAGATTATAGATAGAAGTTTGGATGGAGTTTTTTTTGGCTTGTCTCTTTGCCTTTCACATACTCATTGTTCTCTTGTTGCTGTGTTCAAGCGGTGGACTTGCTGGAGAAAATGCTGGTGCTGGACACAGACAAACGGATCACGGCATCTGAAGCTCTGGCCCACCCCTACTTTGCCCAGTACCACGATCCAGACGACGAGCCCGAAGCGGAGCCTTACGACCAGAGCTTTGAAAGCCGCGAGCTGGAAATTGAGGAATGGAAGCGTAAGTTGGCACATTGTTGATTCCCCGGCTATATCCTGAACTGCTGGGAAGAGAATAAGTAGATGCAAGTTGTGTATCCAAGAGATTGCTTCAGAAGTCATTTGTAAATAACCTCTCGCACTATATATCATCTCTCAGGGTTAACCTATGAGGAGGTAGTAAGTTTCGAGCCGCCGTCGTTTGATGGAGACGAGATGGAATCCTGAGGAGGAGGCATCTTTTCTTCCATCTTTTTGTTTTCCAAGAAACACTCTTTAAGGACTATCAGTCTCTTGTGACTATCCACCACTTTCTAAAGACACACACACACACACACACACACACACACACACACACACACACACACACACACACACACACACACGACATTCAAGTGCCTGCCATCATTCATCTCCGGGCGACGTTGTTTAATCAGGGATAAGACTTGACATCCTGTTCCTTCTGTCCCCCTCTTTGCTGTTTTTGTTACTCTGTATCCCAAGGCGCCAAGGTAGACTTTAAATTGTCCTTATATTTTTAGTGAGTTTCAAACTGCGGTGTGTCTAAAGTTTATCTTTCCTCCACACATTAAAATGAAATCTTATTTCAGTCATCACATAAAACTGCTTAAACATGACAAACAGTATTTGTACATAAGTACTTCACTCAAACCAGTTACCGTATTTGTGTAATAGTCATTATTGCTGAGTCACACCTCAGCCGACACCTTTTGACAGTATGAATTTTCTTACTAGAGTTTAGCCTAAAATGACAAATAAAAAGATACAGTATGTGATTTAATACAAGTATGTATAGGATAGGATAGAATATAAAATATTTACCTCTACAAATGCAAGGCTTCATATTTCGTATTGTTGGATTTGAAGGCTTACAGTGTCCCTTTTTTAACCAAAATATGAGTATGGAGACTCAGCTTATGTATCCATAATCACCTGCTGAACATTAGTTTCTACTCTTTTCTCCATATCAATTATTCTTTTAGCATTTCAATTCTATTGTTTCAGAAGAATGTTACAGTCCCCATTATCACAATCTACACTTTTGCATGATAAAGCCAGATGTGGCTTATTTGTTTATTGAAATGTGATGTTTCCCACCATAACACCAACTGACAATGTACTTTAATCATTGCATTTATAAAAACACAGTTCTATTAATGTTTATTGAATGTTGGGGACACCAGTCTGTCCTGTATTTATGATCTTTTGTTATGTTGTTTGTATATCGATGTAAAAGAATATTATTTGTCAGAATTTAAGGTTCTTTTTATTATTTATGGAAAGCATACTGTATCAGAAATCAAATGTATCGTCAATAATCTCAAATGTCTGTTTAGCCGTAGGGACTGCAGTTACAGCTTGTGTATCAGAGCCAACATTATTCAAATGTTGCAGACAACCATATAGTTTTAATCCGTTTGATCAACTGCTTATTTTTGGAGTTGTTTCAGTTCATTTTTTCTTTAGTTTTAAGCCATTCTTAAGCATTTCTTTATTATTTTCCTCTGAGGTACTGCCCTCCAAAAGTATCCTAATTCTTAAAAGAAATTCAACAAAAAACATCTAAGCAAAAATATGTATTACAACTATGTCCACATTTTGTATCGAGATACAAACCACTAAACCATAGTCTCCTAGTTCTGAAGTGTACTACAAACATTTATTGAAACAAATTTTGAACTATTTTAGGAGTCAAATGACCTTGTGACATACAAGCTGTAACCACGGTTCCTCTGGCTAATGTTAAACATCAGTGTCTTCACAATTTCATTTGCAACAGTTAGTTTTCACGTAGTGCTTTTTCTAATGTATTATTTTTTTCTTTTTGTGTTAAATCAAGATTGGATGTTATTCTGTGATTCTTTTAATATTGATTGTTTGTTTTTTTGCGTAATGCTAGAACTGTACTTGTCATTCATTTGAATAATTTAGCAGGGCACATGTTTGTGGAAAAGAGTGTAAGTTTACTCACTGGATGCTGAAGGGCAATGCTGAAGCTTCATTCTTTGTAGTTTTAAAACAACTGTATACATTTGATAGGATATTTATCTTTTTTCCATATCCAAATGTCAGTAGTTAATTTGGTTATTGGTTATGCTTTCTTTGCCTGAGATGTGTTCATATCTTTTTACTGTGCTTTTATCACATGTACCAAGACAGCACGCCACTTGTAAATACCACCATTAGAAAATAAAGGCTACTATTTTTCAAACCTGTTAACAGTGCATTGTGAGTTTTGGATGTCAATATGCCACCACTGGGTGGCAGCACATCACAAGTAGAGCAAAATCTTTGTCAACGTGAGAATGACCAAACCTGAAGAGAAGTTAAAGCAAAACAGAAATACGTAAATAGCGTATTCATCTAGATACAAATTTAAATAAAATGAGTTAAACACTAGACACACAAGTTTGGGTACTATGCACCCGGTAACAAGGTACATACATGCTACACAGATGGTGGTGGAAGGGGCATCAGTAGGTTCCCAAAAGCAATTTTCTCTAGGGGTTCTTGAAGACCCATGGGGCCTCTTGACGGCCATGGCAATCCCTGGACAAAATAACGGAAATGAGAAAACTGTATATTAATGTTGCAAATGTTCTAATTTAATCTTCAAAAGATAGCAAATACATCCCAAATACCATTAGCTGTAACCGTTTCTACACACTCCGCCCCCTACAGCTCAACTCTATTGAGTTGTTCCTTTTCGCGCACTTTAGAGCAGACATTTCCAACAGTTCGTGAACGCAGCGTATCTCCTGACTGGATAGCAGCATGGAAAGAAAAGGTAACGCTGTAACTTACTACAAAATGCTTTTTACACGTATTACTTGAAACACTTACGCGTTTCTTCAAGACATTTCTTACTGGCAAATGAATTCTCATAGTGATTTTAACAACTGTAACAAGCCGCGTAACAGTTGATGAAAAGTAAAAGTGGACCACGCGCTCTGCTGTGTTTGTATGTTAACAGTATGCTAGCTCTAGCTAAGGTTACCAGACTAACGTTAGCATCTGATCGTGTCAAGTATGCGCCAAAACTTTTATCGAGGTTAGAGTACAAAATAAGCCACATTGTCCCCAACAAAACTATAAACAAATTGACCAGGGCTCGGCATGATAATAGACAAAACCTGTATGATATTGGCAGTCAAAATCACCAAGTTACTGTTAGCAGCTAACGTTAACTTAAAATGTCTCTTCTATGGGGCAACGCACCACAAAGGCCGGTTTACTAGCTTTTTATAGGAGTTTACCCCAGCTAACTTAGCAACCTGCATCTACTCACAGTTGCTATTGTAACCCTTATGAGTTTTTGTTTTTTTGTACACCTGCAGCCCCGGAACACACTACTGGGTTCGCTAATCACGAAATAGCCATAATAGCTCTAAGAAACAACACGTTGTCGTGTTTGGAAAAAAACAGCGAGGTATCGAGTTATGTGTTAACTGTTTTCTCTCTACTTTTAGTACTCGCAATGCAAGCAAGGAAGAAGAGGACAAGGCCCAGGAAACCTGGCAAAAAGTAAGTTTTTTTTCTTTTCTTTTTTTTTTCTTTTCTTTTTTTTTCATGTCATATCACAGTTTACTCTCTCTGTTCCGGAAACACAAAGCAGGGGGGTCACTCATGAGAACACTGCGCACCTGCAATTTCTCACTTGGCTGTAAACTTGGCAACGTTGTGATTTGGAGTTGTCCCACTTGGTGGATGCAGCATCACAATGTATCTGCAACCATGTGTGACTTGCAACCCCTTCCTTTACATTATCATTTAAAATATTTTAATAAAAGAACTGTACAAAAGTATATAGACATTGAAGTACTCAAGTATTGTATTATGGATGGTAAGGAAGTAATTTAATCCTATTTAAAAGCATGTTGATGCTGTCAAGTAGTTTGAGTGCTTAATAGGGCTGCAACGGAAAATGACATTAAAATGCAGTTTTCAGCCTCTCAAATATCAAGATTTCTGGCTTTCCTCAGTTTTATATGATATTAATTAGGGCGTTTTCACACCTGTAGTTCGTTTGCTTTGGTCCGAATCAGTTGGTGAGTTTGTAAACTTGGAGCGATTTGCCCCCGGTTTGGTTTCACAGCTGGAAAAATCCAAGCGTACCAAAATGCGCCATTACAAATCACGCAAGAACGTCCACTCCTCTTATTGGTCGGATGTATCTGGGGGCGGGAGCAAGAAAGTAAATACAGGAAGAAGGTCCTGTGTTCTGGACTAGTGCATATTTCTTGCATCTCCATGGTCAAACCAGTTCATTTCATTTAAATGATCATCAGATATTGTTTCGCGAGAGACGTTACTATGTCTGCTCTGGTTACCGAGACTTTGCTTCGCTGTGCGGTGTCTCCAATTTTAGTGGCAGCTGGTTTGACCACGGAGATGCGAGTGACGGACGGCAAGTCTATTTCTGTGATAGAAACACTGCAAGCTGCTACAGTTTGCTGCTCTGTTGCATCGCAGATTGCTAAACACACCTGACTACAGGAGACATTAGCTCAGATTTGCGGAGTATGTATAGTTGGTGTGGTTCGAGTACGGATCACGTTCTCACCACAAACGAACCGCTCCAGAGTTCGATTGAAAACGTACCGAGACCATGTCTTCAAGCAGGTCTCGGTACGCTTGTTTGGTCCGCCTTTGGTGCGCACCCGAGCGTGATTGCTGCGTTCTCACCTGCCCTGACAAACCGCATCAGCGGGACAAACGAATTCTAGTGCGATTCAACCGAACTAAACGAGGCAGGTGTGAAAACGCCCTTAATATCTTTGGTTTTTGGACTGACAAAAGACATTTAAAGAAATTACCTTGGACTTAGAGAAAAAAAGGGACAAGCATTTTCCCCAATTTTCAGATTTTATTTATTTTTTTGGACATATGATTAATTTAGAAAATAATCGGCATATAAATTGATAATGAAAATAATTGTTAGTTGCAGCCCTAATATCAAATGCTATATATCTGCCAAAAGCTACTGCTATAATGGGCCTTTCAGACACAAAATGGTTTGAACTGTGCTCACCTCTGGGGTTCAGTGCACATCTACAGCACGCTGCGCCCAAAGTTAAACCAGGTTGAACTTTAAGCATTGCGGTAGCTGCTGCTGCATCGTGCAAAGCGTTGTGGTAATAATGGCTTTTAGAGAGCAGCGGTGCCGTTGCTGCCTTTAGTCTGTACGGCCCATAACAGTGACATATGTAAGGGATAATGCAGAGCGAGTCGGTCATTATTGTGTATTTGAACCCCGTCGGGGTGATGCCTGAAGTGCTTTATTATGCAATAGTGACTGACTCGCTCTACATTATCTCGCTTATTACACAGCTGCTCATACACAGGTTACCCGCTGATAATGCCTGTGTCCCGGTCGGGACGGTAAACTTTACTTCACCCATTTGCCCTTCTTCCTCCCCACTTCTCCTCTTTACATGTCATGAGACTCAACCCTCGCCTGTGGGTGCTCCACTAAATTTTGTATTTCACTCCTTAGGAGCAAGCCACATACTAAATATGCCTCCATGCTTTGATCCCTCTCAAAGGTTTTGCCCATTTCCCCCCTCTCTACCACCATGCCAGCCCACCTACCTCTTTTTTATTGAAAGCTTTATTTTTGCTTTGTTGCTCAACAATCTCGACAGTTGTCTCTTGGAAAATGAGGGGATTCATCTCTTGGCCAAAGCTAATGCTTTTTTTAATAACTGCATGGCTTGATGCAGCAGCCTCATCAGATCCAAAATTAATACTCAAAGCTGGGGGGGGGGTTAGTCTCTCCAGCTGTTAGTACTGTAGGCTAGGGTTTTAAAGTACCGCCACTGCCTCCATGAGCTGTCACAGCAACTGCTGCAGCTCCAACTACTGCTAACAGTGTTGATATACAGGCCAAACTACATTAACTAACCCCACCGTTGTTTTTAGGACATCAGCATGCACCTGTCTCCTTTACCCTACATAGCAGTATCTTTGCCCCCTCCCCTCTTGACAGTGATGCTGTGCAAGAGTTTACACTTGGAAATGCGTGTTTTCTGTCAGTAACCAACAAGCAAGTGGCGAGCATGTATAAATAACACCCCTACCCCCCACCCCCTCTCTCTCTCTTTTTCCTTTGCACCCATTATACTCCTTCCCTCCCCCTCTTGTGTCATTTGCTCTGATGTGGCTGCTGTGCTGCTGAGAGGACGCAGCAGCCACTGTTCAGACGAAGGGAGAGGAGAGCAGACCTGGTACCACACCTAGCTTTTAAAGTGCCACTTGCCTTTTCCAAGTTTAGGTCAGTATAGACTAGTGTAAAATAGCTTTAACCAAGTGTCCTCTGGGTCATGTGGCTCCTGGACTGGATCTTCTCCATCAATACAGCTGTGGTGAAGCTAGCCAGCGGTCTCACATGCAAGTGAGTGGTGCAATAAGTCTCATGTTTGTGTATGAGAGAGAGGAAGCAAGATTGATAGAGATGTAAGATTCAGACTTTGCTTGTGTCTGTACTCCTTGTTGAATCTGTGATGATGAAGATGGGAGTTCAGTGAGTATAGTGTTTTGGTGTGTGCGCCAGATGCCAGTTTACACAGAGTTTGGCTGATTTATTGATGGGCTGATCCATTTTTTAAAATTACGAAGCAGATTCTGACTGTTGCTGCTCTGTGAGGTACCCGAATACCTGCTCATGTTTGGCTTGGTGTGTGTGCAAGCAAGCGAGAACTTTTTAAAAAAGCTTATCGTCCACCCATTGTTTCTCTTTATTACTGCATTACAATATCATACTTTATTTTGCAATAACTGGTTTCTCCAACTTTCTGTGCCTCAGGTGTAATTTTTAGATTACATGTGCACTCAGGAGACTGAACAGGAATAGCCAGCATTGCAGAGTATTTACCCACACATCTGCACTCATATTGTATTTTGCTCTTATCGCTCCCTTTTCTCTGCCTCCATAGCTGCAGTTCATTACATAATCTTTTATCATCGGCAGCCCATTACACCTCTGTGTCCCTCCTATTTTCTCTAGTGCTCTCTGGCCTTACCCTACAGATGAACCACTACCCTTCTTATAAATATACATAGGCCTATATGTGTTGATTGTAAATAAGAGGTGCGTCGCTTCAGGCCATGAAGAAGATGTTGGCATTTCAGCTTTTTGTGCAGAGAGATTTGTTTTTGTGAACTAAGAAAACCTGCAGTGGTTTAATTGGTGCTGTAGTTCTTTCTCTAAGTATGTCATGCAGTATCTGCTCGGAAATAAAAGAAAACATTGTCTCTTGCATGAGACATGCATACTTTCAGTAGGTGTTGGGGTGCTAAAGTGAAGGTGCTGCAGCACACTCGTTTACACTGTGTGCATTGCACCCTCGGTACAATTACCTAGTGCTGCTTTTTCATTCTGCTGCCCAGGCACTTCGTCTGATTTTGTCTGGAGGGAGGGGAGGAGGACGTACCCTTTTTGGCCACACTCCATCCCCAAGAGCTCTTTCCAACTCTGTGCCCTTGTTTATTTTGCTGTAGAGATCTGATAGGGCTGGATGGGTGGAAGCAATACAACCAAGAGAAACCAGGAGACACTGACACACTGTCATGTCAGATGTGTGCACAGGAGTGATGGAGATGTCAAGTGGTTGTGGCTCTGTATTAGATTTCAGGCCTCGTTGGCACAATCACTGGCCCGTACGGAAATGTGGCTCAGGCTGCAGTTAAACAGATAATTTCTTAGACTCTTTGTGTGTAAGACAGTTTCAGCATCAGCTTATGAAAAAGGTTTAACATGTCAAAGTATGACCAGTTTTGTTAAAGCATAGCAGGGACTTTGGCAGTCGAATCTTTGTCGTTGACCTAAAATCTAGACTTTAGCCCGAGACGCTCAGGCCCTTGCACGGCCCTTGTCCGATAGCTTATCAGAATTCTCGGCGCGAGTCCGACTAGAGCCTGTGTTTTTTTCCCCTCTCTCCTCCCTGTAACGCAGCCTATACTACTGTTGCAGCCATTAAAATAGTTCAGTTTTATTTTTAATGGCAAATTGGTTATATTTTGTTTCAATTCTTCATTAAGTTAATTTAGAAAACAGTTTGGAGCATTTTTTTGGTTTTCAAGTGCCGACCAAGCGGCCGCCAGTGAGTTCACCACATGTTTAATCAGTTTAGCCTCTCAAATCAATACTTGACTTGCCTCCAATAAATGTCCATAGATTTAAAAACACTTCAAGCTAATTTTAACGTTTATTACCACCACCACCGCAGTAAAAAGGCATTTTTGACAAGCTGAGGCAGGCTGCTGCTCGCAACGACAGGCTATACAATCTAAACAAATAATAATACAGAAAACATGCAGGTTGTCTTACCTTACACCTAGGCTATGCATCAAAAACCAAGGCTTCACCAAAGAACATGGCCAATCCCAAGTCCAACCCCAAAACGAAAAACGAGGCAGCCTCCTAACGCTACAGCCAGAAGCACAGTCTCTTACAGAGCATCGTGGAAAAAAAACACAGAATATACAGTGAAGGGTTTAAGTACAGTCCTCCTTTCTTCTATAACTCTTCTAGCTGCGCTGAAGATATGTTAGCTGCTATTGATCACTTTGTACATGGCATCAGTAAACTGGTCTTGGGTGTAATGTAGATATTTACAATGAATTAAGTAGAGATGCACCGATTGACCGGCCTGTCAGTCTGACATATGCCGATTTTATGCCGGTCAAATGCTGTAAATAAATAACATTGTAAAGGCTACCATACACAATGCATAGGAATTATATATAGGCTAGCAAATAATAACAATAAACTCACTGTTAATTACATTATCTTAATGCAGTGTAACTACTGTAGCATGTAAATAATGCACATAAAATACAAACGTGAGCAAGGGTGTTCAACAATCGCCATTATATTGAATCAACAGCCAAGTGCAACCTAGCTAGCAGGTGAAGAACACAAACAACGAAATCACCAGCTAGCAATGAACTGACAACATAAGTTATACGACTTAGAGTTCTCAAGGACGCGCGCACACACGCAAGCTCCACTGGCTAGATATCCTCCGGACTGCGAGTTTCTTTTTTTTCTTTCTCATTTTTCCGCCGGAATGCACGCATGCTCGCTCGCGGTGTGCAGCGCGTGTCTGTGCTATTCTCCGACACACTCTTAACAATCACTGCTTATAGACGGTTTAGTTTGCTAAAAATATTTAAGAAAAATAGTTGGCTATTGGATGTGAAAAGAAGGAAATGGTTCTTCCATAACATTTCACTTTAGATGTGTGAATTTCCCACACCAGGAGTAATTTAAATAATTCTATTTTATAGCGATCGATATCTGTTCAAAAAATGTTCTATGTAAAATGGAAAAAAATATTTGTGTGCTGTAAAGTGGTTAGAAAAAATTTAATCGGCTAAAATCGGTATCGGCAGGTCAAACTCGATGAAAAATCGGAATCGGCCTAGAAAATTGGAATCTGTGCATCTCTAGAATTTAAGATAATAAAACTGAATGTAAGATTACAAAGGTAGATTTTTAGCATTGCAGACATTTGACAATGGACCGGCTTGACCAAATACTGTAGTTCCCCCAGTGCACCAGAGCATGTCTGCACCTGCACACGTCGGCCATTTGGTGCACAGGTGTTTCTCATCTGCAGAAGCCGAGGAACACTCCATCCTCCTCTTACGTGAGCCCGGTTTCTGTGTAAAGTAGAGTTTTTCCTGCGTGTCTCTACGACGTGGAACGTTAGACAGCCAATCACAAACATTATTAGATCTTGGTAAAAGCGTGCTGCATGCTTATTGGCTCACTGACGCTGATGAGATTTACTCCTTGGGTATTGAAATTGGGTATTGAATGACGAGGCATTTTTCCATACTTAGGATACTTTTAGAGGCGATTCAGTCGGTGCCTAAAAAGTATTACATTTGATACCCAGCCCTACTTAACACACACCTCCTCTCTTTTTCTTTCTCTCTCACCGTACGCTTGTGTGGGCTGCAGCTGCCGCTGTGTGCGCAACATGCATGGCTGTGACACTGTTTGCACTGTTTGCGCGAAACATGATGCGGCACGTGTGCCGAAGACGACGGCTCCATGGATGTGTAATAGTAACAGTCGGCTCATCCAGATGCTCTCTACATTGTTTTCACAGTCAAACGCTTAGTATAGGCGGTGCACCAAAATGCTAAGGCGCTGCGCCTAAGACGTATACAATGGCAGGGAAAACCCTGATCACTATATAAATGAAGTCGCAACAGTGATTCAGTTGTGAGGGTGGTCAAACATTTGAGCACATGCCTCTGGTGGTGGTGGGGGGGGGGGGGGGGGTGGGTTGTCCTGTGTGCAACCAGGGTTTGTGTACCGACTGAAAAACAAAACGTCTTCTTTTAAAATAAATGAATAACTGCAACCTCATTTTCCCCCCAGTAATTGTTTTGTCAATTTTGACTTGCGTTAATAATTAATCTAGTTTCATGGTCTCAAGCATGGAATTATACTGTTGTGGGTTCCGTACTGATTCCTTTTCTAGGGGTTCAAATAATCTTGATTTTTGAAGCAGAAACGCCTAACATAGGCCACCTAGCCCATGAGGAGCAAACACTGCTGGAGCATAATGCCTGTGTAACAAAAATACTGAGTCGCATTGCTGTTTCAGTGCGAAAAAAAAAAAAAAAAAAAAGATGAGTGATACATTGTTGGTATGGCAGGCGTACCAGATTGTGGGGGTGATGATGGACAGACTGACAGAGAGGGGAAAGACGAATGGTGTTGTTTTGGTCAGACAAGGAGGAGGGGTGGGGGCTGATGTCGTCCCTCACCTGCAATGCAGTGCTGGGCTACATCGCCCAATCATCCCCCAGCTGTCAGTGAAGGGGGCCGGGCCAGCGGCTCACGACAGCCAAGGAGAGTTCTCGGTCAGAGAGAGAGAGAGAGAGAGAGAGAGAGAGACAGTGAGTGTGTGGGAGAAAAAGTGAGCGAGAGATTCAGCGAGCGTGCTCCAGGACTTAGCCTCAGTGTTCAGCCTGCAGCAGAGCCTCCACATTTCTCCTTGTCTTCCTCTCCTCTCTGCACTTGTCTTCCCACCACTCTTTCCTCTTCTTTCCCCTCTTCTCGTTCCCTCCTTCCTCTACAATCTCTGCTTTTAGGTCATCAGCACTGATCGCGCTCTCCTTCTCCACTCTACTTTTCACTCTCCATCCCTCTCCCTTCCCTTCTTTTGGTCCTCTTTTTTTCTTTCTCGTGGCGGATGGAGTGAAAGGGTTTTTCTTTTAACAACTCCACTCTCCTGTCCTCCCTCCATCACGTCCCATGGGCATCCGTGCATCTTGCAGGTAAGGGGTGTGTGTGTGTGTGTGTGTGTGTGTGTGTGTGTGTGTGTGTGTGTGCGTGTGCGCAGGTGGGACAACCATAGGCAGTTTGAGGTTGTCTTGAAACGGCTCCAGGTGTTATGAGTGTTGCAGAAGTCCTTGAAGTAGCCTGCGTTTTGTTCATGTTCTTGTTGTCTGGCCATCAGGGGGCATTAAACTGTGTCTGTCCAACTTTCGTACCGCAGTGATAAAAAAAAAATAGAATGCACGAGCTGGAAAGGCACAATCATCTACTGTCCTTTTGGAAATAAATGTGATAATGCTTGTGTTGGGTTCGAAATGTCATTTTTATGTCATGCATATTTTCTAAACATTTTCTCCCTTATACATTATCTCTCATAGACAGTGAGTGTCCCTGTAACCTCTACCATTCTGTCCTATCTCTTTCTGCTCCCTACTTAACTAAAAATAGTGTTGATTTTGGCAGCTAGGCTATAATTCGATATAGTCCTGGGATCAAAGGTCCATCTGTCAACTTTTTTTAATCAGCGATAGGGAGAAAATCAGATATCACGATATTCTTGACCAAATACCTCAATATTGATATTGCGGCGATATTCTAAGGTTGACAATTGGTGCTCTAACAAAATATCTTCACACTTAGATTTTAGATAAATAATCATCAGTAATGTGGACATAATGTCCAAGTGGGGAAAGGCAAATAATAGAACAGCTAGAACAGTCTGGTACGTTCAGAAAAGTACATCCCTTTACTGTAATGCAGCCTTTAAAACCATTAAAAGACAACACTTATGCCATATTACAATATCCAAAATCTAAGACAATATATCTAGTGCCATATCACGATATCAATATATTGCCCAGTCCTATTTAATCCTTAATATGTGCAAGGGATGTAAGCTGACAGAAAGTCAGTTTAGTCATAGTTAACAGCACAATGCACAATGGGGGAAAAAAAACAGCCAACATTCAATGACATGGATGCATGATTCTTTGTCAAAATGCCTCTTTTTAACATGTCAATGGTCTCATCTAAGGATGCACCATATTGGATTTTGGCCAGTATTCGATATGCCGATATTTTCAAACTCATTTTGGCCGATATGATATATACACATCTTTTTTAATTTAATTTCACAAGTCTCTCCTATACTACTTTTTTCAAGCGTATCTTAATGGAAGTCCAGTTTAACTCTCATCTGTGAAAAAGTCTGGATCAAATCAATAACTAAGGAACATAAAACAAAATATCCTGTTTAGATTTTATGACTAATCAGGGATTTCCCTGGGTTGGTGAGGGAGAGATCACTAAAGCATAACTTGGGAGGAGTGGCTTGTCATTAAAATGAGAATAGCTGGTCCACCTTAAAGCCAGCCAACTTTAAGTTAGTGAGCCCGAGCTGAAGTTGTCACTAGCTCCGTGGCCAAACCTAAATCCTTCACTTTCTTTAACCAGCAGCTAGCATGCAAGACACGGAAACTTGGCTTGGGTCTTGTCTTGAGGAGAAATAGTAGTAATTATTCACCGACAGATTAACTGTATACAGTCTGCGCTGCTACGTTAACAGCTACTGTATTGCTAACTTCATCAATGATACACCTCCTCTCTCTTTTTCTTTCTCTCTCTTCGTCTCCACCACACTCTTGCTAGCATGTGGGAGGCGGCTGCCACTGTTGGCGTTTATGCTGCTAGTAGCTTTCTCCTGATATTGTTTATGAACTTCTGAATGGTGGTTCTTAATGAGTGATCAAATTGGCGGTGTTGAAGGATTTGACACGGTATCAAGTATTGCATAGTGCACTCGCGTTTCTTCTTTTTTCCCTGTGAAAAACATCCAGACCACAGACATCGCATAGTCTTCACTTCAGCATCATTCATTCATTCAGACCTTTTATTTAACCAGGATAAAAACTCCTTGAGATTACAGATCTCTTTTACAAGAGTGTCCTGGCAAGTGGCAGCAGCATGGTTTCAAATAAATACAAAGACAGTAACAAATAAAAACATACACACTTTAACTCATCATATTCAAACAACAATGTCATCATAAAAAATCTGGGTCCTAAATTGATCTAAAAACAATGACAGACTGCCTTTCTGCAAGATCCTTTTAAAAAGCCTTTAAAAGAATAAAATGAGACCAATTCCTTTAACTGTAGTTCACTCTGAAGCTGATTCCATGTAGATGGTGCTGCAAAATGAAAAGCCTTTTTACCAAAGTCGGTGCGGGCTTTAGGGACTGACAATAAAAACGGATCCTGTGAACGCAAGTGATATGTCCCTGCAGACCTCGGGAGGATGTAAGCGTTCTCAAATCACAAACTCCACGTGGCCAAAAAAAAACTCTCACACACACACCAGTGCCGCCCTGACGCACACAATGGCAACTAGCATCGGCCGATACCAATGTGATTGTTCATTGTAGTTATTGTTACTCTAAAGCAAGGGTATTCAATAACATTTAAAGAAGTCCAGTTACTAAAATTACCTCCCAACAAAGGTCCAAACCACATTATTTTTAAATTGCGTCCTATTTGTGTCCTTGCGGCCAATGGCAACCCCCGTCACAATAACGCCAAAACCACCATAAACTGCAGCAACGGCACTGCCGTGAGTCCATGAACGTGGCAACCATCTGTGGTTAATTCATGTCTGTAACAGCAGGACAGTCAAGTGTGTTGACGGATGGATTCGGTGTTATTGTGTTTTTAGCTCGACCAGAAACTATCTGGCTAAAACAGAATGCTGATGCTGTTTTGCCGTCATTGTTTTCCGTGACGTTTGCTGGAAGTGATGTAATGTAGCGTTTTGCTGTATGTGGAGTGAGCACTGCGCCGGACTCTGTTTAAAAAAAAAATAAAAAATAAAAATCCTTTTAGATGCTACTTTGCTTTTGAGGAAATAACAGGAGTAATAGGCGAACTAGCTTTAAAAGTGACTTATTTTTAATAAGCGCTCCGTGTTGGATCCACTTCATGCTGATGTGACAAGTGGTTCATGTGTTTTTTGAAAAGTAACTGATAAGTATTTAACAAAACTTTAAAGTGTTAAATTGGATCTGGATATAACATCACTCAGTCTGGGTCACCAATTAGTGATGCCTGCTCCAAATCTTGTGTGTATTTGAGACTAGAGCTGTCAGTCTTCCTCTATAATACCATTAGAATTTCATTTATTTTTTTTAAATATTCGAATAATATTTGAATATTTAATGCTCATATGCAGCTTGTTATTAATATGTTCTACACTACTCAGGCTTATGCATTGTCAATGCCACTATAAGCATGTGGTTGTTGTTGCACGTTCTGTCCACTAGAGGGACTTCCAACAGCCTGGCTTTGAAGGGGACCTATGTCATGGCGCATTGCATTTCTGGAACGCCGCTCTCTGTTTACATTATTTTCCACCACGCACACAGCAACAAACACAAATCAGCAGAGAACATTGAATGAAACATTATCTAACAAGTGTATTTAAGCGGCTCTGTTGTGAAGGCTAACATTGCTCGGTTAGCACAATGACATCATGTTAGAAAGCACAGCCGAAACGATTTGTCATAAACTACCGGTAAGTAACAACTGTGTTAGCCACGATGCTAACGGCATTGATAACTAAGCCAAACAGTGCTGCCACTACTATTTTAGTGATTTAAAAGCAATGTCGATAAGGATGTCGATTTTAAAGTCATGTTAAAACTATTTCCCACCCTTATTCCGATTTCCAGCCGCAGCCTGTCACTCCCCCCTGTACTAAGTTTACTCGATACGTAACGTTAGCTCACAATGCTTTGTGTTTCTCACTCCCGGAACTTTTTGTTCATCAGACGTGACATGAGAAGAGGGAGATTAGCTAACGTTAGCCAACCTATTTATAAAAAATACATTTGAATAGTATTGATTTTTTTACTATTCGAATTATATTCGACTTTCGGAATTCGTTCCAACGGCTCTATTTGAGACACAGAAAGCAAGAGAGGGAATGGAGAATTGTCTTTCCCTTTTGAAGCAATGGGGATAAGGGATGAGAGTAGACTGACCTAGCCAATGTTTAAATATATTTGTACACTTTGTGCCTGCGAGTAAATGAATACATGTAGTGATGTTTCGCCTTTGCTACACATTGTGTCTGGAGGCCTTTTTTTGAGTAAATGTGATATAGTTAAAGGTGCCGTAGGAAGGATTGAATGCGTGTGCATGAGCAGTGATTGACCGACAGTTAGACCCCCCCCCTTCCAACCCCAACATTGAGAAAATTGAGTGTGCCAACTCCAGTGACACCTTTTCTTTTGAAAGAAAAATCTCACAGCAGATGGGTGAATATGTAGAAGCATAATCACAGAATGAATAATATTCAAAATCTTTTAGTCTCAGCTTTTTCTCCTAGGAGGATGCCTCCTACACCCTACTCATATGAGCCAGGCATATATCAGCAGGCCAATATTATTGGTTAATATTTGGAATGTTGCAGATATATTGGATATACTGTAGTGATATTAACAGATATGCAAGTACTTGAACTTCCTGACAAAAATATAATGGTAACCTAATTTATTAAATAATCCCTGCACCTCTGACTTCAACTTAACATCGTTAATTGCCTTTCCCCCCCTCAGGAATGGTAACAGTTGAGTTCTGCAGGTGGCTAAGCATAACACAGCTTTGTGAGCATGCTTAAGCAATGATGCATCCAATATGGTCTTGCTCAGACTTAAGCCAATGAACTGATTAGCTAGGAATGCTAATCCTAATGACTTTTAACATTGTTTGCAAGCACATCACAACAGAGTACAATCAACCAAAGCAATCGCTTCTATGAAAAGAAATGCATATAGGCTGCTTTGCCTAGCCAAAAGCACATGGCACATTACTTTAAGCATGCTCATTTTGAATACACAGTTGCAGATGAAATATAACTTTTTACCTAGTCAATGCATGCTTAGATTTGCCTTTGTGTGTTAACAGTTTTGCAATCAGTTGATACAACTTTTTCAAATATAAAAACTCCATAATTGTAAAGGCACTTTACTCTGCTTTCATGCCAAAATGTTCTACACCACCTTTATTAATGCACAGTGGACTGGAGTAAGGCATGGATACCCGAACCGAGCACGACGGTACCCGACAGGCCGGGTTCGGACAGATATTTAGAAATTATGGTCAGGTTCGGGTCAGGCTTGGTTTGGGCATTTGTTGTAAAATGGTGCTGTGGCTCCTTTTTAAGAGAGCTCAGTGTGTGCGCAGAAGAGTGATAGAGGAAGCAGACGTAGGCCTATAGATGCGACCGGAGCAGAGTTGGTGGAATACGTTTAAGTTTTGTACACAGTGTGTGCGGTGTCCGAGATAAACCCCAGACTGAAAGCCAGGTTCATTCATTTGCTCACCAGAAACAGGATTTTAACTCCCACGTTATTCATTTTATAACGTCGGCCCTGGAGGTAACGAGTCTACCCTGGTTTTCTGACCACGGTCGGAAATGAAGCAATCAGGAAAGGTTAACACATTGAACGTTTTAAATTAAACCGCTTATTAATGTGCGCTTGTTGCCCCGTGTGCGCTGATGCGCTCATCTGTTGACATTTCTGAATGCCTTCCTACAGTTGCTTAATAAAAGCGGGCTTTTCACACAAACAAACGTATGCGTCATTAGTATGGTAAAAAAAAAATGAGATTTTAACTGTGTCGGGCTCGGACACAAATTTCTTAATGCCTCGGGCCGGGTTCGGTCACGGCTCTGTCGGACGCGGGCCGGGCTTGGACAGAAAAATTCAGCCCGATCCGGACTCTAGACTGGAGTAGAGCCTGAAATTAGCACCCATATGTTTTGAATCGGGAATCGTTTTGAATCGAGAATCAAATTGTGACTACAAGATTCTGAAATGAGTCTGCTTAGAAAAATTCAAATGAGAGATTTTGTATGTAAGACCACAGTGTGTTTATTTGAAATAGTGTGAAGAAAAACAATGTTGTTTGTGAAGTAAACATCTGTCTGCAATGCAGAGAAAGGGATTTCTTGCTGGGAGCTGTTAGCTGTTCGTACCTCCAGAGTGCACCATGATCAGCCCTCTGCAGTAATACAGTGAGGCAGCATAAGGACTTGTGATCTTCACTTCTTCAATAAAAAAAACAAAGCTAGTAGACATAATAATGCTCTGTGTTGGCACAGGAATGGTTGCTCAGATTAATGGTCTTTTCTCATCCTTTGATCTTTCCTGATTTTGTATTTTATGTAGGCTTCTAGTTTGTGTACAGCTGTTATGTTGAGACAACATTACAAAAGCAGACAATAAGCCAAACAGATGGCATATTCTGTTGATAGATAAACAAAACAAGTTTTGTTTTAAGCATAGCAAGGCATTGTAAAACATATTGCTGGATTTTGGAAGGACTTAAATATAAGATGCCCTGGTCCATCTGTCCAAGCCAATGATTGAATTTTGACAAAACATGTTAATGCATTATTGTGGTGTTCCTAAAATAGGACTGATTGGTCTACAGGAGATGCTGGGAAGTTTCTTAAGCCGTCTTTAACCATATCGGTCGTTTTGGTCATGTTTTATGTTTTTTTTTTTTTATGCTGAATGACTTATTGCCAAGAAACTTATAAGCAAATATCTGGTGAACACAAGATTTAAAGTGGTGCTTTTGCATGATTCTTTGTGGAGAAACTTTGTCTTACAGATCTGTCCATTTAAATCAACTAATCAGTTGACAAATTAATGAGTGTTAGTCGGCTAAGAACTTCTTATATCTAGGCCAGCCCTAGTTGCTAATTGGTTGAAGGTGTGTTGACTAAATTCATTGGTGATTGATGACATGTTTGTTACTCTGTGGCTTGGATTCAGTGGGAGACAGTGATTGTGCAGTCTCTTCTTTCAGCACCATGGACAGCACCAAGAGAAGAGTTGGTATAACAAACCAAAATGTATTTCATGAAACAAAACAAAGTTTGACTCTGTGTGTGCAAGTCCCTCTTTACATGCTTTAATAACTGACTCAGGGAGCTTATGCAGTGTTTGTGAAGCTGGATGCTCTCCTCCAGAGCACCCGACGTGATTACATGCCGCACCTTTATTTATTTATTTATTTATTTATATATATATATATATATATATATATATATATATATATATATATATATATACACACACACACACACACACACACACACACACACACACACACACACCGTAAATCAACATGCTAACCAAATATTCACATTTCTACTAATTTCCACTGTATTACTAATAAATACATTGATAATAGATGCAGAAATTACAATGCGCTGTTTCAAATTCAGTGTCACTTTTGAAGATGCAACATAGGTTAACAGACAGCACCATCGTTGTCATGGGAAAAAAAAAAATTATATATACATACACACACACACACACACACACACACACACACACACACACACACACACCAGCTCTAGTCTACAATTACAATGAATTCAACTTAAAATGAAACATGCATTGTTTAGGCACCAATATTGGTACCGATACCTGAAATTCGGTTCCGTTACCCAACGGTACCTTTTTTTTTGGTACTTTCCCTCTATAATTACAAAACAATTATTTCAGTTGTAAAAAATATTGTCAAACCTATTTATCCTATGTACTTAGAACATTGTTATTTTATTAATTAAACAAAATCCTCCTCCTCCCAAACCCATCCTTACAACATATTAAATTGAATAATTAGGCTATTAATTTCTTACTCACTGTAACTTTTATTCTTGTATTTGTACATTCTTTTTTAGGCTGTTTTTATTTTCATGACAGTTTTTAATTGCTCTTTAATGTTTCATGTAAAGCACTTTGAGTTGCCTTGTTGCTGAAAGCTGCTGTAGAAATAAAGTTGCCTTGCCTTACAACATCAGCCTGTCAGTCAGTCCCCAGGGCACAGAAACCACTGTTGTGCCTGCTTAGGAAGTGTAACGTCAACAGCACCGCGACCGCTTTCGGCTCTCCGTTAATGTCATATCGCAGCAAACGCTGTCTGCGTGAAGTTTTGAAAAATTGTAACCACACTTGAAACCACTTTATCGGCATTTCCGTGACTCACTGTGACTTCAACAAAACTGCAGAGCCGACGTAGTTTGCACCGTCCGCAGCTATGCGTGTGTGTTTGTGTCAGAGCTCCGCTCTCTGGCAATTTTCAGAGAGGACAGATAAGCTTGATCTTACGCGGCCTCAGGTACCGAAATTTCGACGTTTAACGTGTAAAAAAAAGGGGCAAATTTACTGGTCGCACATGTGCGACTGGATGTAAAATTCAGTCACACACTCTCAAATTTTTGTCGCAAAATGCGACCATTTGGTCGCAGTCTGGAGCCCTGCATTATGTGCTTACATAATTGCAAAAGAGTTCTCGGCTGTTGTAGAAAGAAGTGGCTGATCTTTAATGCAATATCTACCTTGGCCATTATCTGCAGCCACTCATCCATCATTTTAAAAGACTAACTGAGAAAACATTGGAGAACCCTTTTGCACTTATGTAAGCACATAATGTAATCTGAGAACTGCTGCCCTAGTTAAAAAAAAAAACAATGCAACTGATCTCAGCTGGTATTCTGTCTATAATGGAGTGGAATGGGAGAGAGAGATGCTTAAATGCTCTCCAGGGGGAGAAGTGTTAAATGTACAAGTGTTCTTTTACTGAGTCTACTTTTTGCTCTTTTAGTGCAACCTCCTATTTTTTGTAATTGCTCGAATTAGTTTTAATTTTCAAGATAGGAGAGCAGATGTGAGTTAAAAAAAAAAAAACTCACATCACACTTGTACTCTTGAAGTTGCTTGAAATATCTTAACATGACAACACAACAAGGAATAAGTGCCTTTAACTTGAATTTTAGATGTTGTTTATGCCTATACATTGTTGCTGTAATGACTGTATATTAGCTTTTATTTTCGGCCTTTATTAATTCTAGCTGCTTTCTTCTCTGTCCCTTTGTGCTTACATGACTGTTCTAACTAGTCGCAGAGATATTAAACGGGCTCTGATCTGTGCTTACTTGTACTTTTGGTGAAATAAATGTCTTACCTGAAAATAACATTATGGAAACCACACTTGCACGACTTCCATTTCTCTCTGTGAGCCAATCTGACAACGTCTTTTACCCCTTTTCACTCTCCCTCCCTTTGCACTTCCTCCATGTCTTCTACCTTCCTTTCAATGTCTTCTGTCCCTTACCGCCCCCCTCTCTCCGTTTGTCGTCCTCACTCAGACCAGAGCCTCACGGTCGTGGAGGTGGTTCTCAGCCGGGCCAGGCAGACTCTCCACTCCCAGAGCAGGACGAGGAGATCCTGGGCTCTGATGACGATGAGCAGGAGGACCCCAACGACTACTGCAGGGGTAGGTGTTTGTGTGTTTATATCCAAACCAATAAAACATAGTGTTAGTACATGAGTTGCTTTGTAATACTATTATCATATATTTTAGCGATAATACACATTCATTTTGATAAAACATGATAAAATATCTCATTTGGAGTAGACTTAAAAAAAAAATTGTGTGTGCATATATAATATAATTAAAAAAAATAAAAATTTCAAATCCCCTTGCACCAAGACTTTGATTCATGTGAATACACATACACTCAACATACAATAATTGATTAACATGGTTTAAGTGTATCTGCATCTTTCTTTGGTCAGGTGGATATCACCATGTGAAGATTGGAGATCTGTTCCACGGGAGATACCATGTGATCCGTAAGCTGGGCTGGGGACATTTCTCCACTGTGTGGCTGGCCTGGGACATCCAGTAAGTTTTGTCTGAAGTTTTGATCCTGTCTGGATCTCTTAACGGTAGCTATGGAGTGCTGTGTGCATAAGGATGTAATGGTTGACAGTGAGGGGCAGGAACAGTATATGATTGTAGTGAGGGATTGAATGAGTATATGCTGTTTCTGTAACCCTGAGCAGCACATATTGAGTATCATGGACCTATAATAAATAATGGCTATAGGCTCTATTAAAGGCCTGGTGACTTTTTTTAGTTTAATAATGTTGGACATTATTAGAAGTTTTATGGATTTTATGGATATGCATGAGAGGTTTGATGTTACTGTAATTGTTATTAATTGATATGTATTTACATTTGGTTGAGATGAGTGAAATCACTGGATTTGTGTATGTGTTTTTCAGGGAGAAGCGCTTTGTGGCCATGAAGGTTGTAAAAAGTGCTGAACATTACACAGAGACAGCTCTGGATGAGATCAAGCTGCTCAAATCTGTAAGGCAAACAGTCACCATCAGTCACCATGACATAAATATTTTTCACTCCAAGTGATTCCAGTGCCCTCAACGTGTGTGTGTGTGTGTGTGTGTGTGTGTGTGTGTGTGTGTGTGTGTGTGTGTGTGTGTGTGTGTGTGTGTGTGTGTGTGTGTGTGTGTGTGTGTGTGTGTGTGTGTGTGTGTGTGTGTGTGTGTGTGTGTGTGTGTGTGTGTGTGTGTGTGTTTTTCCAGGTGAGAAACACAGATCCCAGTGACCCCAGCAGAGAGAAAGTGGTGCAGCTTCTAGACGACTTCAAAATTTCTGGCATAAATGGCACTCGTATCCTTTGTTGTTAACTTTCATGTGTTTGTAAAATACAGGTCTTACTTTGCCCCACATCTAATCAGACTGGCTGAGTATGAATGATGGATACAGCAATACAGACAATATCATTGTCCATGTTTGATCAAGTGTTTACTGTTTATAAGCTGAACTGTGAATGGTGCTTACTGACCAGTTTTCTGACTGTGTCAGCCAAAAGATTGTAGAATGTTTTTCCGGTGCCGTAGTTCGATGGAGGGGAACAGTGCAACAACAGCAATTGAAATGCTTGGCATCCTTCTATGTTCTCTTCCCTTCCACTGCTGTCTCAAGGTGATGGCTTGGATATACTGATTACACTCATTCCAGGCCAAATAGCTACTTTAGTGTTCAACATCCAAGGGTAAGACTGCATCACCTCAGGCCAGACATTAATTTAGTGCTTGAAGACCACATTTGTCTGCATTACTTTTAAAGATGAACATATCTTAGCCTGAGTTCTACCATAATTATTGAGTTTGAATGCTAACAGCAGTGACAAGATACAATTTGAGTGCCAGTCATTTGGCAATATAAAGTCTCCAGCAATTTCATTACACCCCCAGATTCACACTCTGCCCTGCTAATCGGGGTTCACAGATGTTCATCTGACGTCAGCTAGCTGTGTGCTTTGGCACGCCTTGAAGCGTCCCAGTCCCCAATGCACCAACACTGGCTCCATCCCTGTCTCTCGCACGCCACCCAGTCTACAGCTGTGCCCTCAGGCCCAGACATCCTCTGGACATTTGTGGTGTATACTGAAAGATTTTTCAAAACCTAGAAAGGTCATTGAAGTCCAAGTATGTACCTAGGAAAGGTGTGTGTGTGTGTGTGTGTGTGTGTGTGTGTGTGTGTGTGTGTGTGTGTGTGTGTGTGTGTGTGTGTGTGTGTGTGTGTGTGTGTGTGTGTGTGTGTGTGTGTGTGTGTGTGTGTGTGTGTTGTGTGTGTGTAAAGACTCATTGACATAATTTTATCAGTTTTTTTTCTCTCAAATCAGTGTGGAGCTCGGCTGATGAAAAATATATTTCTGAAATACAAGTTTGTGTACTTTCCCTCAGAAAATGGAAAACATCTGCCGTTTGAGCAATAGAAATGTGTAGTTATGTTTATATGTGTGATATTATAAACTGTATTGGCTTAGGTCCACTGTAGATTTGAGAAGGTGTGTTCTATTAGTCCTTGACCTTGTATTTCTTCAGATGTATGCATGGTATTTGAGGTGCTGGGTTATCACCTTCTGAAGTGGATCATCAAGTCAAATTACCAAGGCCTGCCCCTGCCCTGTGTTAAAAGCATCATACAACAGGTACTGCACAGCTACACAAACAATTTGTCTTTAAAATATCCCTTATCACACTTTATTAACAAGATTTTTCCCCCCGCTGTTTTGGTTTCAGTGCATTATTAGTTATACTGGCAAAAAGAAAACAAATACTAGTGTCTTCCTGAGACAGTTTCCACTTTACAAATCAGGAGACACATCAGAAGTATTTGAGTTATTCGTATTTAAGATCACGGAACGCCTAATTGGTCGAGAATTATGTATTTTGCCATTCTCAATGATCAACATTCACCTTTTACTACCTAACATCCTTCATTTTGACACTCTGACTTTTCTGCACTGCAGGTTCTGCAGGGTTTAGACTACCTTCACACCAAGTGTAAGATCATCCACACAGACATCAAACCGGAGAACATTCTGCTGACAGTCAACGAGCCCTACATTAAGAAAATGGCTGCTGAAGCTACGCAGTGGCAGAAGACTGGCGCTGCACCTCCCTCGGGTTCTGCAGGTCACAGCCTTTCTTTTCCTCAGCACTCCACTAAGCAACTTCTGTGGTTTGATCGGCATGTTGCTGAGGCAACGGGGAATTTGCTGTTAAGATTCATCCGCAGGTCCAGTGCCTTTCACTGTTTGACTGACATGTTACTTATTTGGTGTGATTGGTGTTCCGTAACTGATACTACTTAAGCAGGACAGATATTTAGAAATGAGGTTTGAGTCGGGCTCGATAACATCAGCGTGATAAAGCATTGAACATTTTAAAATTAAAAAAGTTATGTTATGTTGCCCCGTGTGCGCTGATGCGCTCATCTGTTGACATTTCCGAATGCCTTCCTACAGTTGCTTAATAAAAGCGGGCTTTCCACACAAACAGACGTAGGCTTATGTGTCAATAGTATGAGAACAAAAATGAGATATTAACTGTGTCGGGCTTGGGTCGAGCTCAGAAATATCGTAATGAAAACAAAAAAAACTTTATGGTTTGTGTGGTCAGCACAGAATAATTATTTTTTTCATTCTTTAGCATTTTGTTGAGAGTTAAATACATTTATCTTCAGACCTTCTGTGATCTGGATATTTTGATAAAACCTATATGCAATCTGCATGTTGACATTGTTGTGGTCACTTGGAAAACTGTGTGTGATTTGTAACCGTTGAAAAACTTTGAAGCATAATAATAATAAAAGAGGAGCACTTAGCCGTGTGTCAGTATGAGTCACCACTGGATTGGAGTCACACACCATCTTGCTCAGAGGAGTGTGTGACTCCTGCTGAGCCTTATGTCGCTGCAGAGGCATTATATTAGTACAGCTTGGTGTGAATCAACTCAGCCACCCGAGCAGAATACTAATTATAGGGAGGCGAAGGATATGCCACATATGTCGTTCACTAATGTAATCCTCTGATTTTTCCTGTTCCCTACAGTGAGTACAGCCCCACTACCCAAACCAGTAAGTTGTCTTTTATTTTTACCAGATCTTGTAATCTGAGAACCTAGGAGCAGAATACAAGTCAAGTCAGGATACAAACTTAGATTTGATCCTCTCCTCTTGTTCTCTTTCCCAAGATGGCCAAAATGTCAAAGAACAAAAAGAAGAAGATGAAGAAGAAGCAGCGGAAGCAGGCAGAGATGCTGGAGAAGAGGATCCAGGAGATGGAGGGAGGAGCAGCTGAAGGAGAAGAGGAGGAGGATGAGGAGACGACAACAACAGAGACCACCGAAGATACAACTTCCACAGCCACCCTCTCTCTGTCTGCCACGCTGCAAGACATTGCTAACCATACTATCACAGGTGAGTGAGACTGACATGGAGGATTTTTCAGTTAAAATGTTTTTATAAAATCTGAATAGATGGGATGTCCAGTGGCATCTGAAATAAGCGCCAGTCAGTTAGAGGTCACTTGTAGGCAGTGTCAAGAGTTAAAGAATCTACGCTGTGTGTTTCACCACAGACTTGACTCCTGACGAGCAACCCCAGCAGATACCAGAGGTAAATGAGCGGAGAGAGAATGCGGCCAAGGAGGAGAACGGGATGGAGGTGAACTGCAATGGCCACGCTTCCACACCGGAGAGGGAGACCCATCTTGAGGCACAAGGGACCAAGCAGACAACAGAGGAGCAGGAGGACCAACAGAACGCAAACCAGCCAGAGAGTAACACTGAGACCCAGGGCTCATTAAGTAACAAAGAAGAGCAACAGACCTGTAACGGTTCACTCGGGGACACGGCCCTGCTGCCGCTCCCTGCCTCTCTCAGCCCCGACTCTGTCACGGTGGAGCTGAAGGAGGGAGATGAGGAGGAGGAGAAGAAGGAGGATAAGATGGACACTCAGGGGGAGACCAAAAGAGGGGATGAAGAAGTAGACAGCCAGGATGGTTAGTTAAACTTTTTCACACACTGTATGATGATGCATTATATACGTTGTGTGTCTTCTGGTTCTAGCACTTTAATGAAGCCAACTGAAGCTTGTAGTGAGTATTTCATATTCTGTATGCTCTGTTGTTCTGGATATGAAATCACTTAAAGCGTAACTCTCGCCAAAATTCAACCTAGGGTCTGTTTGTGAATGTAGCCGAGTCAAACTTTAGTTTAAAAGCATAATTAGGACTGAAACGTCACTTTTAAGATTTACCGTAATTTCGTTTTTCGGTCAAATGGCCTTCTGAATGGGAGTGCTAGGGGCACTTTTATGACCGAATCAAAATCATTATTTTTACACTAAGAAGGCTTGACACAACATGAAACTTTGCTCGAGGTATCACCAGGGGCTTTACACATGAACTCCAGAATTGAGAACATTGTTTGTGTACCCAGAGTTTACTAAAAAAAGGTTTTGAGCAACTCACGTTAGCAGTCGTTTACGCTATCCGTCATTTTCCCAGTCAAAAATAGTCAATCTCCGAATGCGAATGAACGGACTCCATAGGAGGAAATATCATTCTTATATGAGGCTCCTTTTTCAACTACAAGGTCAATATTGTTTTTCACTAACGACAAAACAACAAATTATATGTACATTTATATGGAACGAAGTTTTAGGAGCTTTCCAGCTTTACTCTCTTACCTTGACTATTTTTGACTTGCGAGATGGATGGCACACATGGTGTGTGTGTGTGTGTGTGTGTGTGTGTGTGTGTGTGTGTGTGTGTGTGTGTGTGTGTGTGTGTGTGTGTGTGTGTGTGTGTGTGTGTGTGTGTGTGTGTGTGTGTGTGTGTGTGTGTGTGTGTGTGTGTGTGTGTGTGTGTGATCACACACTTTGCACTGAATAATACAAACGGTTTTGTTGTGTAATATACAGTATATTTTCACACTTGTCATATCACATTTAACAGCACGAGATTGTCAAATAGCACATTAGCGCACATGCATTACAGTGAGAGAAAAAACGCCAATAGTTTGAACTGGAGTGGCACATTAAGCGTGGGCTGAACCGTTTTCAGTTAGAGCTGGAAATGAGCAGACTGCATCAGAAAAAAACAGCTGTGCTAGTTAGGCTAATACATATGAATTATCCCGGCACATCACTAACGACCTCTGATAATCAATTACCTAGAGGGTACACTGCAACGTGAGGCATAATAAACCTGAATGCTACAGTAGCAGCCTCCACTCTGAGTTTGAATGTGGCACAAACAAAATGCAAACCCAGACTTTGGGTTAAAAATGTTTGTCATATTTATTCTGATCCTGGGAGTGTTATTCTCAGTTGTTGGAAGGACCCAGTGCAGTTATGAGCTTTGTGCCATCTTAGATTCTCTTGGCCGGCTCCCATGTGTCTAAATGTTTCTGCCATTCTTCCCCCTGCTTCACTACGTCACCCTCCTCTCTCCCCGTCTCCCTCTCCTCTCCTCTCTTTAACAGGAGCATCAGGCAATATGTTAGTAAACCCCTTGGACCCTCTTAACGCTGACAAGCTGCAGGTTAAAATTGCTGACCTCGGCAACGCCTGCTGGGTGGTGAGTGCAGATGTACATTAGAGCTTTTTTATTTTCAATGAGGGACTCTTATTGCACTCTTGAAGGGTTTGTTGGCAGACAAGTTTACCTGTGCTTTAAATCTGACCTTTTAAATCTTTGTAAACACCAAGCTCAGTTATTTCTCTCTTCTTCATGCAGAACAAACATTTCACAGACGACATCCAGACACGGCAGTATCGTTCTCTGGAGGTGCTGACAGGAGCCGGCTACAGTACACCAGCAGACATCTGGAGCACAGCCTGCATGGTAAAACAGACACGCAGTCACAAACACTCAGAGCACCTGCAGAACTATAAGCAATTGTCAGTGTCATTAACACTGACTGAAAAGACAAACTTAAAAAAAAAAAACTTATTTTAACTCTTTAAAGGTCCAGTGTGTAACGTGTTTAGTTGTTCATTATCAAAATCTGTGTTGCCCGTTCACAAGCTTGTCCTTTTTCATGAATATTTACCACCACCATCAATTCCAAGTATTCCTTTTGGCTTGACATTTTACATTTACACTTGCATGAACTGGGGTAGACTCTCCATATACATGCACCATCTTGAAATACGTTAGCCGGTAAGGGACATACAGGAGATACTGCTCCGCCTTTCGCGTCTTCACTGTCACATGATAAATTCACAGGTGCTGCTAATGGGTATCGTCGCTTCCCGGCCCCGGCAAGTTTGAAGAAGGAAAAATGAGGACCACACGTATTCAAAATCCAAATTTCAGAAACAGGAGTCTTCTTCTTCGCCCAGAAAAAGAAAAACGATATTGAAAAGAGCAAGAGACCGGCTTTTTGAAGCGTGAAGGCTACCGTAGCTGTAATACGTACTTTGAACTGTGTGGTGCGAGAGAGTTGATTGAGATATATGATCTCAACGCTAGATGGGAGACATTCCTACACATTGGACCTTTTAAGCCTCTAGAGTTTTTATCGTTATCAAGCACAGTGTTATTTATGGTTTCATTTGTAATCAGGTGTGTGTGTGTGTGTGTGTGTGTGTGTGTGTGTGTGTGTGTGTGTGTGTGTGTGTGTGTGTGTGTGTGTGTGTGTGTGTGTGTGTGTGTGTGTGTGTGTGTGTGTGTGTGTGTGTGTGTGTGTGTGTGTGTCCTTCAGAACGTACAAACATGTTGTCCTACGCCGTAAAACATTCGCATAGCCTTTTTTTTATGTTTTGGTGACAACGTTGACACACACTCGCATGCTTTAACCCTTGTGTTGTCTTCAGTCAAATTTGACCCGTTGTCTAAATGTCTATCAGAAATATGGGTTTCTTTTTAACTACCTAATTTTGATTACCCAAAAATAACATGGATGATTCCATACAACGCGCTTTGCAATTACAACAAAAATCTCTACTTTCATTGAATTTTGTGTTTTGAATTGCCTTTGAAAAGAAATTGAAATTTTTCAAAAACGTATCTCGACTGAACGTTGACATATGCCATTCTGTGATTATCGTTCCTTTTAATATTAGTCTATAAAATTCATAATTTCTGCTTTTTAACTCAAGAATTAGGTATAATTTCCTAAAAATGAGGTTTATTGACCATGAATTCCAAAAATAAGTGTAAATCTAGTAATATGTTGGTGTTAGTGGTGTTTATACATGGTAGTGAAAAGAAGCCTTAAACGTCAAAAAAGTGCCAACAACATTTAAAAAAGCACCAAAAGAGAGACAAACGTTGGAAAAAGTGATTTTCAGTTTTCACCCGGGAGGACGATGCATGGTCGAATGGAAGACAACACAAGGGTTAAGATAAAGGAAATCAACAGAAGTCAGGGAATCCAGAGCTTGACCTCATTGACCACACTAATGATTATATGTATTTGATTAAACCCATCCATCTACCAGTTAATGTGTGCGTTTTGTAATCTTCAGGCCTTCGAGCTCGCTACTGGAGATTATCTGTTTGAACCCCACTCTGGAGAAGACTACTCCAGAGATGAAGGTCAGTGTCTTCCCCTGAGACGCCAGGCTTTAACTAGAAGATTGTTTATATTAGACGAGGCACGCTGCAATCAGTGTGAATGCCAGGTTCAAATGGGAAGTAGTAGCCTTAATGGTGTACATTTCTACATTTCTCCAGTACTTCAGACATTTCTTAAAACGGTTCTGTTTGTCTTAGTGCTTTATCGGCTGCTTGTGTTTCTCTGCCTTCCTGTAGATCACATAGCGCTGATCATTGAGCTGCTTGGTAAAGTTCCTCGGAAGCTGATCTTGGCAGGCAAATACTCCAAGGAGTTTTTCACCAAGAAAGGTAAACACGCCACCGGCTGTCTGCTGTAGCTAAATCCAGTTCATCCTTAAAATATGCCCAGGTATTTGGTGCAGAAGTTTCTATTTCAGACTGACACCTGACGGCTCAAGGGATCAGCCATCTGCTCCGTTTGTGGGCAGAACTTGCTAATAAAATTTTATAGCAGCTATTTCCAGTTCGTAGAGGTGGTGCAGTAAATTTATGGCTACCCAAAACACACATTATTTATATAAAACCATAATTGTGCACCCTATGTTTTCTCCCAGGCGACCTGCGTCACATCACCAGGCTGAAGCCGTGGGGTCTATGCGACGTGTTGGTAGAAAAGTACGAGTGGTCCAAAGACGAGGCACACACCTTCAGCACGTTCCTGCTGCCCATGCTGGACCTTGTGCCTGAAAGGAGGGCCACCGCGGCTCAGTGCCTCTCCCATCCATGGCTCACATCCTAGAGGCCGGCATGCACACCTCCACCCTCATATTGTGAAAGGATACATTAGGTTTGAAGTTCCTGGGCTTGAAAACATAAGAGTAAACTAACACATTAATGTCTGCAAGACCCTGTGACTGCATCTTGCCGGCATCCTCCTGTCACAGCTCAGAGGCTTCCCACACACACTTTCATGAGTACAATAAAAAGAGACTGCTACGGAGTCTTTGACCTGTTTTGGATTACACTGTGGGGATAGAGTGAACTTGTGGTCTTCTTCCTATATGTATGGCTCTTTTTTTAATGGCTGTATAGGACTTATTGACCTTGCTCTCATTTCTTTTCCTGACTCCAGCTCTTTCTCTGCAGCACATCATTCTCTGTATTTTTAGTAATAGATAATGGACTGGAAAAGAAGGGTGCATATGTCTACAAATGCAGAAGAAGATAGGATGTTAACAAAAACATAAAGATTGCCATCAAAACCACATACTGTTATCGTTAAGGTCAATAATAAGCCAAGTATTTCTTTGCTAGTCATGCCAGCTTTTATGCCTTAGGCTGTCCAATGTGTGCAAAGTGCCCTGAATTATTAATGCTAACAGCCACGATGAAAGACTAGTAACGTTGTTAGCACTGTTAAGTTAGCTTCATCCTAAACAACTTTTGTACATTTGTATACAGGTGGAGCTACATGATTAGAAAGCATAAATGTCAAGGTCTGGAGACTGAGAGACTCGCACTATTTTTCAGGAAAACAAAACAATCTTTAAATTTTTCAGCATTGTCTTTTTAAAAAGCACTTGTATACACAATGTGAAAAAGGTTCAGATTCCTTTCTTACTTCATGCACGAGTGGACAACTTGATGCCATTTCACACCTGGACCACTTCTTGCATGTTAAGAAAGGCTTCTACGTTTCCCACATTTACAGTCAAATCAAACTATATGTGGATCCACGTCCAGTGTGCAGTGCACCAAAAAGTTGGCCTCTAGTCTCCCTCGATGCAGCGAAAGCTTTGCACAGATTCTGACTGTCGCAATGGAAGTTGAAGGCACAAGCTGAGAGGTTTGAGCTTTCTTTTTTTTACTTTTTAGAAATTCCTTGAATGTTCAGGTGATTTCCAGTTGTATTCACTGAAACTTCAAGTGTTTCCACTGTATATGAAGGTGTTGGATTTGAAAATAGATTGTACCAAAAACAAATGCTGTAATAATGCTTTGAATCCCCTCCAAACCATTTTGCTTGGTTTTATACAAAGTCTCCTCTCCTTCTGTTCATGTCTCCGCTCTTCATTTGATTGTTAATTTTTTTCTGTAGGTAATAAATAAACATTTTTCAAAACCTTACTAGAGTGTATTTGCCTCATAAATCACCACTGTCTCCATTTTGACATAAATAAATGGGGAGATAAATCCCCAAGGATTCTGTATTAAAACACAATTAACCTAATTCATCATCAGGACCTCCAGAGGGCAGATGCAGTAGAGTGGGATCAGATTTTATTTTCAGTGAGTACTAACTGATCCGGAAGTATATTTTATTAGGATGTCTAACCAAAATCTCTCCAAATGCTCCTTAAACACATCACAATTATTAGTTTGCATGTCAACACCTGTTTTGTGATTAAAATGTAACATGTTTAGATAAACACTTTCTGGCACTGAAATAAACGTTACATTTTTAAATGGTGTTATTTAGGGCGGTCTGCTTAGCATTTATGACAACTCTCTCCAAAGTAACAAGGAGCTGCTCTGGTCAGCATGTTCGTTCACTAGTTTTAGTCCAAAATACAATAGCAATCCGCTACAAATCCTAAGCTCTGAGCGTGAGGTGGACAGTGACTCTTCCCATGTTTTTAAGAGTCTGTTGATAAGCTGCCACAATTTCAAGGACAAAATGAACTACTTGTAGTTATTTTTTTTTTCAATTTTAATTATGTCCTGAAGCCTTGGAATACATTTAAATCCCTCGAGTCGGCAGTGCTCCTCGTAAAGCCTCGTCCATCTCTTCCCTCCGTTGTCCACAGGGGGCCTAGGCGTTATCTGTAATTGAGGAAAAAAAACGTTACTGAAAAGAGGAGATGTACTGTAATTGTCAGTTCAGACACTGACGTAGATATCTGTCAGTAGCTCAGCTGGATTTGAACACCTACTATATAATAAGACAGAGTTGACAACCCTTCTAGTGGCTTTGTGAGGATGTACTCAAGCAGCTTTGAGCTAATGTTCACATCAGCATGCAAACATGCAGTGACAATGTTACCATCTTAGTTTAGCATTCGTGAATTAGCTAATTAGCACTCAACACAAAGGTGTTGCAGCTGACGCTGATCGGAATGTTATTAGTATTGGACAAATACTAATTTTGACCTATTGATGGACCTAGATGAAATGTCGGGGAATCACAGGTATTACTGTTCATCTTCTTGGGAACGTCAATGGCAATCCATCCAATAGTTGTTGAGACATTTCAATAAAAAAAAAAAAAACCTCATGGTGGCTCTGGAGGAAAAGTCAAGGGATCACCTGAGTCATTAAAAACTATTCTAGGAAGCATGGATCAGTACAACCAACATGTGGTGCCCACCCATCACGTAGATGTTAAGATATTTCACTGAATAAGTGAAAACTGACCAGCTGGTGTCGGAGGATGACCAAAGTCAGTAGGAGTCATCGCCTGGGAACCATGCATGTCTGTACTAAGTTTCATGGCAATCCACTCAATAATTGCTGAGATATTTCAGTCTGCACCAAAGTGGTGGACTGGACTACATTGCCATCCATTTTTTTTCTCAGTTTAACCCGACCTCAGTGATTCAGAGAGAGTGAAATTCGGAGAGTGAAATTTCGAGGCAGCCCAGCCTCTGCTCAACCTCTTTCCATTTTCCCTCCAGCTCTCAACACTCACACCATACCCTCTGAAGCCTTTAACCTTCCCCTTGGCCCTTGCTAGCTCTCTGTTATCCACCCTTTATCCTTCCTCTTGCATCTTTGCCTCACAACTGAAACTTTTTCTTGTTCTTCTCTCCAGCTAAATATCCTCATCCAGGAGGTGTCTTCCTCTCCCAGCCCACCGTTTTTTTTTTTAACCTTTCTCCTCCACCTGGAAGTCCTCTGGCAGAAGCTTGTCCTGCCGGTTGCCCAGGCTGAAGGCCAGGAAGGAGAGGACTAGCGAGTCCATAATGCTGATGATGGCCAGGATGTAGGCCCAGCGCACCGTGCAGTTGCCCAGGGTGTATTTGTCGGTCCGCTGGCCACACATGCGCTTCACCTCGTCCGAGTCCCAGCCGTCAGGATAGATCATACAGCCAATCACCATGCATGTGCCTAAGAGAGGGGAGGCACAGGATAAGGAATTTTGGTTTAAAATCAGGTACTTCAACATGAACAGTCACTCTTAGCCATTTATTTGAACTTTGGCGCATTTTGATGTGGGAAACCTTTGGAATGTTACATTTACAAATTGAACATTTACTCAAGTACAAATTTGAGATACTTTTTTTTCATGCCACTTTGTAATCTACTTAAATGTTGCACCTTTTATTGCACATTTACCTGACCGCTTTAGTTACTACTTTTTAACAAATTAAGATTTTTGCATGCAAAACATATATAGAGCTTATGAAAAAACTTCCCAACAGTGCATACAAATAGAGCCAAAACAATTAATTGGCAACCATTTAGTCATTTTACATGTAAAAATGCCAAACATTTCATGGTTCCAGCTTCTCAGATGTGAGGATTTACTGCTCTTCCTTTTAATAATTTCAATTTATCTTTTATGAATTAAGAGGTTTGGACTGTTGATTGGACAAAACAGACATTGTGAAGGTGTCACTTTTGGTTCTGGGTAATTGTGATGCTTTTCTCACTATTTTCAGAAGGTTTAAAAACCAAACAATCAATCAATTACAGTAATTGAGAAAATAATCAGCAGATTAATACATAATGAATAATCATTGGTTTGCATTCCCATATAAAACAGTTAAAAGTCAGTAAAATACTGCTTACATATTAATGCATGAGCCTCCTTCTCCACCTCCAATGCTGAAACAACAATACAGAGAAGCCACCGGAGAAATAAATCTCACACACACACACACACACACACACACACACACACACACACACACACACACACACACACACACACACACACACACACACACACACACACACACACAGGTTTTTTTTCACTATCTTTGTGGGGACCCGTCATTGACATAATGCATTCCCTAGCCCCTTACCCTAACCTTAACCATCACAACTAAATGCCTAACCTTAACCCTTACCCTCACCCTAAACATAACCTAATTCTAACCCTAATCCTAAAACCAAGTCTTAACCCTCAAACAGACCTTTAACCTTGTGGGGTCCAGCATTTTGGCCCCAAAAGGCTGTGCAGACCCCACAAGTATACTGTATTCCCGGATGTTGGACCCCACGACTGTAGTTAAACAAGAACACACACACACACACACACACACACACACACACGCACGCACACACACACAGACACACACACACTGCCTAGCAACTCCCGAGCATCTCATCTTCAGAAAGATGATCTTGTTCATCCATTATTGACTATGCAGAAAGACAGCCGCCCTCGTGCCTTCCCACCTCAGTATGTAGAGCCACGTGAACTATCAGGTGTTGAGGTGAAATGTTAGCACACAAACGCACACTTTCACTTTCTCAAAGTTCTCATGCTCACTTTCTCAAGTCTCTTCCCTAATTTCAAGATAGATAATTGTTTAACTGCAACTTCTCATCAGCTTTTGTTTTACCTCTCCCCCTCACTTATATTGTTTCAGTCGCTAGTAAACCCCGCACATTGAGTTGGTCCTGAATAAGTCACATCAAATAATTTGAAATATCATTTCACTTAGGCTAATTTAGGGAAATAAATTATTAGTAGTAAAGTAAACAAAGTAAACATTTCAGACTAATTTAGAGGCTCCAGTAGATTCTGTGTGAGTAATATGCAAACATAGATGTAACTAATTCAGAGGCTTGAATAGATTAAAAAAAAGATAGGCATATTGTGTATACGGACATAAAAAGTCTGGCATTCAGTGGAACACACACACACACACACACACACACACACACACACACACACACACACACACACACACACACACACACACACACAAGGTGTAAGGTGTAAAATAGGGAGAGGAGAAAGTGTAACAGCACACCTCCAGGTTAATCTCATTACAGGTTTGTCCTTTCACTTGCAGCTACATCTGTTCCCAAGCTGCTTCATGTTTCAAGAACAGAATCATGTTCTACTTCTGTCAGTGTGTGCGTCTAAAGGAAACTACTGAAATGTTGCACTGCAGTTCCCAGCTTAAATCTTTCTTTTTAGACGTGGTCTTTCTTTTTCAATACCGATACCACGTAATAAAGCCCTAAAGAAAATCTACGTTGAAGTAGTTTATTTATGTTCTTTTTCCATTATAACCGACTGTCAAACTGCATAACAAAAGAAAGTTCTGTGGCATTCATTGTTTGTGTTTGTTCATGTTTCACAAATAGTTTAACCTGAGCCAGACAGACAACACAGATAGAAATAATATCACATCTATACAGGGATAGTAGTAAACGGTTGTGAAAACATAATAAAATATATGACACACTGGTATCGGATCGGTATCGGCCGATACGCAAGTTCAGGTATCAGAATCGGTATTGGGAAGCAAAAAATGGTATCGGGCCATCTAGTAACAAGTACACAGTTGATGTATTTTTGTATATTGTTGTACCAAGTTCTGTTTTGTCCCTTACATATTTAATATAGCCTACAAAATCTATAGTCTACTGTAGGATTATAATGCTAATTTAACAGGCTTCAAGTAAGACAAAATTCATGTTTTTACATGAATCATATTAACTGCCAGGAACTCATCTTCTATGTGTGCAGCTACAAACTGGTAACCCTAGTGCTCACTGGAGGCCAGCTGCATCCACGCGCAGATCTTGTAGACGCTCCCCGCATTGCAGAAGAAGAAGAGGCTGAAGCAGATGATGCTGCCCACCACCAGCAGCATGGAGATCCCCACGAAGAACATGGCCGTCTTGAAGGCGCCGGACGGGATGGAGCCGAAGTCCAGCGCACTCCCTTTACAGGTGAGCTCCGAGGTAAGGGCGTTCCCGATGCAGTAGTGGAAGAGGCCAAAATATCCGGCCTGCGGCGTGTTGACGCTGTCCCCGATCCAGTATGGCTGGATGAACACCACCACGGTGATTATGGAGAACGTGATGGTGAAAACCGTCCACAGCACACCCACGGCCCGAGCGTTACGCACGTAGTTGGTGTGGTAGATTTTAGCGGCCTCCTGAGCCGGGAGCATGGCGCCAGGGAGGGCTTCTTAAATGTCTCTTGGATGGTCTAAAAAGAGGAGAAAAATATTCTTATATTGAATTTTCTTTCTTCTATAAACCTGTTAGAGTGAACAGGAGCTGCCCGGATCAATTATAACCGTATGCTCAAGACGTTTATCTGTTGATAACTTAACATTACAGATGTCACCACAAGTCATTAGTCTCCAAAGTGTTTCCTCTCCAGGTCAGGCTGCGGGTCTCAGGTAGGCCTAATGAATGATTCATGGTTAAAGGATCCGCAGAGTGGGCTAGAGTAACACACGTGGCAAGCAAGGCAAGTCTCCTTTCACTCTTAAGGGCATAGGCCGTAATCACTTAACTTTTTATTTTTTTATTTCATTCATTTTTTTGTTTAGGCTACATAAAATATTCGTTCAGATAAGAAACAATAATGCAGATGCACAGTAACTCAGCTATGCATTGGGGTCAGATCTACTTCTAGTTTCATGTTTTTATGTGTATATTTTTAAACATTGTGAAGGTTAATATTTAAATGTTGTCAAGACTTAAAACAATACAAGATATTGGAAAACAAAACATATCTGTTACGGCCTGTGTGTGTGTGTGTGTGTGTGTGTGTGTGTGTGTGTGTGTTTAAGTTTAACTATATTTGTGGGGTCCAAAAACCGGGAATACAGTATACTTGTTGGGTCCGGACAGCTTTGTAGGCCCAAAATGCTGGACCCCACAAGGTTAAAAGTCAGTTTGAGTGTTAAGACTTGGTTTTAGGGTTAGAATTAGGTTATGGTTGGGGTGAGGGTAAGGGTTAAGGTTAGGCATTTAGTTGTGATGGTTAAGGTTAGGGTAAGGGGCTAGGGAATGCATTATGTCAATGACGGGTCCCCACAAAGATAGTGAGACGCACTGTGTGTGTGTGTGGCTTTCTTCAGGGCACCTGGCTCTCCAGCGCAGGTGATCTACTAACAAAGCTCCAGCACTAGTACTCCTGTGATCCAGGCAGCCAGCGCCAGTTTGTTTCAGACTACTAAGTGGTAACTACTCTCAGCCAAACACTCTAGTTCTCTAGTGAACCTGTTTTGAAGTTTTCCTTTGTATTAACACTGTGTTGTCTTTCTGTGCGCAGACGTTGGAGGTCTACCTCATCTTTGCTTCCAGCCACGCCACCAGCCCTGTGTGTTTTCGAGCCTGCCTCACCTACCTCCACTCCTCCACTCCATTTGGATCACCACTCTCCTTAGTTGAATTGCAAGATTTCTGTTCGGCTGAACTTACATTAAAGAACTGTTTTCAAGTTCCAACCATCTAGTCTGTGTTCGCTCTTGGGTCCAGACTCCAGACCTCACACTAACACATATCATCCCTTTCAATGAATGGTGTGGAGAAATGGCCAGCTATGAACAATTCTTTTTTAACTTGAGCAACAGACAGGAAGTATTTTGGAAAATATGGGGCCCCTACATGAATGCAATATTGCATAATTAATGGGGGAGAATTTGACAACGATTTTAATGTATGTATAAGTCACTACTAAGATGTGTGAGAGATGACTGGAATTGTATGATATTGGTAGAATACTCATTTGTGCTACTGGTGTGATATGTGAAAGGTATGGAGACGAGTTAGACCAATGTTTACCCTGTGTATGTACAGTGCCTTGCGAAAGTATTCGGCCCCCTTGAACTTTTCGACCTTTTGCCACATTTCAGGCTTCAAACATAAAGATATAAAACTAATTTTTTGTGAAGAATCAACAACAAGTGGGACACAATCATAAAGTGGAACGAAATTTATTGGATATTTTAAACTTTTTTAACAGATAAAAAACTGAAAAATTGGGCGTGCAAAATTATTCAGCCCCTTTACTTTCAGTGCAGCAAACTCTCCAGAAGTTCAGTGAGGATCTCTGAATGATCCAATGTTGACCTAAATGACTAATGATGAAAAATAGAATCCACTTGTGTGTAATCAAGTCTCCGTATAAATACACCTGCTCTGTGATAGTCTCAGAGGTCCGTTTAAAGAGCAGAGAGCATCATGAAGAACAAGGAACACACCAGGCAGGTCCGAGATACTGTTGTGGAGAAGTTTAAAGTCGGATTTGGATACAAAAAGATTTCCCAAGCTTTAAACATCCCAAGGAGCACTGTGCAAGCGATACTATTGAAATGGAAGGAGTATCAGACCACTGCAAATCTACGAAGACCCGGCCGTCCCTCTAAACTTTCAGCTCATACAAGGAGAAGACTGATCAGAGATGCAGCCAAGAGGCCCATGATCACTCTGGATGAACTGCAGAGATCTACAGCTGAGGTGGGAGACTCTGTCCATAGGACAACAATCAGTCGTATACTGCACAAATCTGGCCTTTATGGAAGAGTGGCAAGAAGAAAGCCATTTCTTAAAGATATCCATAAAAAGTGTTGTTTAAAGTTTGCCACAAGCCACCTGGGAGACACACCAAACATGTGGAAGAAGGTGCTCTGGTCAGATGAAACCAAAATCGAACTTTTTGGCAACAATGCAAAACGTTATGTTTGGCGTAAAAGCAACACCGCTCATCACCCTGAACACACCATCCCCACTGTCAAACATGGTGGTGGCAGCATCATGGTTTGGGCCTGCTTTTCTTCAGCAGGGAGAGGGAAGATGGTTAAAATTGATGGGAAGATGGATGGAGCCAAATACAGGACCATTCTGGAAGAAAACCTGATGGAGTCTGCAAAAGACCTGAGTCTTGTTGTCTTCCAACAAGACAATGATCCAAAACATAAAGCAAAATCTACAATGGAATGGTTCACAAATAAACATATCCAGGTGTTAGAATGGCCAAGTCAAAGTCCAGACCTGAATCCAATCGAGAATCTGTGGAAAGAACTGAAAACTGCTGTTCACAAACGCTCTCCATCCAACCTCACTGAGCTCCAGCTGTTTTGCAAGGAGGAATGGGCAAAAATTTCAGTCTCTCGATGTGCAAAACTGATAGAGACATACCCCAAGAGACTTACAGCTGTAATCGCAGCAAAAGGTGGCGCTACAAAGTATTAACTTAAGGGGGCTGAATAATTTTGCACGCCCAATTTTTCAGTTTTTTATCTGTTAAAGTTTGAAATATCCAATACATTTCATTCCACTTCATGATTGTGTCCCACTTGTTTTTGATTCTTCACAAAAAATTACAGTTTTATATCTTTATGTTTGAAGCCTGAAATGTGGCAAAAGGTCGAAAAGTTCAAGGGGGCCGAATACTTTCGCAAGGCACTGTATATATTTTATATTTTTAATTCGTTATCTCTCCCTTTTTCGCTTAGTGAGAGATCACTGTTGTTCTTGTCTCTGTTACTATAAAAGGCAATAAGAATGTGAATGATACAAGACTTAAAACAATACTCTTAAAACACATATGTAATTATTCCTCCTGTCCATAATGAGTCAGAAAGATACCCGCTTGATTTGACTGACTTAGGGCTGCCGGAGCCTCAGCTTCAACCGAATTTCAGAGTGCATTTTATCACAGAAGACGAGGACTGTGGATTTTGTCCCCCCCACCAATTGTGTGAAGAAAGGATCTCTTCACAGCCAGTATGTATGAACATGACAGAACAGTTACAGCATCAACCTCCAACTCTTTCAACGTACATGTATGTAATGATATAAGAAATGTGAACCCTTTCGGTCAAAAGTAAAGACTGAGCCAGTGATGGAGAGAGACCAATGACTGTATACGATACATTCTAAGGGTCTGAATAACATGTACTACAGTCTTTCACTAGATGGAGCTACAGAGCTTCAGTGTAACTGCAACACCACCCATTTTGCCCCAAATCACTCTAGACAAATTCAATATCCAAAATCTAAAGGAAACTGGAAGTATTTGAACCTTGTACCTCTACCAAACAGGCCAGACATGTTTCCGTTGAACACCACAGGAGTTTTGTACGTTAGGAGGTGGCGGTGATGTTGAGGGTAGGTGTCAAAGTTCAGTGGTGAAGAAATATTTTTTTTTTCATCTTTTCTTTTTTTACAGTACAGTAAACTACTTAGGTGTCAAAAGTTAAAATCCTGATTATGTTATACATGCTGCCCCTTTTCAGAGTGTTATTTTATTAGTAATACATTATTGGATTAATATTATTGCTGATGCATGTGTGTAAGCACTAAAATGTTGTAGCTGGACGAGGTGCTAATTGTAACCCTTTATATACAGTTGGGTAGTTAAAACTATAATATATTTAATAAGCTGATGATTTGTTTTCTAGTAAAATGAGTAAGTGACTATTAACTATAGCTCTCAAATAAATATAGTAAACTGAATTTGTCTCTGAAATGTAGTGGCTTATAAGGCTAGTGTAAGGGGATGTTCCACTTTCTTGTCTTTTTTTGTTATGCTTCGTATTGACCTATTTGTACAAAATGTGTGTGGTGTCCTGTTCAAAATAATATCTCACATCGGCTAAATTTATTCAAGCAACATTAAATTAGGTCAGACAAAGCAAGTAAAAATGCATATTTGTGGTGGTACTTTGTTACAGTTACACATGGGCTGTAAATGCAGTTATTTCCACAATACATTTCCCACACAACAAAAGTAAAGTTGTGCTGATATCTATAACGTAACACATTACATTGTCATAGTGTTTTTCCATGTCCGTTGCACAATGTTGTTCTCAGTGTTTGCACCACATACTGCTGCGCTGCAACAACACATACATGTATTGATCTTAAAGAAGCCCTTTCACATGCATAATGCTGACATATTTGACCTTTTTAGATCCTAATCAACCAATACTTAGGTGCACAAAGCTCCTTGCTGACTGAATAATGTGATATTCTTAGAGCCTGATTTTTTTACCAATAGAATCCATTATTTACCCTGAGACCTGTTAGCAATGTTTGGTTACTCATAGTTTTAAGTCCCACTTAATATTGTTTTCTTACAGTTGATCTGGTACATGTAATAAATTGATATATAGATCTGCAGCGGTGTGTGTGTACGTGTGTGTATGAGTGTGGGCGCTGGCGTGTCAATGCACTTAGCTTTATTAAGTGATACCGCCCCAGAGTGAGCGGGAGGTTGTTTATAATCAAGTTATTCGAGAGCTGCTATCCAATTTTCTGATGCAGAATGGAGTGAGATTTTGTGCGCGTGTGTGCGCGTATGCGTGTGTGTGGGCATGTGTGTGTGTGTGTGTGTGTGTGTGTGTCTTTGTGGGATGCTGGGATTTAATGCTTTTCTTGTTCATGTGTGTTTTACTATAATGTTCCATAACAGTGAAAAGATGGCAAATCATGAGCAAGAAAATTAATCTATTTTTACCACAGAAACAGTCTTTTTAACAGAAGGTGCAGACAGGCCCGGATTATCCATAAAGGCACTTGGGCCAGTGCCCAGGGGCACCAACCATTCACAACCAGTGGGGGGGCACCACATGACACAAGCTTTAACAATATTTTCCGTAAATGGTTATATTATTCACTTGAAATTGTTGGCCATCAATTACTTGTTTATGAACACTAATTTCACAATAATAATAATAATACATTATAAATAAATCAATATTACATGACCACTATCACTCCCCTCACCAAACTGTCAGAGTTGAGTTGGTCCACAGCAGAGCCATGTCTTTTATCTATCACTCTGGTCCACAGGTACATACAAATGTATCATTTAGGGGATGGGGGGGGGGGGCGGTTTAACAATCAAAAGTGGCCAGTTTAACCCCCCCAAAAATGTTATCATAATGATGCATGTAAAATATTAACTGTTACAAAAAATGATAAGTGGTTGGCTTTCTTGATTCAATATAATTGGCAAGCAAAGAAAAACATTTTTCACACAATCCCCCCCACCTCTGGGTGAGACTTGGTTGCGCCCAACCCTTCTCCATGATTTTCAAGCACATAGCTATGGAACGGCCAGCACGGCGCTTCGTGAGTTTATTCAGTATGCAGAGAAGTAAAAGACCGGTCTACAGTCTGCGCTTCTTTTCCTAGAACTCGTATTTCTTTCAGAGGACTTTGTGCAATAAATCCATATTCTTAGATCTAATATTGATATTCTTTTGTCCATATCTTATTCATTTTAGGTCCGTTTATTGTCGTTAGCTGTGATGCTAAAGCAGTTTTAGCTTTCCCTTGATGCTTTTGAAAGTTTTTGACCAGAGGAGTTGCTTTCAGGGCCCGTGACATAAAGTCGGAAAAATACATATTTGACCTACCCACAATGCTGCAATACATAGTATTGATTTTGGCTTTTTGAATTGATAGACATTTTTAATTGAGAAAGTTTGAATATAGTGCTCACTGCTCATATGCCTACATGTATGTAGTTGGATAAGTTAGTAAATTATATTTGAGAAATCCCCTTGAATATGTGATATTTTTGGCAGGGGGAAAGCAAGTGTTGGTTTCTCTTTGCATAATGAAAATGTTTTGTTTTTTGTTAGTTTTTTTTGGCTTGTCTGCTGGGCTGATATACTGATGTGTATTGATTTTGACATTTTGAATTGAGTGCTGTGCTTTTTGAATTCGACATTTTGAATTGAGACATTTGAATATAGTGCTCACTGCTCATATGCCTACATGTATGTAGTGGGACAAGTTAGTAAATTACATTTGAAAAATCCCCTTGATTATGTTTGATATTTTTGCCAGGAGGACAGCACGGGTAAAGGGGGTGGTGGACGGGGTGGTGGGGGGCCTTTGAGGTATAGTGCCCAGGGGCACCACGTTGTCTTAATACGGGCCTGGGTGCAGACAGAAAGTGTTGAAATAAAAAAAAATTTAAACTGTGTTGTATAAGTTATCAATAGAGCTCCGGTACTGTTGCTTCGGGGCGAATTCAGCATAATCTTCCATTTTGCCTGAAGTGGAAGTTGTGTGTATGTGTGTTTGTGTGTATGTGTGTTTGTGATGAACCCTTTAGGTCTGTTTGATCTGAGAGCCTCTGAGAGCACAAAGAGGCTTTTCTGCCATTTTAGCATCTCTGCCTGCCTTCTTTAGAGGCTGAGGTAAGTAACAGATCATTTGGTAATGATACTAATTTCATGACAGGTTGCTACAATCATGAACCATTCAAATCAGTCAGATTTGGTTCAAATTCTGGTTTCAGGAACTGGATTTTTTCTTGAATTCCAAAATTTTGAAGACTTTTACTCATGTGCATTGTTAAACACATTCACATAGGTGTTATGGGTAATATGTTCTACCCTAATGTACTTTACGTGTGTATATAATGGATACCAAACTTTTGAGTATCGTGCAAATTGTTTTTTTTTTTATGTTTAAAGTAGTTGGGGCAGTTTGTTCCTGGAGTGTTGGGAGGTGTAGGGTCAGCTGTCACAGATGGACTTGATTAGTCTTTTGTAAATGTGTAAGTAACAGCATGCAATGGGCTTGGGTCAGGGGGCTGAATAACAACCACTCCTCTCATCTCACAGACGCACGCACACACACACACACACACACACACACACACACACACACACACACACACACACACACACACACACACACACACACACACACACACACACACAGACGCACACACTGGCCTCATGCCCTGTGATGCAGCACTGAGTGAGTGTCACTACCTTTCTGAAACCCCCCCCCCCCCCGATGCTGCAGCAGCCACTATGAGCCAGCCTCCACCCCAGCCGCCGCCCGATCACAGCCCAGCAGACAGCATCAGAGCTTAGGCAAGAAACGGAGCAAAGTGTGGGTCAGCATGTGCCCTGGGGAAGGAAGCCAGAATGTAGGTCTGCTCTACAGGGGATTGTGTTCAGGACCTATTTACTGATCGTTCACCACCGTTGTATTTTTATTTAAATGTTTTCCTGGAGGTGATTTTTAGCTGTAAGAAAAGAGCAGTGCATGTTTATATTTCTTAAAGGTCACATCAATTGTAATATTTTACAATGTCTTTGTAAAAAAAAAAAAAAAAAAAAAAAAAAAAAAAAAAAAAAAGTGATTATATACCTTTCTAGTTTGATAAATGATCAAATGATCTGATGACAATTGCATGTTCATGCAAAACCCAATAAAAAAGTAAAAAACAAACATAATAGTATTTTAGGTTAAAACAATAGTTAACATTTTTGGGAAATAAACTTGTTCACTTTCTTGCTGAGAGTTAGATAAGAAGATTAATATGGTATTAATCTTCTCATCTAACTCTTGGCATGCATGGCAGAATATACTCCACCTCAATTATCATCACATTGTTGAAATCAAGATTTGAATCAAAGATATTGGGATATTTGTCATTTTTAATATCACTACTTTCCATTGTACGCAGTGACAGCGGAGCTCTGGGACAAAGCATAGCGGGGGTCCAGCACTGCCAAAAACTGGCAAGGAGCTGCTCTGCTTTATGCCACTGCAGCTGACACACATAAATCTAAACCACATAAGTAGCTTCTCTGTCACACACACACACACACACACACACACACACATGCAAACATAAAACACAGACACCATCATACATCTGTGCACACACTTATTAGACTCGACTGAGTAAGAGGGAAGCAAAAAATGAAACAACTGTGCATTATTCAACTTTTTGGTGGTGCACCTCTCTCTCTCTCTGTGAGTCGATGAGTCGTCAAATGTGTGCTTGTGTAATCCTGGCCAATTCAAACAGTTTTGTTACGGTAAAGAATGGGGGATTAGTTTATGAAGATTCAAAGCTAAATATAGAAAATGCATGTGAGGGATTATAGACACATCAAAGAATAAGGATCGAGAATACATTAGGGCGCACTTTCATCTTCCATCTCCTTCTCTCTGTATCGTTTCTGGTCTTTTTCGCTGAATGACGCAATGTGACACACAGGTTGGAGCAGTGAGAAGAGAACATTGGACTTCATTGGCATCTTTGCCTAATTTATTAATACACAAGGCTGATATGGGTTTTACACGTCATAGTGTATACATGGTGGCGTATTAATTAATATCATAAAAATGTTGCAGTAGATGACTTTCTCTGCATTATCATTGTCTTTTACATTATATTCCATCAGTGTGGCTAAAAAAAAAAAAATCTAATTTCAAAATGATATATTCAACATTTGAAAAAAAAGATGATTTATTAAAGTTATGAGTCATTTTATTTTCAGGCTAGACTCTAATTACATGCTGCAGAAATGAGAAGATGGGTCATCAAGTAATATTCATGAATAAGTGTGTGTATGTTTGCTGGAAGAAGAAAAGTGTCAGATCCAAGGAGGGAGACTGAATTGCTACCGTGACAGAACCCGAGGGCGGCTGGAATGATTGCATTTGAACGCCTCTTATTATTTAGGATGCTGTTATTTTGACTATATGAAGCCGTAAATATAAGGATTATGCTGCAGTTTGGCAGTCACAATAATAAAATATCTTCAGGGTTTTAGAACCCACATAGTACGGTTATGAAATGTGCTTTTTACATTGGAAAGTGCTGAGGAGGAGGAACAAATCTACCAGAGTGGATTTGAAAACTAAACATGCCTGAAGAGGAATGAAAGGGACCTAACATATGCTTAGGAACACAATGCAGCCTAATTATGTAATAGTTGGTATGGTCTTAAAAGTTCACCAGACGTAATGAGGTGAGTGTGTGTTTGTGTGTGCACCACTCATGTTTGTGTGTTTTGTTGTTTGGTGGCCAGTTTCCCAGCAGATCTAGGAGGATTGTAGCTTTATCCACATAACTGGATGTTAATCTTGTGTGGAATCCAGCACTGCCTCTCCTGGGAACGTAGCCTGTGCGATGCTAACATCACCACCTGGTCCTTGACACACACACACACACACACACACACACACACACAGTTATATAGTCATAAGCTCCTCTGTGCACATGGATTGGGTTTATAGTTCATGCAATCATTCACGGACTGTGTTTCATTACATAAAAATGATTGTTGCCTGCGACTGCAGGGACTTTTTTCTGAGTTGAGACAAAAAACCGTGTTTCCTATTAACCAATACACCCGACAGTTGGTTGAGCTGGCATCTATATGGTCACACAGAATAAGTATAAAAAGTCACCTACAGTAGATTAAGTTGTAGCCTATATTTCTGGAATTGTGAAATAGTTAACTGAACTGTGTCTGTGTTGTATTGGGAAATAACTTGCTGCAGTTCAGACATGACTGCCATTTGCTAACTGTCAGTACTGAACATAAATCATATTAGGGTATTAGAAGGCTGAGTTCTCTCTGCAGGTGTAGATTTGAACCCAACCAGGAAAAAACGCTGCCAACATCGCTGACAGCTGCAGTGGCACTGAACATGTGGTAAAGTCACTTTGCATGGATCCAACAGAAACATGGCTGCGAGAGGAAACTGAGAATAAATAGATAGATAGATACTTTATTGATCACCAAGTGGAAATTCAAGTTTGACTCAACTAAAAGAAAGGATTTCAATTTCCCCTTTTCAAGAAATCTGACTCAGCAGGAGAGGGAAGTGGGCAGCGTGCAACTTCCCATTCAAACCAGAGCAAATTAACTCCATCTTCTGCTAGAACCATAGACTGTTAAAACTAGGCTAGAACATAATAACCTCTACATGAGTTTCAACCTTTGACCTCAAGGCGTTTAAACTGGTGGCCCCTCCTCTCCGTCAAGGGAACAGTCTCTCTCTGTTTATTGCAGACGGACCTCAGATGTCGCCGCTAGCAGTCGGTGTGCTGTTAGGCGTAAATCTTTACTGCCCGCTGTGGGCGGGACAACAAAATCCCGTCAAGCCCGCTGATTGGTCTCTAGTATTCGATAAAGGTGAAGCTAATCCAGCAGTTGGCTCAACTGCATGTCAATCGAATGATTATGCTGCTTTCAGGAGCTCTTCGTATTATTGTAGTTCAATTGAAAGCATCACTTTCCTATGTGACCTTTGTGCAGTGGTGGGATTTATCTAAATGCATTTACTGTATTTAATTACAATTTTGAGCTACTTGTATTTTATTTAATTATTTCCATTTCATGTTACCGCCACTCCAGTCCACTATATTTCAGACACAATAAGTAGCCTATTGTATTTGTCTCTGTCAGCTACAGAATTATAATCAGTATATTGTATTGTACCTACACGTTTTATACTCCAGTTTATATAACAATATAGCATAGTGGGTGGACGACTTGTTAGTTGGCTAATGTTAGCTTGCTAACTCTGCACCCCACCAGTCACTAAAACCAGCCGAACAAAGCTGCTTTGTGTGGATGAAGCAATTAGTTGTTATACGTTACCATGGCAATGGTACACAAATGGCTGTCGCTCTGACCATTCTTAATTCTACTACGTTGTGATTTGAATGGGTTTGGCCTTTCTTTCCATTATATTTGTATGGCACGAACGCTCTAACGGTAGGTTCAATATTCCCGACAGCCACTGAAGGCAGCATTACCCCCTCCAGTGTACTGTCTCAGCGCCGATTCAACGTGATCGCGTCTCTCTCAGAGAAGCGGTGTGGTTTCTGGTGAGCGCTCATATACTTCGCTCATACGCACTTTAAACAGGATGTAGCGACTGAGACAGACCACGGAAAGACAAAACAGCGGGTTAAACACTGCGATGTGACAAACACCTTTGAGCCAGAAATGACCGCCACAGCGGAGGAGAAGAAGACAGGAGGAGTCCCGATGAGGCAGCTCACCGCCGGCAGGTCTTGACGGCTGCTCCCGCTGACCTGAGACGCCCAGCACCGCGCGGTTTACACACACTGAAAACCGAACATAGCCGAAATACTACACATCCCATCGGTGAACCTTAAAAGAGACAATGGCGAACCAGGGCGACTGCTGTGTGAAGGTAGCATTGAGGTAAGCCTCCGACGTCTGTCTGCTGGAAATCTGCCGAGTAGACCACATTGTGTCTGTGCCTCCTGGCAATCAATTAAATGCATCCTGCACACCTAACTATAGTCTTATTTCACTACTTACACTCCTTACTGTCTCTGCTCATTGTAGGGACAGTTACTAAAAAAGAGCATTACACATTGTTTTACAATACATTGGTGGTGCTGCACAGTTAGTGTAGGCTACTGATAATGCAAAGCATGTGCCAGCACCACTTTATCTCCATATGATTGTTTTCATGTTGGAGGGCATACGTTCTCCAGCATTGGTCTGTTTTATGTGAGGCAGCAGCTTGCATTCATGATTTAACATTGGGTGACAAGGACAGCTGCAGCCAGGTGCAGGGAGGAGAATGGGCGTTTCTCCTCAAACCAATTTGATTTATTATTCTCACAGGAAACTACCTGCAGTCTCACCTTATCATAACTGAGTCTATTGAGCACCTCACATGTGTATGGCTGAGTTAGCTTCACAACTAGGTTTGGGAAGCAGGGGCTTGTGCTGTTTAAAAAAAATGAATCGAGCACAAAGACATGCTCTCCTTCAGAGCTGTGTCATTTACTGCCTTTGTTGGAAATGCACCCAAAAGCTCGGGCAGCAGAGCAGCTTTAGGATTTGTATCAGGAGATATTAGCAGACCATCAATTGTATGTGCCAAGACTAAATGCAGATTGAGAGAGATCACATGAATGTGCATGTGCTGGCACTGGGTGCCTATAAAACTGGAAGGCATGACTTGGTGTGATTGGGGCTGCGTCGGCTCATTTTGCAGTGTGTGGGGCTGAGGCGGTGGTCTGACAGACTAACTCAGACCCTCCCAGAGTCGGTCACATCAGCTAATAAATCCCAATTGGTCATTGGGACGTCTCTTATTGTGCAAATGTAAAGATTAAGATTAAGACATACTTTATTGATCCCGCAAGGGGATATTACATTTATTCACTCTGCTGTTAGTTAATTTAGTTATTTAGTTAGTTAAGCAACTGCAACAAAGTAATAGCTAAATGTAACTATTCTTCTTCAAGGACTCATTTGAGGTCCTCCGACCCCAGTTTGGGAACCATTGATTGAACCTAGTGGGGGTTGAGGATGGGGGTCGGCCCACTAGAGCAGCCTTTTAAGATGAACCTTACAACCGATGGCCCCATTTCCCCAGGGGAGGTTTCAGAGTCACTTGTCAATCAGCCGTTGAGTGAATCTCCTTTGTGCTTGTTCACAGCGGCAACTGTAACAGGAAGTTGGGTGGGTGACAAAAAAGAGAAAAGGTGAAAAGAGAAGCCACTGAGACAGCTGGTGGCTGCTGCTCAACTGAAGTTATTGATTAAAGTCTGGAGAGCAGCGGCTTGTTGTGTAGCTAAGTGTAACTGAATGAAAGTGACAGATCTCACACACCACACGTACGTTAGGGCTGGGCGATAGGGAGAAAATCAAATATCACAATATTTTTGATCAAATACCTCAATATCGATACTGCAACGATATTGCAGTATGGTCAACACTGCAATATCGTTGCAGTATCGATTGGTGATAATAATAATATTGGTGCTTTCACAAAATATTTACACAATGAGATAAATAATCATCAGTAATGTGGATATGACTAAGTGGGTAAAGGCAAATAATAGAACAGTTACAACTGTCTGGTAAGTTCAGAAAATGACATCACTTTACTGTAATGCAGCCTTTAAAATGAGGAAAAGACAACACTTATGCCATATTACGATATTACGATATCCAAAATCTAAGACGATATCTATTCTCATATCACGATATCGATATATCGATATATTGCCCAGCTCTAACATGCGTGTGCCTGTTTGTAAGCTGTCCTCATTTTTTTTGGTGATGCAATATTGACATGATCATCAGTGTGTAATAAGCATATTGTCAAACTCGGCAAAAGAGGGTCAAATCAACACAGGGGGGCATTGTAATCACAGCAGTACATTTGAATCAGTTTTATTAGCGCAAACTTCCCATTGTTATTAAACAGAGTTTGTGTAATTACATGACTGCGCTTGTGGGTGAGCTAGCATTGCTCCTTTTTCATCATGTGTGATCTGTGTGTGTATTTACATGCCCTGCGAGTGCCACCAAAAGCCTCTGTGTGTTTGACAGGAAATGGGAAGCCCACACATAAACACACGGAGAAGGATAACTTCCTGCCTTGGTTTTCCCAATGACCTCCAAGCATCTTTTACTTTTTCCCTGAGAAAGTCGACTGCTGATAAGGGAGGATGGTGTTTAATTGCTCCCATGTTGTTGATCAGCCCTCGGGCAGACTGCGTAAAGCTTAGGACTCTGTGTGTGTGTGTGTGTGTGTGTGTGTGTGTGTGTGTGTGTGTGTGTGTGTGTGTGTGTGTGTGTGTGTGTGTGTGTGTGTGTGTGTGTGTGTGTGTGTGTGTGTGTGTGTGTGTGTGTGTGTGTGTGGTGTGGTGTGTGAGTATGCATTTGAAGGGCAATGAGGTTGTCTTGAGGGCCAACCAACACACACACACACACACACACACACACACACACACACACACACACACACACACACACACAGTCTGAGTTGCCACTATCCATTTCCTGAATGTCTGCACTGCCTTTCCTAAACAATGGCCATATAGCGAGTGACATGACCTACAATCCTGCATTCAAACCTGACTGCCTCAGAAATGGATGTGGATATGACGCACGCACGCACGCACGCACGCACGCACGCAAGCACAAGTAAATGGTTCTGGGTTGCAGTCAAGTCAAACATGACTGGATGCATGTAATGTAACTCCTGACTAAGTGGCCGTTGTTAGATTGCTTCTGGCTGGCTGTTTCATCTTTATACAGCTGCATTCACTTAACAGAACAGCTTAGTCTGATTCAAACAGGCTATATGAATGAGAATACCCATGCATTTCCTGAGTCTCACTCATTTGAACCCCCACACACACTCACAATCATATTCACACAGACATACGCGTGGTTTTACTTCACCTCATGGCTGCCTCCTCCTCTCGTTGATGTTACGTTGAATTTGCATATCGATCTCTGCAGCTCGGCCACTTACTCATTTCAGAGCAGCAAGCGACTCTTGTCATCCGCTAAAGTGCTAAGTCAGCCTCCGTAGCTGTGTATCAATAAACACAAAGAAAAATCTGTTTAGTGCTGTTGTCGTCTTTAACCTTGTGACTGCTGCTTGATGTTCCCACCTTAACAGACTATTCCTGAAGGCTTTCCCCTCTGTCTGATTTGAGATCTGTTGCTAAAAAACGACCCGAGGAATCACCAATAAATGATTCCTCAGTCCTGTGGCTTTCATGCATTAGTGGTGCCATTTATGACCCTGAAGGAAACAAACATCTTCTGCAAATAGAGCACAAAGTGTTTTTTCAGCCCCTACAGGTGGATAATCGGGTTATTGTGGACAGTTATGACGCAGAGCCTTTGCAGCTTAAAGGCCATGAAAGCTCAGCTGAGAAAAAGATGAGCTTTTATCTCTCCGGTCCTCAGCTAACACGTTGATCAACCCGTTCAAAAATAGTGCTTTTCAGAAACCAAAAAAAAAATTTGCCACCCCATGACCAAAACACTGGCTTCAAAACAGAAGCAGCAGAATACAACTGCGGAAGGGGCCCCTCACTGCTGATACACAAAGGCTTTAAATGGGAGTTTTTTGTTGTCAGACATATGTCCTGTGTAGGCTACCAGTCTCGCCTGTTTCCTGTGTGTGTTAACAGTTTGCCACACAAGCTCTGTCTGGGTTACACACCTCCCCAGGGGGTTGCCTTTTAAAATGACTGGACTCTGGTGGGAAATGGTGTTTTGTGTGTGAGACTAGTCTGTAAGCCTACAGTACATGTACTAGTCACAGGGTAGTGCTGCAATGTGATCTTCTCATCAATGCATTATTACACTTGGTCTCAACATCTATCCCCCCCATTGAGTGGCTTGCTGCAGATTTACAGTCACCGGCAAGTACAAGTGAAAGTGTTTTTGCTTTGTTGATGGGAGTTGTTTTTAAGCAGCGATTTGGCCTCAACTGAGGGAAGAGGAGCAGGAAACATGACCGAGCACACACCCAAATATACAGCTGTGCATCACTTCCTCCTCATGCTGGCCTGCTGGTCACATGTTTTATTTTTTTATTTTTTTAGACCTAACAGTTTTGTGTGCATGTCTTTTGTGACAAGAGTGCTAAAGAAGCTCCCAGTCTAGAATGGTTTAGAATTGTGTGTGCAGTATGTTTTGTATGTGATGAAAGAAGTCTCTGACATGAGACCTGCATGTTGAGAGGAACATCATGTTTTAAACAAATGACATAGTGGAAGGCAAGAATCTGAACATTTTTCACTTATAGTAACTATTGCATTATCAGTCTCTACGGTGAAAAATGTCTGCAGGACAAAGAAGTCAGTGAGGTTGCCAAGCTACTCCTTTTTAATCCTGGGTTTCCAAACAATAACACAACTCCTCAATGACACATCTGATGACTGGTGAATAATAGAGCTTGTTGATTGTGTTTCTGAAATGGCCTGACTATCAGGGAAGTGTTGCTTGTGTATAGATACTGATAGAGTGGAGTGTATTACCCCATAGCTTGTGTATTTAAACCATTAGATCAGAAATATTAGGGACTTGGCACAGGCTTTGGCATTAAAATGAGCTGTGCAACTTGTCTGTTGATGAACTTCTCCCCGTTAAGTGTATCAGCACTCCAAAATGGTGTGCTGCTGTTGCAGAATGACTTCCTGTGAGGCTGCCACTGGACTATCCACACTTCCGGCTCACTTCCTGCTTTGTGAACTGCTGATGAGCCCGTTGGCACGATTCAGTTAAGACTGGATCCTCAGTGAGAGCGTAATGCTGAAAGGAAATGGAAGCCTCAGGCCATACAAAATAAAGTAAAAAAACCTTCTAGGAATCAGTCTTCTGCTCTGTAGCCTGAATGAGAGCATCCATTTAAGTCCTACTTTATAAAAAGGGAGCCTGTTGTTCCTGACTCAAAAATGAAAAAACACACATTGGTCTCGGGTGTGCTGTGTTCTCTGTTGACGACAGGTCATCTCAATCTCCCCTCTAATGTTTGCCTCATCCTTTTGTTTTCTCTTGCTCAAGCTCTTCTGCACTGTAGGCAAAATAAAGCAGAGTGAAACTGTGACCAAAATGCTGAAATTTTCTCCCCCCCTCCTTAGCTCCTTCCACCTCCTATTCCAACACACACACACACACACACACACACACACACACACACACACACACACACACACACACACACACACACACACACACACACACACACACACACACACACACACACACACACACACACACAGAGATCTGTATTTATTTGAATTCATCCATTTAAATTCAGTAAGGAATGAAAGGCGCTTCAGTCTGAACATTTGCATTTTTCTGTAATCAGGGTCTCATCATATGTCAGCTGGAGCTGGCCTTCTAAACAGTCCTAACTATAATTATTCATGCTGCTCGGACACAAAACAACTTTTTATAGTTTGTGTGGTCAGCACAGAGAATAATACAGTTTTTCATTCTTTAGCATTTTGGTGAGAGTTAAATACATTTATCTTCAGACTTTCTGTGATCTGGATATTTTGATAAACCATATATGCAATCTGCATGTTGACATTGTTGTAGTCACTTGGAAAACACAGGGGATCTCTCTCTCTCTCTCTGTGTGTGTGTGTGTGTGTGTGTGTGTGTGTGTGTGTGTGTGTGTGTGTGTGTGTGTGTGTGTGTGTGTGTGTGTGTGTGTGTGTGTGTGTGTGTGTGTGTGTGTGTGTGTGTGTGTGTGTGTGTGTGTGGGGGGGAGTGAGGGAGGGGGGATGAGGAGTAGCAGAGGCCCTTTAAACAGAGCACCTCTCGGGTGAGCGTAGACAGAGGACACAGTGTGAATGAGTCTGATGTCACTGCAGGTCTTTGTGCTCTGTGCTGAGTTTGCACACACACACACACACACACACACACACACACACACACACACACACACACACACACACACACATGCATATAAAGACACTCTGCAAGGGCAGATGGGGATGAATAACATGCTATATTTTTAGAGAGTACGGTAAACAGGAAGGGGCGAAAGAAAGAGGTTCGCAAAGTCAATTTCTGCTGTTGTCTTTGTGTTATAAACTGTGCTCCCTCCCCTGAAAAGAGCAATACTTCCTGCAATTCAACAAAACAAATACAAAGAAAATCAAAGAGAACTAGAATTGACGCCTTGCGGACGCATGCCTCCGCCAACCAGGTAAGTTGCAGTTTACATCCATGTCTGTCCAGACTCATATAACCACACACACACACACACACACACACACACACACACACACACACACACACACACACACACACACACACACACACACACACACACACACACACACACACACACATATATCTTTCCTCAGCCTCTGAAATGTCTCCTGAAGCATTGCACACTGTAAGAAGGTCAGAATTTCTGTCTGTGTCCATCTGAAATTGATGTATTCATATTCAGCTTGATTGAGTTTGTTGTGGAAGTGTAGTTATTATAGACAAAACAAAAGATGTAAAGACCTCTGCATTTGTGTGTGTGTGTGTGTGTGTGTGTGTGTGTGTGTGTGTGTGTGTGTGTGTGTGTGTGTGTGTGTGTGTGTGTGTGTGTGTGTGTGTGTGTGTGTGTGTGTGTGTGTGTGTGTGTGTGTGTGTGTGTGTGCGTGTGAGAGACCAGCTGGCACATAATCACCTTCAGCACTAAGTAGCTTAATCACTGCTGGAGTTTGTGTCTCTGAGTTTGTTTTGTGTAGTTGGGTGTGAATGGAGAGAGATGACAGCAGGACGAGGCTTTAAAACGGCTGATTTCAGAACTAAATAACTGATGAACTCAAAAGTACTTTAATTTGTCCAGTACTTCAGTTGATGACCAGATATCTGCCAACTATGTAACTATGTGCCACACTTTGTGTTTAGTGCTAATTAGCAAATCTTAGTGTGCTAACACGCTAAACTAAAGGCAAACATGGTAACATTATACCTGCTAAACATCAGAATGATAAAATCGTCTTTGTAAGCATGTTAGTGTAATGGCAAAAATTACATTTAAGCACAATTCTCTATATTATTCGTATATAATTTCTTTTTGTGTTTCTCTCACAATGCTTTTGATTGATTGATTGATTTTTATTTGACCACTTAAATATAAAAATATGAAACAGTACATGTGTCATACATTAAAAATACATAAATAGTCAGGGATGACACAATAAAGCCCAAAGACTTATTTCCATTGTGGTCCCTATAAGGGGAGGGGACAAGTGGCAGCAAATCACACATCAGTCATTCATCATACATTAAACAAATTCATCCACATTATACAAAAAAATAGACTATGATATGATAATGACTACGATTGGCACCTAAGCCATACTTTCAACCTCTGTTTAAAACTGCCTATGCTTCTAACTGTCTTGAGTGTACCAGGTAACCGGTTCCAAAGGGTAGTTCCATCATAAAGAAAAGACTGTTTGCCCAGATTAGTGTTAAATCTGGGGGGTACAAAATCTGTTGGGCTACCCCTAGTGGAGTACCTGTGAACTTTGTTTACTCTATTAAAATAATTTCTAAAATGTTTGCTGGAAGGGAGTTTATCTCATTCCCACATGTAGATTGCGTACACAAAGTCTGGAGACGAATGCGTACAGGCCTTGTTTGAACCGATAAAGGTACAAGGTCACAGTAAACGATCTTTGTGTGAAGATCCAGTGTTCCCCTGCTAGTTCGAGATGTACGGGGTATGTGACCCCCAAGGTGATAGTGGGGCAAAAGGGAAGAGACGCAGAGGCTCCAGGGTGTCTCTTATGATTTAGATTGTATCCTGTGTTTAGATAGATCTGTAAGAAATGCCAAGTCATGTTTAGACCAGAACATGTGTGGTTATTACTCCCATTTCCTTGGTGTGTATATAAGCTCAGTCTTTCTGTCCACTCATGGAATAAACTTTTCCACACGGGGCTGCTGTGACTTTTGTGAAATCGTGTTACTCCTATATTTGCAAATATATTTAATAAAATACAAAAACCTAACTTGGTTCAGTTTTCTACTGTCCTTATTTTGTTTCACCTTCCAATTTATTTAAAAACATCTACACCTGCTGCATTGAAAAACTTCCACCACATTAGCACACTGTCCCTCTTGGACAGCTTGCTAACATGGCAGTAGACTCTTCGTCTTTTTGACACTCTTGCATGTATTAAAAAGTCAAACACACCGTAATGATTTTTTTGTTTAATATAGATGAATAGAAATGTCTAGGACACTGCCTAGACACTTTTGGCTAATTCCATACAGTGCACAGTGTTGCCAACTCTTTCCCAATGAAAGTAGGTAGCAGTAGCTTCAAAAGTTGCTAAAAGTCGCGGGATGAAGTCAAACGCTCATTTGCTTATTGGTGACATCATCGCTTATCATTTGCATAAAGCTTAGTGGTTGTGTCGGCTAACTGCCTGTTGCTCATGCTCGAAGGGGAGAGAGAGAGAGATGCCATGCCGTTGGTAGAAGAGCTGTGGACTGTGATTACTCTGAGCATTATGCATGGGAATGAATTACAATATGTCTTGCTTTTCCACTGATGGTCTGGTTTTTAGAAATAGAGTTGCTAAGAGGGTCTGAAAAGTCAATAGGATATCAATAGGATGCAGCATTTACTAATTGGCAGGAAGTGTTCATTTACATCAGTGATGCATGCAACTAATACTAATTAGCAGTTACATCAGCTTGTGAATTATTTAGACTGTTTCAGGAAGTGTCTTTAATATGCATACAATCACTTGGAAACAGCAGGATTAGCTAGCCCTTCCTTTCTGGTAAAAACAAATTAGCATTAGCTAAATTTAACTGTAGCACATTATCTTTTCTACTCCACCGTGTATCAGAATAATAATCATCATTCCAGTGTCAGACATTTTTTTTCCTAACCTCATATAGTTCTGCAGCCAGTTAAAGAGAATATACATGTGTGTGCATGTACCTGAAAGAAAAGCAAGGTCTTCAGCCCCTGGCTAAGTTCACATACCTACAGCCAGACAGATGTGGTGGCTTGCTACATTAGCACTTGTGCTAAATGTTGTCTGACAGAGTGGGCGGCTGGGCTGGTGGTAATGCTAACCGGGCAGATAGCCAGCAGTCATGGCAGCAGTCTGTAGCTCTGTAGTGTGTGTTGTACACCGTGTGTGAATGAAAAAGATGAACACAGCCACAGGTTTTGGCAGCTGTGTTTGTTTGATTTACAACCTTTTATATTTTTGAAATAGCCTATATATACACACACACACCAAAAAATACAAATATTGTATGATCCCTGTATTTTGTGTGATTGAGTGTGCTACAGTTGGTGTCTTTTTTGTCTAGACCTGTTTATCTAAACTATGATATGAAAACATGTGAAACAGCATTTCACATTTAAATAATTCACATATATAGGCCCATGTGATTTTCAGATAGCTTATATGTCAAATGCAAAACCCCACGTGTCAACATTTTTACATTGATACATTTTACATGTGATAAATTCACATATAGGGACGTGTGATTTATCAAATGTGTGACTGTGAAAAAACTCCCGACAGACGTGGTTTATGTAAAACACTGTGCATGATACAGACACATATATCATATTTCACATGTGGAAACATTTATTTCACATGTGCTTTGCACAGGTGCTAAACCCTGGGTAATTAAAAGCAAGATGTGAACCGAACCACATTTTTTTGCCTCTTTGTCTTTATTAAGGACTGCTTCTTGTAAACACTTTCCTTTTAATCTTTGACCTTTTTATGAACTCCATACTGGCTCTTTCAGTTCCACTGCCATAATTTAGTAGTGTCACAATGGATACATTTTGCAACATAGTTTGTGGTCTGTTAGTTGAGTATATCACTAACACTCTCCAGATAGTATTCACATGGTGGTCCATACTAAAATTATACACAGCCGAGGTAGTTAGAAGCACTTAGGCTAAAAGCATCCAGTATCCATCGAAAAAAGGAATGTTATCGTAATGACTAGTGCTTCCTCTTTCAGACTGTTGAAGTTAACTGGACTCAAACAGAAATTGGCTAGCAACTCCCTGACCTTGACAATCCCGTCTGTCATGAAAATGAAGAAAGGAAGCTAATTTGATTCTTTTTTTTGTGCCTCCACCTCCCCCCCATGGAGCAGCAGACGGAGCAGACGAGGGGGGATGGAGGGGAAATGAGGAAGTGGGGTGGGGATTGACCCAGAATTAGCTCCGATGATGCAGACCGATGTGCCCTTGTAACAATGAGAGATGCTCATCTGAAGTTGAATGATGGTTACTAGTCTTTGACAGTGGTGAGAAGTTAGTTGCTTACTGAGTGGCGCAGTTCATGCTGTGATGATTAAAGAAATTGAAATTTCACTGGAATTCTTCTTCTATTAGTACGCAGTTATCACTATTATCAGTATTATTCATTAATTAATTATAGTATTATATACTTACCATTCTCAGACTTTCAGTATGAGCAGTGTTGTCTGTGTGAAAAGCCTGAGGGCAAGTACACTCAGACAATAAATAAATGCAATCTGTGATGGCTCGGTTATTAAAGCCTAGGCCAACGTCTTTCACAGCTGATGTTGTTCACCACTTTGTGTTGTATTACAGTTTAATGCCTAGCTCTGTCCCACTTTACCTGATACAATCAGCATAAAAATGCGATATTTGAGACCCAGAAGTTTCCCACAGATCCTACTCTGAAGCCTTTGCTAGTTTGTTGTCACAGGACATGGATGTCTATTCATCTTTTGATTTCAAGGACAACAGACAAATAAGAAAGCAATGAGGCTACAGTTGTGTATCAAGACAGACCATAAACTTACGATGACAGTATGTACGTCTTTTGGAAATACGTAAATTCCTGATGGAGATAGTGAGTTGATCTTTCTGGAACAGTTGACCTAACCCTTTCAGACAATGTAGGACAACCCTGTCCTTGAAGTCTGGCTCAGTTAAGAAAACGCTCATGTTAACATGGACGAACCCTTTCGCTCATTTGTGCTCCAGCGTGCGACACAGCATGCTAACACAACCAGTCAACCCAATGAGCACAGTATATGTGAGCCCTGCTCTCCCTTAACGCCAGTTACCAATCGGCAGCAGTGCCTCGGGCCACATGGCCGCCAGTCTCTGAGGTTAGTTCGATAGACAAGGTTAATATGAAGGCCATGAACAGTGGTTTGCGTGTATTGTATGTTTGAGTGTGGAGGTGCATAAACTGCTAGTGCAGCATCAGATGACTTTCAGTGTAATCCAGAAATGTGTGTTTTCAGTTATCGTTCTCCGAGTTGCTACAATGGAGAGCCTTTTCATTGTGTCCATGCTATATGGGATTGAACACAAGTTTATAGAATTATATAGTTGATGGAATTGATATTAATGTTTTTATCACATGGGATGTAGGTTAAACATTAAGAGTACTGATTCATCTCTCAAGTTTTTTCAATTAACCAGTTAATCATTTAGTCAACATGGACGAGGAGTCCTTAAAATGATGACTAATTATTTCAGCTCTAGCTTGCATACAAGTAAACATGAGGGTGTCTACAAGACATCAATCTTAATATATGGTCATTACAGTGACCTTTACACATTGAAATGCACCAGGCATGGCGCCCTGAGAGAATCAGCACGTGTGTGTCAGTGTGGCGTAGTCTATATCCTTCGCGTTCCACTTCGGGGATTGCTCCGGTGCTGCAGGAAATTCTGCCGGATGCATGTATTTTCTGTTTCCTTTCGCTTTCTTTGTGTTGGAATTTTAAATTCGGTGGATTTATGAGGACTATTGTTGACTGCTCCTCAGATCTCTGCAGGGTAAATTCAGACAGCTAGCTGGACTATCTGTCCAATCTGAGTTTTCTCTCGCAAGACTATTTTGCAGTGGCTCTGTGCGGAGTTTAGCACCGCCCATGACGATTCTGATTGGTTTAAAGAAATGCCATTAAACCAGAGCACGTTTTCCTCCCATCCCCGAATGCTATGTGGAGTAGCCAGACTCTCCTTCAGTGCGCTTTGGAGGAGGGTCTGGTAAAGCGAAACTAGTGTGGCGAGACAGACGCCAAATGGGAGTGGCAGAAGGTGTCCTCTCCGTGTCTGCCTGCCACCACCTGGGTGAGCCAGCTGTCCACTCCCAGCCTCTTGTGACCACTGTCCCACTTCATCTACACACGCTTGCTTATAATGTGTGCTGCCTTCTTTGCTTTGCCATTTACGTATTTCACACTTAGTCAGCTTTTCCCTCCATCTACTTAATGCATCACTGCCTCATTTTGTCCAAGTGTTCCTCATTAGTGCTTTCTCTTCCAGTGCTCCTACCTGAGCCAGCCATTTACTCTCTTAACCCCGCTGCCTTTGTGTCCACTCATCTCTTTTTTTATCCTGGTATTCTGTCTCCATAAATCAGAAGCCAAGGCTCACCAAATGCCATTTATCACCCCTCATTCAATTTAATTTGATGCCAGCTTATTTCATTCATAGCTAACATGACCTACCTTGCCAGGGACAAGGCACAGTCAGGTGCCCATTGCTTATTTCTGCCATCCCCTTAGAGAGTGTTGGATCAGCATATTAACACTCTGTGTGTGTGTGTGTGTGTGTGTGTGTGTGTGTGTGTGTGTGTGTGTGTGTGTGTGTGTGTGTGTGTGTGTGTGTGTGTGTGGCTACCAGCCTGTTTGCCTGCTGTGATGTCGGGCCTATGTGGAGGATTGGAGGCAAGAGACAGATTTGGCGGGCCCCCAGATAGCTCAGTTGGCAGAGTGGGCGCCCATAGAGGTTTACTCCTCGACGCAGCGGGCCTGGGATCGACTCTGACCTGCGTCCCTTTGCTGCATGTCATTCCCCCTCCCTCTCCACTTCATGTCTTCAGCTGTCCTGTCAAATAAAGGCCTAAAATGCCCAAAAAATAATCTAAAAAAAAGAGACAGATTTGGCAGTGAATGGCCTGCTTCCATAACCCATTATGGGAGAGTGTGTTGCAATTGCACTCATGCACGGATGCTTAACTGATTACTATAAGAGCATGGCATACACATTAAGGGAAAGTGTGTCTCAGATGGATTGTGATGGATAGAGACGGAGAGATGAGGAGGTTGATTGGAGGGACAGCTGATAGTTTTATGTGCGGAATCACTGCGGACAGCTGATTCAGGAAATCAATGGGAGGACTGATTAAATGGGTAGCAGGACAGCAATGCCTGCTGTAGCTCAATAATAAAATATGGAGCCTTTCAGCTGCACTGTTGTTGTATTTTATAGAAGTGGTTGGTATTACAGTGACTTTTTGATGACTAGGCTTTAATTAATGAGCTACGAGAAAATATCAATTAGTGCTGAATACATTTACGTTAAGGCGAGGAATTGCAATTAGAAATCTTAATTTCTTCTCAGCCAATGAAATTGGACTGACTAATTAGTATGCAAAATGCTATTTACAGTGAGTATTCACGATGTTTGTGATTACATTTATTTAGTGACATATTTAAAAATATTGGAGAAATATGCTATGCAAGGTTTAAATGAAAAATTTTATATTTTAGATGAGCTAGAATATACCTGAATATAGTTGACTTTTTGTTGGCCAGTCTGTCGGTCCATCTCTTAGATCCAGACTGAAATATTTGAACAATTAATAAATGGATAACTATTAAACTTTGTACAGATATGGTTCCCAGAGGATTACTCTTACTGACATTGATGATCCCCTGACTTTTCGCCTAATGCCAAACTAAGATTGGCACATTAGAATGGATTGCCATGAAATTTGGTACATACATTCATGTCCCCCCCAGAATGAATTCTAATAACTCTGGACTACTTTTAATGTAGCGTTTGAAATGACATTAACATACAGTATAATATATTATTTTTAGGGCTGTCAAATGATTAATTTTTTTTAATCGCGATTAATCGCTGAATTTCTATAGTTTTTAAGTACATATTAACAATTGAAAGCAGTTTTTACCAGTGTATCTTGATTGGGAATCAAATGAATGCAAATGAAGTTACTTTATGAACTTGATTTTAAGATTTGTAATTATTTATTTACTGTAAACAAAAGAAAAATGTGTGAATCTGTCGTTATTGCACAATTCCTCCAAGTACCTAACTAAAAAACAAAAAATCCCTATCCTTACTAGAGTCAATATAGTGTTTAGTAACTCCTAAATAATGTTGATTACTCACTGTCCACTCACGTCCAGTGATCACCGGTTAATGAGACAGCGTTTGCAGCACTTTGCAGCTGTTCCAGTTGGGCTGCTTTCTCCGTATCGTACAGGCTGTGTATCCGTGAAAACTACTGTCCACCTCGACGGCAACGAGACGGGTCAGAACATGCCAACTGTACTACGTCTTTGAGACCCGAGTCCTCTACGATGCTGACAGGTCTGCAGTTAGTTGCCACCCGTTTCGCAAGAGCTGTAGTCATTTTTTGGGATTTGGTTTCATCCACAGGTCGGCAAGTAGCACTCTCCAAAATACTGCTTTGCCTGAGTGGGTAGCATGCTAGCGGCTAGCATCAACGTTAACTTTACTACTATGCTTAGCTCCGTAGGTGGTAGCTCAAGCTTGACGTGCTTCGGTGATATTTTAATTTGGGTTTACACAATGTGCATATGGCTTTCAACTTGTCTATGAGCCGTCCGGAAGTTTTGGAAAATAAGAGTTATTGCTGCTGTCTTTCTCCATCATGCCTGCAGCCTGCAGCAGTAGGATGTGTTACGAGGAACTGGCAGCTTGATGATAAGTAACGGTGATGCAAAGCCGAGTGAAGTGTAAAATAAATGAATAAATGCCGGCATGCGATTAAAAAAAAAAAAATTAATCGCATCGCGTCGGCCCTTAATCGCATCGCGATTAACGCGTTAACGCTGATAGCCCTAATTTTTTTTAATGCATTATATTTTACAACAGACGGTGCGTTCACTTGAAACTCGTCAGCCTTGTGGTGCATTTTAAGTTATTGTAAAATACCATTTTCCCATCAGGTGCTTGTTTTTGTCGTTTACCAGCAATTTACTGGTGAAATAAGTCATTGTTATAAGTTATTGTTATGACATTATTAATCAAACATTTAATTGTGACCATATGGACTTAGCAATAAACAAGCAGTTCTTTAATGTCACCAAATGTTGTTTTGTGCTCCTTTTTTTAGATTTTATATTATATACATTATAAATATATATATTTCGGTTCAGGCACCGTTTAGGCACCGGCACCGTTTTTAAAAGTATCGATTTAGCACCGTTATCGGAAAAAACCCAAACGATACCCAACCCTACATATAAGTCAACTTTGAAATTCCCAGTTCCGTAGAGGAAAGATCAAACATTCATAAATCTATTCCCAGTACAGATTTAAAAGCCCTTTGTAAGTCTTACTTGTCAACTAATCTTTTGGAGAATCTACTGATCAGTTGACCTTGAAACACACATACTTCTTCATATCTATTCTGCTCTGGTATTCATTTTGTTAAATGTTTTTTTTCTTTTAGTTTTGACCTTACAGCCACTGGTCTTCCTTTCATCCATCTATCGCTGCACCTCAGCGCCTCTCTCATTTCATCCCACAGTCACTGATATGCCCAAAATAGGCCAAGCCAATTTCCTAAGTTCTCAGGGGTTTTCTTGTCAAACATGCGAAAATCTTCATGAATTGTCATATCATCCCCCCTCTCCTGTTCTTGTTCTCATGTTTCCCTTTCTCTTGTTTCCTCTGTCTTTCTATGTGTGACTCTTTTAAAGAGTTGAACAAGATAGGGGCCGATACAGTGAGAGAGCAACAGGGAGATAAATGGTTCAAAGAGCGCTAATCAGCTCCACCTCGACAGCTTTTCAGAAGTTGTGTATCAGGTGTACAGTGTGACAGAAGACGCTATTGCATGTTGGCAGGACACTTCCAAAGACATCCTATGTTCAAGGTGCCGACCATGGTTTGAGTCTTGCTAGGGTGCTTTGTTGCCTGTCATCCCACATCTCTCTCTCCCCTCATTTTCTGTCAAAAAATCCCGGAACATACATAATAATTGCTAATTTTTTTTAAATGATTTTTTTCCTTTACTTTTCTTTTCCTTGGTGATTATACATTTATCCAGATTTGATGTCATTTCCATTAAGAAGTGCAGTTTTCCAATACAAAAGTAAAATTATTATTATTACTAATCTTTTTTTTTTTTTTTCCCCACACTCGTAAACTTCTTTCTGAGTATCTGCTGAGTTATCTTGTCCTGGTTGCTATGGGGACCTTGACGTGCTCACATTGACAGTGATAAGAGCGTAGCTGGGTTTATCACGGCAAGTTATAGAGAGAACACCCAGTAGATGTTTAGTTCCGTTGGACTCTAATCTTGGACATGACACTGATGTGTGACTTAAAGGACAATATGACTTCATGGATGTTTGTCTTGTCATACTGGCATTTTAGTCTTTCTCTGTCTATGAGGAAATATAAATAAAAATATATTCTCATACCTGAAAATGCTGTGTATATGTATACTGTATGTGTATATCTGTCTGTGGTACATACACACGCACGCACGCACGCACGTACACACGCGTCACTGTCTGTGCCAGTTGGGTTAATCCTAATCTGAACTCTGACAATGACAAGCACTAATCAGAGGTATGGTACAAGCAACAGAACAGAACCAGATGGAGACACTGTGCTCCTGTCTATGTAATCTCTGTTGGGCTGGTTGCATGAAGTTAATCTCTTTCAGAAAGGGCAAGACAGTTCTGCTCAGTAAATAACGCTAAACTGATTTTTCTAAGATTATTTAAGGTGTGGCTTGTTTTTGGTATTTATCAGGTTGTTTACACAGTACTCATGTCATTGTACTCAGCGTGTTTGGTAAAACAGAAGTAAAATAAGAGGAACTTTGAGTATTTATCATTGAAAAAATGTTTGTCACTGACCCGGTGCCATTTAAAGGTGCAATATGTAATACTGACAGCTAGTGTTTAAAATGGTTATGCAATTCATATTCAAAATACTGGAGAGAGTCATCTCCGCCAGCCACTCCTCCCCAGACTCCAAGTTCACAGGGGTTACCAGGTTGAGAACGCTGAACTCAATGTCCCACAATGTCAATGTTAGCTAGATGCTAGTCTCGCATTGCCACACATTACTTCACAGCGCAGCGGAGTAGTGAACGTTAGATACTGGCTATGTTGACGGCCATAAAAGCCCCTGCTCTCGCGGAGCTCTGTACCTGGCTGACAGCCACCCTTTCTCGGCTTAAAATTACTGCAACAACCGGTTAAAAGACGGCAAGCTTGCGGTCGTCACAGTTTGTTAACTAGGGCCGCTGAACAGAAGCGGGGAAAGAATAAGACCGCAAGCCTGCAGTCGTCTGTACCCTGGGGCACAGTCACCATTTGTCGGCTACGGCCGCTGAACAAGAGCGGGGGAAGATATTTGGCAGGGGGGAGATTTGTTTCTACTACTTTGTTTCTACTACTTTCCAGACTCCGTTATATATACTGTATATAAAAAATTAAATAAACATATAGCCTTTCTTCCATATGATTATAATTTTGTCTAAGTTTGTGTAGATGAATACAAATATTTGTTGTTGCATGATCTACAAAATAATTTATGCAGCTAGTCTATACACTATATTACACATTATGGTTGCAATTCAGTTTGTAACAAAGTGGGAATCATCTTACTGTCCAACATATCATAACCTTTAAGCTGGCCATGTAATGTTAGCCACAAGAATATTCCATAACGTAACATACCATACATTGCAGAGCGACCTGTAGAGAATGTAAGATGAGTCCTAATTCAGGCTACACGGTTGTTTTGCCGAGGTTAAATGTTTCCATTATGAGAAAGTCCAACTTGCAGTTTCTGTCATATGTCTGTCACGGTTGTAAACGGCTGTGGCCCGCTTGCCCGGGTCCTCCGGCAACATTAGCAGTTAGTGTGTTAGCATGGTGGCGTCAGGGCGCTGACACACAGAGCCGATTATCGGTCGTCGGACCGTCTGGCGAGGTCGGTGACTCGAGTCTGTTCGGTGTGTCCCGTGCCGTCGCCCGTCGGAGGAGCCGTCGGCCTTCATTTGGGCCGACCTGACATGTTCAGTCGGAGACGGGGCAGTCGGGACTCACCCGGAAATGGCGAGCGGATGAGCCTCTCAAAATCTGACGAAAATCTTTTAAACTGACCTTTGTTGATCTGAAATGAAGACAGACTCAGAAACTGCATGGCCTATTTCTCGCTTAAAATGTTTTCAGAAACACGTTTCGGTGAACTATTTTAGTACAATATGAGATTGTATTCTGAACAAACCGCCATGACAGTCTGGCTGTGAATTTCTGGAGAAAAAAGACCCACATGACACATTCGTCCAATCAGCTGTCGGTTTTCATTTTCTGGGAAACAGTCATAGACTGTTAATAGAAACAATACAGAGAAGCGCCATCTGCTGCTACGGAGAAGTATTATGTTTCACGCACGCGCAGAGCGTACGCTCAAGTCAGCGTCGCCTCACTGTGTTCTGAGGCATTTTTTGGACCTCGGGGACCCAACTGATCAGTCCGACTGCCTTTTCTGCTGACGGTCGGCCGTCTGGTTGGTGTGTAAGCACCTTTAGCCTGCACCAGTCAGGATCACTTTACCGGCTCAATGTGTCTCAATTTTTTTGCAAGTAGCTAACTCAAGTACTTGAGTATTTAATGTGAGCACACGGATGTTGATATAAATGAAAATGCCCATCCCTGCTAGTAACGTTAGACATGATAAATTAGCGTAACGCTCAATGTTGACCTGTTCAGGAGCAAATTAGCAACTCGGCGTCCTTTGGGCTCTAAGCTGTCCCCATCTTTAAATGCATCTCCAATATTTACCTGTGTTTTACCACATATGTCATGCAAATGTTTAGAAGAAGTTTTTTTTTAGGTCGGATAAAATGAATCTATCTAAGTTAATCCAGTTTGTTTGGTGGCTGTTACCGTGGCTGCAGCCAGCACGTTGTTTTAGCGTGTTTGCCTTTCATGTCTAGCAACCCGGGTGTCAAAATGGGTAGTTGACGACAACACAGGCTAAAACAAAAACAGACATGCTGTCACGGAATGGAAATTTCAAAGTACTGGTACTGGCTTTAGCATTGTTGTCAGAGAAGATAATATTTCAAATTAGCATGTGACATATCGTGGTCATTCTTTTGGTTTAGTACAGTAAATATATTACATATTGGACCTTTTTAACGTGATTTGTTGTGTGTAATATGACTGTGGATTACTTACTTCAAGATTGTGTTATTGGTATTTGGTTTTCATTTGCAATTTAAACATATGCCCAGCTTTGAGTTTGGCAGCAGTATAAAAGAATACTTTTATTTTAATGTACATTTTAAGATCAATTTCAGTGAATTTTTGATAAATGTAGGCCACTGCTGTAAGTGTATATCATGGCAAAGCGCTGTACGCATTAACGAGAAATCGAGCCTGTGGTGTGTATGTGGAGCCAACACCCCATCAGCAGTGTGGTGGGGCTGTGGTGCGGTGAAGTCAGCAGGGATGCATCCTGAAGCAGTTTGGGAAACCACTTTGCTACCACAACACACACTGACAGGCTTGGAATTAGAGGGCAACATAATATAGCACTGTTAATGTTCTTTAGAAGAATAATTAAAGGTGGCTTTGACCTGCAATGCAGTGCATCACAACATTTCTCCAAAGGTTTTTGTGGAAAGGGACAGTGTTTGTTCTTGTCACGCTGTGTTCTCAATCTGGAGGACATAATAACATAAATGCATGAGGCTGGCATGAATATACAAAGAACATTGATTCCTCCTGCCTGTCTATCCATCTTCCACTGTCATTGCTTTGCACTAATGATGAGCTGTTGAACAATATTTTGTAATGGACACTGCTGTTTTAGTATTTAGGAGACAATGGCCAATAAGTGGACACTCATTACAGAAAGAAAATGAGGTGTGTGAGAGGTGCAGAGATTAGGAGAGGGGATGCGATGACAGGTTTTACACTTGTCTCTCTGCTGACTGGTTAGTAATGAGTGGGATGACAACAGAGAATATTAAGTCTCACCACCTGCTACTTTGGCAGCGCATGTGGAGAAGAGAGGCGAGAGCAGGGCATCAGTATCGGGCAGAGCTTAGTTTTAGGATGCAGGGGCATCCATTAATCCAGAATTAAAAGTTTAGTCTTTGTTCCACACACATACGTACCAAAACAGTCTTATTTCAAACAGTTATTCTTGCAAGCAGTGTGCAGAGATCTGTTGTGTGTTCATCCAATATCCACCCCTCTTTTAGTTCGGTTTTTCTCTCCACCAATTCCTGAGGGAAATATATGGAAGCAAATAAGAGACATATGTATTTGAATTTTAACAGCCACTGAATACTTAATATTGAAATATTTCACTTTGAAAACCATGTATCTATAATTTGTTTGTTCTGTCTTGTTCACCTCTTTGAAATAAAAAAAAAAAATGTAATTTCAAGAGCTAAATTTGTAGTGCACAGATGTATCAAAATAGCTGCCTGTGCACCCGAAAATGCCGCAAAGTTTCCAGACTGAACCAAAACAGTAAAGTTGGGGGCTGTTAAACCAAAGCAATAAACTGTAAGACGGTAAAATGTCGACCTTTAGAGAGCCTGCAGAGTTTGATAATTGTTTTTCCTCATTACACAGTCGTTTTAATGACTGTTAATGTTAAAATAAATGATTAGTGCAGCTCTAATGCTGTTGATACTGTCTTATTTACTGCATTTGGCTGTGGAAAATCAATCTTTTGTATATGCAGACACACTCCCATCAACACAGAGTTCTGCTTGATTGCATTCATCTGCTTCACACATCCATATGTATGTGACATTAATCAGAACAATGAACAGTGTGTGTCTGTCCGTTTGGAAAAACAGAACTGCGAGGTAAAATATGAGACAGGGGTAAGGAAACAAAAAGCTGTCTGTTGTCCCTCATCAATCAGGAGAGTTCGGCCTCTCTGATCGTCATAAATGAGAGGATCATGGGGGATTTGATTTGAGATCTGGACACTTTCTGCTTTGTAAAACCTGATCCTAAAAACGCAAAATAATTTCTAATTTACAGCCTATACAGGCTTTACTGTGCAAATGTGGTTTCCTAATGTATCTTCCACCCTGTAACCGATCAGTGTCTTTACAGCACAGTTGGTCACCTGTAGAGCTTTTATTATCTACCTGTCAGCGCTAGCTTTCCTGGATGGCAGACTGGCTATTGAGTTGTCTGTCAACAGTTATTGGATCTGCTGTGTGACTGTGTGTTTGCATTTAAAACAGTTGTTAAGGAACAGACTCAGTGTTTGACTTCTCACACCAAATGATGGGTATGTGTTTTTTCCATTATGAAGGCGATATTTGATCAATAGAAAGAAAGGGAGAGGAAGTGAGGCATCGAGGAAAAGTCCACATTAGCGATTAGTCTCTGCTGTTATCAGGAGAAAGGGAAAATGGAACAGGCCCTACTGCTGCTTCTGTCATTCAAGCTTTTGTCCTGATAGGCTTGTTTTCACTGGCAACAAACTGTGGGAGGGCTACGGAACTGGCAGAGGTGAGCATTAGGACAAGAGCGCAGTAACAAAAGAAGAGCCAAATGACGTTTTCCTGTACAGTGATGATGAAGCTAAAAAGATAACAAATAACAGGGAGAGAGGGAAGGGTAATGATGGAATAGTCCTTGATTGAGAACTTGATGAGAGTAGATGTTGTCCTCTGATAAATAGACAGTAGAGTGTTAAAGGAAACATGGATGCAGTGACTGGCTTCCTCCACTGGCTTAGTGCCAGAAGGGAGACAACTAGAGCTCTGTAACACTCACAGCTCAAGAGAATACGATTAACTCTTTATGTCTATGTACTGTGGCTTTACTGAAGTGTTTACATTAATGAAAACGAGCCTCTTTGGCTATCACCGGCCTCTTCTTTGAAGGTTGAGTGAGCGTAAACACACACACACACACACACACACAGACACAGACACAGACACACACACACACACACACACACACACACACACACACACACACAGGCATTACTGGCGCTCACTGTCATTGGCAGCAGTCATAGCGGGCTGATTTTATTGGTACTATGGGCTTCTTGGTAACAGCCTTGGCATTTGGTCCTGGCTATTTTCTGGATTGTGATTGGAGTTTAAGGTAAGTATTACTGTATAATTAGGGGCATTGGCATTTTGTAATCTGCACCTCTAATATACCATCATATATTTTAATGGTGTGAACACACACTTGCAGTCATTGCACATTAGGAGTCCCTGAGCACTGTGTCCAGTTCCCAAGGAAACTGGACCCTCCTAAAGTTTGCCAGCTGAAGGAAGAAAAAAAACAAACAGGAAAATAGACTACTACTCCATTTCTGTTAGCATTCATAGTGTGTCCATATTGAAAATATTGTGATACTAATAAAATGGTTCCTTCATATCAGAAAAGGCTTCTTTACAGTATTGCAAGAGATGCAGCAAAAAAAACCTTTTTAGTAACATAACATGTACATTTCTATGTATTCATCAATATAACATTCTGTTTTAATTATGTTCTTTCAAATCACTTCAGAATTGACTTTTTTTCTCAAAATATTACAATATATTGGTGAGCTGGTGAAATTTCAGAGGCACAAGTTCTTTTTGGTTTGTCTGATGCGTTCCCCATTCAACCTCATTCTGATATACATCTGTTTGTCTACTTGCTTGATGAGTTTTAAAAGAAAGTCTTTTATAATTTCAAAGGCAAATGTCAGGAAGGTTGAGAGGACTGTGTTCAGTATTCTGAGATCCCTCATGTTGCGGATTACTTCACTCTCAAGTCACGCATCTTTTGCAGCTATAGGTTTGATATGGCAATTAGTGTGTGTGTGTGTGTGTGTGTGTGTGTGTGTGTGTGTGTGTGTGTGTGTGTGTGTTTGTTTTTAAGTCTGGTCCTAATTAGCACTATTGAGTTTAATAATTATTGTAATAAGTGAATTCCCTCAGAGATTGTGGATAATGAGTTTCTGACTTTGTGTGTGTGTCTGTGTCTGACTGACAGAACTAGTTTAGACCCCTGACAGAAGACTGGGGTAATGAGTGTAGATACCATGTTCGTACCTATACATCCATCTGTATATAAAGAACGCAAGTACAAAAAAAAACGTGTGTGTGTTTTGCTTTTTTCAGGGCCTCTGTTTAGTCTCCAGGGTATTTAGACAATAGTGTGTAAAGATGAGATGAGATAGACATCTTAATTTGCCGCATCAGGGATCCACAATCTGCTTCTTTCTGTTTCCCTCTACTCCTCTGTCTCATACAGACATTTAATCGCAGTGTTATGGGCTATTTTTAGCTGTTAATGTTCTTTAGCGAGTGTGTGGTCTGAGTCTGGAGGTGTGTGTGTGTGTGAGATGTGAGATGTGTGTGTGAGATGTTTGCTGTTTCGATCAATGTTATGGATCCCATCTTTTGTTGGTGCAGCTGGCTCAACTGTTAATCCAGCTGAGCCATGGTGTGATGGTGTGTGTGTGTGTTTGATTGATTATTTATAGCTGTTCCATTTCTTCTCCCTGTGGATCACTGACAGGCTGTCATTGTTGTTTTTGTGTCTCTTTGTTGTGTGTGCGTGTGTGCGTGTGTGTGTGTGTGTGTGTGTGTGTGTGTGTGTGTGTGTGTGTATTTGTCTATTCTTGTTTGATGCAGAACTTGTCAAGGTTTTTCAGAATTCAGCCATACTTGTCTTGGGAATGTTTTACTTCTCTGTGATAATGGAGAAGACACTCATTAAATGTTGACACACATATTTGGTCATGCAATATTTAGGGCAGCAGCCAACAATTTTACCTATTGTGTGGTCTCTCTGAATGCTTTATTCTCTGAGGACCATGAATGTCTGTGGAAAAATTATTTCAATTCCTCCAATAATTGTTTGATTTCAGTCTGGACCAAGCCGATGGACCAGTCAACCAACAGACATTGCCATCTGTAGAGCAATGCTGCTAGAACGGCTAAAAACTAATATACTACAGCATGGTCTCAGTTAAACTCAAGCTTGCAAAAAATACTTTGTAGTTCTCTATCTGGAATTCTTGAAAAACAAAAATGGAAAACCGAACTGCTGTGTTGGCCTACGTTAAAATTCTTAATTGGCAAGAACCAAAGTGTCTGTACTGTGTCAGAGATTCGACAACAGAGACAGAGCCGTGGCTGCCCGGTAAGTCAGTCATTAGCGACGTGAGACGTGACGAGACAGAAATGTAGGAAACATGCCAAATCAAAATCCAGTAGTAGTATTCCTGGGATGTCCTTTTTTTACTGTATGTGTTGATGAAAAGTTAATTATCTTAATGGGGAAGGACTGACGATTGCAAAATGTGCAAGTAAATACTGTAGATGTGATAGTCATAATATTCAAACTTAAATACTTAAGTTCTCTTTTCTTTATATTTAAACAATTGCCAGCCAATGTTGTAGTCCACATCATACTGTATATACTTTCTTTCTTTCTTTCTTTCTTTCATACTTTCTTGTTATTTCTTATCTACCAAGTGTTACACATGACACTTCTGACCTACTGTATACATATTGCACACAATAAACTGACGGAATTGATTGTAAACGGAGAGAAAAATACAGAAGAATGACCACCCACCCCTTTACGATACAGCTGCAACATACGCACGCACGCACACACGCACGCATGCACACACACACACACACACACACACACACACACACACACACACACACACACACACACACACACACACACACACACAGTTTCTTCTGTTAAGTCCATTGTGCAGAGCGAATGCACCTCCTCCTGCCATATCCACTTTATGATAATAATTGGCTTAAACAGCACTTATGTGGGATCTGTGGTTTTAGATACTTTAACCTCCGTGTCAAGGTCTCCTCCAGTAATAAAAGGGACTCATCTGTCTGCAAGCTGTGTTCTGTGTCACACTGTCTATTATAAGGTGGTCTGAGTTAGTGTGCTGCTGCTGAATTGGACTATTCTAATGTCTTTAATTCTTTCCTGGAAGACCTTCTTCAATGACGCCTCAAGGCCTGAAAGAGGGCCAAAAAATGCTATCGTCAGCTCTGTGTGTGTTTTTCTGTAGCACCATAACGACGTGTGGTGAAAGGATTATTGTGAGTGATAGCAGTGGGTGTGGTTCTTAATGCATGGTTGAGAGGAACCATGTGTGAACCTGAGATAGTACAGTAGGTTGTTTTTAAACTGTGTGTGTACAGTATTTGTTTCTAGAGTTACTGTGGGTGTCTTTGTGATGTGCCCACTGTCCCTACGGCAGCTGTATGTGGTTGGGGATTTTCTTGCTTTTTAATGACTGTATATAGTGTGTGTGTCTGTGTGTGTCTGTCGGTCTTTGTTGCTGCATCCCATAGGGAGTCTTTGGTCTGGTCTCTGTGTGTGAGTGGGAGTTGATTTGCATCCCCTGAAGATTGAACGGCGGGGGGGGGGGAGTTAGCATGTGTAGAGGTGGACCGAGTGCTCTTATAGTGCTGGCTCACAGTTTTTTTTCCGCAGTTTAAAGTGATTACCTCCCCACTGTGTCCACATTGACTCTCTGAAAGCCTGAGATTAACAACGGTGCCGTGTGACAGAGCTTCTGTTTTATGAACATTGCGATATGTGAGAACAACATTGTACCCTCAGTTTTCCTCGTCAATGTGTTCTCAAAATTAATCAGCACTGTGGCACAAGCAAGTAAAAAGTGTCACTTCTTTAACAGCTACATCTCCTCTAATCAGCCGCCTTGCCTGCGAGGCTTTCTGACGTACTGCTGGCAAAGAAGTTCAACTGATCCTAAATTTAATACTCCGCCCTCATTCACCACATTACTTTGTTAATGTGGGTCCTAATCTGGCCAAAGACATAAATTACACAGGGACGAATTACTCTGTGATGGACCATGTGGATAATAACCCATATTCATTGCTTTTGGGAACTGTAGAAGGCAGGGAAATTATAGATTGTAAATAAATGTAATAATAAAACTTCTAAAGATTGTGATGACATTGATATGTCTCTAGTAAAAAAAGTAATAGATGGGATAGTTGACCCACTATCATACACACACACACACATATATATATATATATATATATATATATATATATATATATATATATATATATATATATATATATATATATATATATATATATATATATATATATATATATATATAATCTATCATTTAACCCTTGTGTTGTCTTTGTTTCAACCTTGAAAAAAAATTGTTTTTGCTTTATCCAACATTTTAAATTTTTTAATTTTTCTTCTACACATTTTCAGCGCATATTTCTACGTCCAATATTTTCTGATATAAAACAAAAAATTCAAACGGGCCAATGTGACCCGAAGTCAACACAAGGGTTAAAACAGGAGCATTTCCTGATAATATAAAAGTAGCTAAAGTCATCCCATTGTATAAATCTGGTGACTCACATATTTTCAGTAACTATAGACGAATATCTCTGCTTTCTCAATTCTCAAAAATACTTTGTCAAAAGGCTAGATAATTTCATTGATAAAAACAATTTACTAATGGACAGTCAGTATGGATTCAGATCTGGTAGATCAACGTCTATGGCACTTATTGAGTTAGTTGAAAGATTAACAAATTGTATTGAAAATAAAAACTATGCAGTGGGGATTTTCATAGATCTGAAAAAAGCTTTTGATACTGTTGATCACAAAATCCTGTTAAAAAAATTGGAAAGGTATGGCATAAGAGGTGTGGCCTTTAACTGGATAAAAACACCATATTGAAAACAGGAGTCAATTTGTTCAATGGGTAATCACCGGTCAGTGAGTCTTAATATTTCCTGTGGCGTTCCACAGGGGTCAGTTTTAGGCCCACAATTGTTTATCCTTTACTTAAATGACATTTGTAAATTATCATTTGTTCTAAAATTTACTATTTTTGCAGACGACACAAATATTTTTGGTTGTGGGGATAACTTGCAGCAGAGACTGTAAATGGTCACTAATGAAATTAATAAATTAAAACTCTGGTTTGATTAAAATAAAACTTGAACAAAACTAAATTCATGATATTTGGAAATCGCACAAAGAAGAGCAATTAGGATAATAAATCACATCGGGTATTATGAGCACACCAGTCATCTGTTTTTTAATTCGCATTTGCTGAAATTTATGGACATTGTTACATTGAAAACTGCACAATTGATGTTTAAAGTTAAAGAAAATAATTTACCATGTAACATACGTGCAGTGTTAAATGAAAGAGATGGGGGATATCATCTAAGAGGTAATTGTGTGTTCAAACAACCTCTTGTGCGAACTACTGTTAAAAGCATGTGTGTTTCAGTTTGTGGGGTGACCTTATGGAATGGACTGAACAATGACATCAAACAGAGCCATAATATCATTCAGTTCAAAAATAGATTAAAGACATCATTACTTGACCAATACAGAAAAGAATAAACTGAAACATAGGATTGGAATTTGTAATTTAAAGGTATTGTTGTATATTATTGTATTGTTGTAAGTTATTGTAAGACCGAAAGTTTGTATGCTGTATTTGCACATCTATTTACTTTGTAATAATATGATTTTGTGAAATAAGGGGCAGGACCAAATAAGCTATTTGCTTCCGCCTGCTCCTTCTCGAACTAATCCCTTTTTATAGTTTTTATGTTGTTTTTGTTTAGTTTTGTTGTTGTTGTTAGATTCAGATTGTTTGTGTTTTATTTTTTATTTTTTTGTCTTGCAACATTGTTGATTGTTCGAGATAAATAAATAAATGAAATGAGTTCAAATATGTTCAACTGCTTTCCTTTAGACTCATCTAATCAGGGATTATTTTGTGTCAAGCAATTATATTATGTCAGGTGAAGGCAATTAACTGCAACGAACTCGCTGTCAGGATGGGAAGCCCAGCAGGACTATGAGTCCTGAGCAGCAGGATTAACAGCTGACGATGACTGAAATCAGCCAAGTCTGCTACATCATCTTCAGTGGACTTACTTTCACTATTTTCTCTCAGAACTGTCCTTTTTTATGCCTCATTATTTATTTCCTACACATTTTCTGACGTTCTAAATCAACTGCACAAACAAAAGTGCTGTTGTTTATGTATGAGCTTTGTATTAAGGGCTGTTTAGTTCCCCTCTATAAAGTTGTGTGTATGTATTGTTTGTCTTTTGTGTATCACACACCACTTCCTTTACTTTCCTCTACCAGTTAATCAAATTGATGGTTCATTTTAATGCCCCTTTCGGGTAAAGCTGTGTATAAGGTAGGACTGGACGATTTTGGTTAAAATCATAATCACGATTAATCCAACAAGTTACCTCGATTACGATTATTGAATGAATATTTAAAAAAAAAAATCTTTTCTTATACTGTAAATATGTTCACGGTTATTTTTACGCGGCGGCCGTAATATGTTTTAAGGGGAAAGTACATTAACACACAGTGGGCGGCCGCGGAAATATTAATAGGATTAAAAGACCGAAATAACCGACTTGGTAAAATTACGTCGGTTATAGGCTCTGAATTTCCAGCCCTAGTATGAGGTGTTTGTTTGAATGGGTAAACACGTTATTTGTGACCCTGCACCTGACCAAGGTTTGCCAGATGCCTGACGCTGCTCGAATTTGATATGAAAGGGTGAACATGGGTTTTTGTAATACATTTTTTGGATTATTATAGGGTTCCTATAAAATTTGTATGTAAAATATGTTTTACAGTCTGTTTACGGGTGTTGCGGAGTACTACTGCACATGTGAACAAACTTGTACTGTATATAGCCTCTTGAACGAGATGCACAAAGTTGGATACATTTCCTCAAGTAATTTCACTTGAATCAGTGTCGCTCAGGCCTGAAGACTACAAGTATGAGAAGTGACCTCTGTAGTCTGCTCCTCATCTGTGCCTGAGGCTATTAACTTGAGGCTATTTTAGTGGCTACTAGCAAAACACACCCAAATCTGTACAGTGAATCGTTGAATTGTGGGTGTGGGATGCAGGTGCACGATTTTGACAATTTATTGAATTTAAAAATTCCAAAAAATGATGCAAAATTTATTTTAATCTTTTTTTTTTTTTTTTTACTGTCCATCGGGAGTCTGACATTGTTATAGGAGTTTAATGCTAAATTGATGAACACTTTTAATAAAATGATATAATTCTGTGGATTAGCAGTGATGTTTGCAGACCCAGATCTTGTGTGAAAGGTGACAGTAGTAGCTTTGATTCACAACAATTGCAATAGATTCCAATCGCAACTTAGTTCCATGGTGAAATAAAAGTTTCATAATGTCCTTAAGTTCATTATCCTAGAAACAGCAAAAAACTGAATACAAATTAGTTTGAAGTAATCTTTCCAGAGCCGTCTTTGATTAAACATCTACTATAATAAAGTATATGGTGTTTCTAAGGTCATATTTCTCATGGCTCTCTTGGCTTAGATGTGGATTTTGTCATTATCCCACTTGAAATGTTTCCACTTGAAATGATCATAAGGTCAAAGCAGAGCATCTAGCGTGTGGATGAGATTGTCTTACTTGATCTGCACAGTGCATAAAACCATGAAAAAATTTAATTTTACAATTTTGATTTATGATGATATCATCTATCCATTCACTGACTGTCTCTTTCCTTTTCTTTTCTCAGGATTCGCCCTCAGATGGCCAAGGAGAAGATAGAGGGCTGCCATGTGTGCACCCTTGTCACACCTGGAGAACCACAAGTCCTCCTGGGTAAAGACAAGGCCTTCACCTATGACTTTGTGTTTGACATCGACTCAGAGCAACAGCACATCTACCAGACCTGTGTGTACAAGCTCATCGAGGGCTGCTTCGAGGGCTACAACGCCACAGTGTTCGCTTATGGTCAGGTATGTCACCCATGCTTAGATTTTGATATTAGGAATTTTGAATAGAATAGAGTTCCATAGCTTTAGAGCAGCATGGTGGCCCAGTGGTTAGCACTGTGGCCTCACAGCAAGAAGGTTCTGGGTTTGAATCCAGGTCGTTCTGTGCCTTTCTGTGTGGAGTTTGTTCTCCCCATGTTTGCGTGGGTTTCCTCTGGGTGCTCTGGTTTCCCCCACCATAAAAAAACATGTACTAGGTTCTGCAATCAGTGCCCTTGATCAAGGCACTGGCTCAGATCTGGAGTTGGTCCCCGGGCGCTATAAATGGCTGCCCACTGCTCCCTTGAGGGATGGGTTAAATGCAGAGAATAAATTTCGCTACATGTATGTGTATTTGACAATAAAGTACCTTTTAATATGAACTTTCAATAAGTAAGAAGTAAATAAGATAACAAACAAATCAAGAAACAATGAATACCCAACCAATTCTGCTCCCAAATCTAGTGGATCAGAACCACATCTTAAACACACAGTCAAGATAGTCCCAGTAGACATTTAATCCAGAGTTCCATGGCTTTCTTGGAAAAACAACTATATATGTTTTCTTGATTTCTGATTAAATTATCAGTTTATATTACGTTTGGAACTGCAGAATCAATACAGCTAATTAAAACACTTTGTAGTGGGTGCTGACACAGGGTTTATAAATCATACACTGTCTGTCACAATCATACAATTTACTAATGTTCCCAATTCTAATATTGACTATTATATAATATATAATGTATAATATATTGTGTTGTTATATTCACTGTTTTACATTTTATTGTGAACCTTTATTCTGAAATTTCTCTACAGGGAAGTTCAGTAATCCTTTAGGGGCTCGCTATCTATGTGTCTAGTCCTTATTGGAAAACTGATAATGACATTGCAATTTTGCTGTGTATGTATAGGCTCTGTTACCCAAAACAACTCTTAAATGGGTTGGTTGAATAAAAACACACACACCTCAACACACAGTTAATTCAAGTTGAATTACCTGCCAATACGTCCATGTAAAATCTGGTTACTGTACATAGATGTAGGACGTGTGATGTTTGGAGCACTCAGGAAATGGGATTTCATTGTGGTTGATGAAATGTGTTTCAGACGGGTTCGGGAAAGACCTACACCATGGGGACAGGCTTCGATGTGAGCCTGGGCCAGCAGGAGCAGGGCATCATCACGCGGGCTGTTCACCAGCTGTTTGAGGGAATCCAGAACAGGAGGGTGCGCGCCCAGGAGGCCGGCAGCCAGCCACCTGAATTTAAAGTCAGCGCCCAGTTCCTAGAGGTAGGCGACACACACGTGTAGATGTGGATGGATGGCCACATGAACGACCACACTTGATCTCACATTTTAACAGTGCAGTATTGATGTTCTTGCTTGCAAATGTGCTTGTGTGACGTGCTGAGATGGCTATTAGTCCATATTAACTCTAACCAGATGGGACAAAACAGGGAGGCGAGAGGATCAACCCCCCCTACTACAAACAGGAAGTGACAACCCAATGACAGATGGGCAGGAATGTCTGCTTGTGCTTTGTTGGTCCTGATTAATGTTGTCCATTACCTCTGACATTATTCCTCATCACTGAAGGGTAGATGATAGATAAGAGCGAGGGATGGGAGGGAGGCAGGGATGCTTGTGTAGGAGCAATGAGATAATCTGACAAGAAATCATTTCCTCCAGAGCTTTCTGGCAGGCAAATGTTTGGGTTGTCTCTGTGGGACGATTGTATGTGTGTTTGTGAATGTGCATGATCTGATTACTTTAATCAGCTTTCTTTAATAATAATGTAAATACAAAATCACTTTGAATTTTTGTAGCTTTCTCTTATTTCTTTCTTTTCTTTCTGTCAGTCCTGCTCTCTGTTTTTTTTGTACGTTCTCAGGTCACACGGTTATCTCTGTTGATGGTAAACAGATGGGTGTGTGTGTGTGTGTGTGTGTGTTTGGCAGTAGCTGGGAACAGCTGACCTGCGTGGCCCTTGCCCTCTTTGGTTTCTGAGAGGTTATTCTTTTGACCTGTGTGTAAATAAGAAGCAGCTGTGAGAAATGGGGAGAACATGAGGAGCATATGGAAATCTGCTCATTAAATCATTATGTTTAATGGTTATGTTCTGATAAAACAGAGTATTGCTGTAGGGTATGTATAATTTGTATAATGATGCATACGTGTTTGTGGCTTCTATTTATCACAGTTGTACAATGAAGAGGTCCTCGATTTGTTTGATGGAACCAGAGATCCAGAGAGTCGGAACAGGAAGTCCAACATTAAGATCCATGAAGACGCTAGTGGCAGCATCTACACCACTGGAGTCACTTCCAGACTGGTGCAGTCAGAGGAGGAGGTGGGTGCATGTTTCTGTGTGCTGGTGTTGGTTTCACATGTGCGTCATCTGCAGTCCTTAAATTCTTTCAGTCTTGTTCAAAAAGTAGTGTGTTTTTACACTGTATGAATATATTTGAAGCAGTTATTCTTCTGCTAATGTTTCTTGGTCTAAGGATCATAAAAATGTATAAAACTATTTAAAAAAATTGTCATTTTTTAATTCAATTTAACCTCCTGCTTTGCTATGGCTCGGGCTGTATCATATTTTACGCTTATCCTAACACAGTACTTTTTTCAGCACTTTCTTTTGCTTTGTTTACAAAAGCACATTTAATAATGCGTTCATTAAGGTATAGCAATTTTAAATGCCTTCAGATTTTCTTAATAAAATGAGATCATCTTCATCAACTTAAATTTCACGCAGAAGCTCAAAAAAACTAAAAAACTGGAGCTTTTGTTTCAGCTAAAGTTTACGATTAAGTGCTTGGCATCAACAGTTTCAAGGAACGAGTGCAAATCTCAGATCATACATGCTTTGATAAGTTTCCTGATACCATAGAGTGGATGCAGTGTTGCATTGCAAAGGGTTAACTGTGAAGACTTTAATGAATGCTGACTGGTTGAGGCAGAGCATTGGAGCTGTCAGAGATCCACAGTACCCTGAAAATGCTGGCATGAACCATGTGGTGGTCAGTAGTCAGAAACAAAAAAAATAGGTTGAGGATGATAAGGGAGACTTTGCGCTAACGTGCTGTCTTCTACGTCAGACTGGCTAAACCCATGAGGCTATTTTGTGTGAGCGATACCAGACTGTTTCAGGGTAGCTTTCTTGAGAAGTTGCCAGATAAAAGGAGTGAGTGGAAGAAGGAGGATGTGATGGGTTCAAGAGGGCAGGAGGAATGTCTGTTAGAGATGTGACGAGCCAGTGACAAAGAGGTTAACAGAGGTGTGAGGTGGTGATTTAGGGGGAGGGCTACAGTAAATGCTGTCTGCCGATTGTTAAATGGAAGCAGAAGGAGAAGAGAAGAAAGGCTGAATTCAGAAGTCAAGAAAAAAGGCTAAATTCAGGGAGGTCATCCGTGCATTGAATTCCCAAAAATTCAGACAGCTGAGAGATCAGTAGAGACAGATGGGCACTCCTGTGGATGGGAAGAGAGAAAATGTCAAAGCAGGAGGAGGGAGGAGATAGAAATGTGGAAGTTATGGAGTGTGGAAAGAGAAAAGGTGTTTGTACAAAAATAAGAGAACATTTTTGCGGTTGGCAGCATTTTGAGTGTGTAGGGATGTAGAAAAGACGGATTAAGGAAAGGTTAAAATCAACTAAATGAGTGGTTTTCCACCTTCGTGAAATATGCTGATGCAGGTGTTGAGTTCTTCTCAGAAATCAGCAAGTGATCATAGGCGGTGAGCCAACAAAATAGCGTGGTGTCAACAATTACCATTTGTTTTTGTTGACTGGGTCTACTTGTTTTTTTTTATCATAGTTTTCTCTTCTACAGTTCAAACTAAAAAGTCCTAACTAAATGTCCTCCGTATTATGTGTTTGCTGCAGCTGCTGCAGTGCCTGAAGCTCGGTGCTCTGTCCCGCACCACAGCCAGCACCCAGATGAACGCCACAAGCTCCCGCTCGCATGCCATCTTCACCATCTACCTCTGTCAGATGAGAGTGTGCCCGCAGGCTCAAATGGTGAGATTTGGGGTTTGGAGTGGAGGGCTGGAGAAAAGAACTGAGAAAAAAAAAAAAGACAATTAATGTAGTATTGCAGTCATTGTAGCGTTAAAGGTGATGAAATAATCATTTTTGAGTAAGACGCTCAAGTTCATGAACTCATTTTCAATTGTTTTTTTTTTGTCCACCCTTGCTAGCAGAACGGAGGAGGAGGAGGAGGAGGAGGAGGAGGAGGAGGCGAGAACGGGGAGTTGAACGGCGGGGACTCCAGCCCTATCACTCAGCCGGAGTTCGAGACGCTGATGGCTAAGTTCCACTTTGTGGACCTGGCTGGCTCTGAGAGGCTGAAACGCACAGGAGCTACAGGAGAAAGAGCCCGTGAGGGAATCTCTATTAACTGTGGACTGGTGAGACAGAAATATAAAATTAGTGTGTGTTTGTGGGTGGTATGATAGAAAACAAAGAACATGACAAAACATACATCAGCTCGTCCCCTGTCTGTCTGTACTCAGATACAGTTTGCTTATCTCTCTTCTGCTTTCTTAAATGTCAGCATGTTAATAATATAACTAGTTTGTGATGTGTGTGTGTGTGTGTGTGTGTGTGTGTGTGTGTGTGTGTGTGTGTGTGTGTGTGTGTGTGTGTGTGTGTGTGTGTGTGTGTGTGTGTGTGTGTGTGTGTTGTAGCTGGCGCTGGGAAATGTGATCAGTGCTTTAGGAGACCAGGCTAAGAAGGGAGGACATGTTCCTTACAGAGACTCCAAACTTACTCGTCTACTACAGGACTCCCTGGGAGGCAACAGGTATATTCACTCACACACACACAGTTGATTCGATTCGATTGAGTCGATTACATTTCTGAAGTTTTTCTAAACAAAATGCCACCGATTTTATGCTTCCAGCTTCTATAAAGTGAGAACTTTAAGCTTTTCTATGCCATATGTAAATAATAAAAAAAAAAAAAAAATAAAATAGTTGTTAGTTACAGCCCTACTGCTCTGGTTTGGTTATTGACAGAGGTCACAGAGTTTTCCTTAAGCCCTCAGTGGGACACACAAGACATGCTGTAGAGCCGTTAATGTTGTGCCTGCTTATCAAAAGGGCTTCTGTTATGTTTATGCTAAGAACAAGACATTCTTAATATTGTTATACTGTATGAACAGTTGTCTAAAAACCTTCACATTTCCTTCCTCTCCAGTCACACATTGATGATCGCCTGCATCAGTCCGTCAGACCGGGACTTCATGGAAACACTAAACACACTGAAGTACGCCAACCGTGCCCGAAACATCAAGAACAAGGTGGTGGTGAACCAAGACAAGACCAGCCAGCAGATCAGCGCCCTGCGTGCCGAGATAGCTCGGCTTCAGATGGAACTGATGGAGTACAAGGCGGTGAGAGATGGAGGGATGGGTGGCGATAAGGAAAAAAGGAAACCTTGTGGGGGAGAAAAATGGAAAAAAAAAGATTTGAAAAAATGTGTAACTGACGCAATGAGGCGGTAAGAGAGGGCTGACATAATGGATGAAATTTGAGAATAGTAACTGAGATGAAGAAGGAAAAAAAGACAACACGAATGGGAGTAAGTGAGGTTGGTATTGAAGGGCGAGTAAGAAAAGCAGAGGCTGCAGCAGCTAATTCTTATATCAAATCAAAGATCTTTACTGGAACACACATACATTTATACTTTTATTATAGTGCATGCATAGTATGAGGAAGATTAATCAGCGCAAATGTCAGCATTTTCCAAAGTAATGCAGAGATATATTGATCCCGTAGCTGAATGTACGGAGAAGCCCCTTACAGTGTATGTGTTCTTCGTATCATGGTTTACATAATACGGACCAATTTGCAGTAAGAAGACAGAGTGAATAATGATACAAGAAAATGTGACAAGAAATAGAATATTTAAAGAAAGTCTGCAAAGAGTCTTCGCTCCTCCGAGGCCACAAGAAACAAGCAATCATTTAGCAGGGCTGTCAGTCTATTATGCGATTAAGGGTTTTACCACGGTTACTAAAAGGAAGTGAACGCATAACTATGCCCAGGGACTGCGAGCTGACCTCGATGTGGTAATAAGGGATGCAATGTGACTGGAGTCTGTAAGTAATGGAGTGTTTGGATGGATGGATTGGTGATGTCTGCGAGCCGCGACTGGATTAGACAGTGACTCTCTGTTCGAAGCGTAAACAACAGGATTTTTTCAGCGTTACTCATTCAGAATATGACAATAGTTGCTTGAAGAGCCACAGACAGACCAACTCATTTTAAACAATAGCATTGTGTTTGGTTGGACTGCAACATCAAGTATATGCAAGAGTGTGGATTCAGAATCTGTTTTGTTTTTCAGGTCGTTAAGGACCTGGTATTGTCTTTGTCCTTAAAATGCTTCTGATGTTCAGGATCACGGTCATGCTGACTGTTTTGCTTCTCTGTACAGGGGAAGCGTGTGGCAGGTGAGGATGGTTCAGAGGGCTTCAGCGACCTGTATCAGGAGAATGCAATGTTGCAGAGAGAACGCGACACACTGCGCCTCAGGGTAAAGGCCATGCAGGAGACCATTGACCACCTCAACACCCGTGTAACACATCTGCTGGCCAATGAAGTCAGCGCTCTGCTGACCAAGTCAAGTACGTGAGGGAGATGTGTAACTGCTCTGAATGTTTGAACACCATACGATCTCTGTTTATCTTAAAGGAGAATTCCAGTCGATTTCAACACGTAGCTCTGTTGTTTGTAAATTTGGAGTGCTGTCAGTAGCGAGATAAACGAAAACAATCGGTGCTGCCTACACCGTGTTATCCTCCTGCTACAGTTGGCACCCAGGAGGCTGAAACAGGGCAAGTTTTAAACGTGCTTTTAGCCTCTTAACACGTTCGAAATTTCATTACAAGTGCCTACCCATGTGAAGTGATTCCTTCCGAGTGAACACAGTGAATCTGACTGCAGTAGATGTGAAAGAAATGTATAAAAGTTGAGCTACTTCAGCTCTGTTTAGTTCTGGTGTTGAGACGGCAAGACTTAGAGACCGTCTACAAACTACAACACCGAAAAGAGATACAACAACTCGGAACAACCGGAATTCTCCTTTTTAAGTTTTTTTTTTTTATGCATCCTTTTTGCATTGAGTGCTTACCCGAGCATCCTTCTGATTTTTGACTTCTAGGTGAGGGCAATGAGGAGATCGGGGCTTTAATCCAGAACTACATCCGAGAGGTTGAAGAACTTAGGTAAGAGCTCTAAACCTTGTGGGATGCTTTTATTTACTGCCATCACTTGTAGCATCACACTAACTGAAATAATCAAACAGCACTTACTGTACAAACTTCTTGACCTGACTTAGGACATTCTTTGTTGTTTAAAGGAATGATTTGACATTATGTAGGGAGTTACATGAGATGATCTCTGCTATTCTGTTTGTTATGTGGTTGGACCCCTTTAGCCGATTAGCAGACAATGTGACCACAAATGACAATTATGGCATAATGTTTAATTGAGAGTAGAGAAGAGCCATAAGGTCAGTGAACTGACTCAGTAATGTCAGTTACACGACAATATTTAAATTGGCTGTTAGCTAAAATAAGCTACCATATGCTACTGAACTTTGCAAGGATAAGAATGTGTTCTTTCTTCTTTCGAAAGTTTAATAGTGACTGAAAAAATAGACTCTGTGGCTTTAATTAGCTTGTGTTAAGTCATTTTGAATGTTGTTTCTAATTTCAGAATAATTTTTCCCCCCTTCTCAGAACCCAGTAGAAAGAAATTATAAATTAAAGAGTTGTCTTTTTCTCCCTCTCTCATGCTCCTCTGTCAGAACCAAGCTTCTTGAGAGCGAGGCTATGAACGAGTCGTTGCGACGGCAGGGGCCCCGACTTTCCTCGCGTTCCCTGTTCCCTTCCTCCGCTCACAGCCCCGCCCCCGGCCACCCTCCTGGCTCCTCCCCTGCTCCCTTGTCCATGGAGGCGGAGATGACGGACGTGTTGCGCCGGGCCAAGATGGACATCGAGAGGCTGAAGAAGAAGGAGAGGAGGCAGAGGAGAATGAGGTGAGGGGAGAATCACTTGATAATGTGAACACTTTATACAATATAAAAGAAATCCGGACAAAAGTCAACGGAGGAGCCAAGTCCACAGAGTTCCAGGAAGCTCTTCTGTCCTCATACATCTAAACATCTCAGCTTGATGTAAATTTGATATCTCATTCGTTCCTCTAATCCCTTTCCAATAAATGATGCATGATTAGTACATCGTTGTTCATGCCAATATACTCTTCCCTCCTCATTGCTTCTCTCCTCTAGCTTAAGAGCCACATCACAAGTTGATTAGTGCTTTGGGATGGCCAGCTTCTGAATAGAATTGGGATGCAGCCAGAGCTGAGCAGTAACGCTGGCTTGGACACAAAAAAGGTCTTATTCAGTCAGCCAGTGGGTCATGAGAGAGAAGAGTACACAGCCTAACAGGCTAATTGATGTTTAATGGGATAGAGATGGAGGTAGAAGAGAATTTAGAAATGGTACGGGTGATAAGCGGGACGGTTGTAAAAGAGGGAGCAAAGGGGAGAATAAAATTGGCAATCAAATGGAAAGAGCTGAAAGGGCAGGATGAGCTGAAGAAGACTTTGCTAATGACTTCACAGGTCTGACTTTGCCGTGAGCATATCACTTGGCAACACTCCCAAAGCCTTAATGGTGGTTGTTAGGAGGGTGTGACATCTCACTTACATGAAATATAGTGTTTGTAATGCATGGTAATGGACAAAAACTCATACTACTGTACATGAATTGGATCGACTATCAACTACATTTGAAAAAAGTAAAGGGTAATAATTTGATGATACAAAATATATTGACAAGTGACGTTATTTGTGTCTTTTCTCAATGCCAACTGTCACCTGACTCAACAAGCATGCTTTTCTGCTCCTGTAGTCCCGAGTTGGAGAAAGGTCTAAAGAAACGAGTGAAGCTGCACACTCACGAGAATGGAGAGAACGGGCAGAGTGGTCAAAACGGACAGAATGGAGAGATCGATTCAGACGACAATTACACTGAGGTATGGTACACGTAGTGTTGGCATTCATACGGACAACAAACAAAAACAAACAGAACAGAAAGTCTAATGTATCTGTGTGTTTCTGTGTGTAGGATATCATGTCCCCACTGCAGGAGGAGAGTGGTTGTGATGAAGATGAAGGGGAGGATGAAGAGGAGGGCAGGGAGGAGGAGGACGGGTTTGACAGTGACGAGAGCCTGGTGGATTCAGAGTCAGACTCCGATGAGAAAGGTGTGTTTCTGACAGCTGCTGCTACAAAATGACCAGACCTCTTCCCTCTTTTTTGTGTCCTGTGTTTAGCCATGCTAGCGACATGGCTCTATAGATGGTAATGTCTGTCTGTAGGTCGGTCGGTAAGTATCTCAACAACTGTGAAATGGATTGCCATGACATTTTGTACAGACATTTGTTGTGCGCAGAGGATGAATCCCAATGACTTTGGTGATCCCCTGTCTTTTCCTCTAGCACCGCCAGCTGGTCAAAGATGATCTCAACATCTACAGTATCGGATGAATTGGCACAAACATTTGCATAGACATCCATGATTGCTTCCTAGTCTGGCTATCACCAGACCAAACTCAATCTTTTAAGATTGAACATTAGTGGGGCAGCCTCTAGCTCACCCAGTAAGAGCGTTTGCCCCATGTTGGCTGAGTCCTGCAGCGGCGTGGGTTCGAATCCGACCTGCTGACCTTTGCTGCGTGTCATTCCCCATCTCTCTCCCCCTTTCTAGCCTGTCTACTGACTGTCACTGTATAATAAAGGGAAAAGCCTCCCAAAAAATAATCTTAAAAAAAAGATTGAACATGAGTCTGCTCTGTATTTTCTCTGCACAAGAGGCGTGATCAACGGGCATAGTTCAAATGACTCTGTACGCAATTGGATAGTCCTTAAACCAGTCAGACCAACGATCCGGGTGATGTACTTTGCAGAGCGAAAGCCGGTCAGTATTAAAAAAAAAAAAGGATATGTGCCTTACTACCGGTCGGTAGTAAGGCACATATCCTTCTTTTGTAGGAATTGTTCCATGGCAATGTTCTGTTCCATTTTCAGAGAAAACTTGCCTTTGAAATCTTTTAAAACAGCAGCGACGGCGGCATCAACGGGTTGCTGCGCTTCGGTGGCCGTCATGTTGAATGTAAACAAAAAGCTGCTTGCCTTCGCTTCTCTATCGTCATCGTGTTAAACTCGCCAGTAGCGCGCAAGGTGGACAAGCCAGTTTGTGATTGGTTCCCGCAAATTTGTAACGGAAGTAGGATAGATAAACGTACAAGTTTCCAGCCTGAGCTGCAGGGCGAAATCAAATCGCTGGCAGATCGGGCCGGGTTTACCCAGTCTAGATTGCTTCCATGATTCCTTCCATGATTTCATAATGATCTTTAAGATCCCCTGACTTATCCTCTTCCGCCATCTACTGGTCTATATTTCAATTTATTTATGGTTTATGACCAGATATTTGCAAAACTAATCAAAATCCCATTAGCCTCAGCTGTACTTTGTGTTTAGACTAAGATTGTGAACATGGTAAACATGTTAGCATTGTCATTATGAACATGTAAGCATGCTAATGCCTCACAGAGCTGCTAACATGGCTTGTCCTATTCAACGTTACCTACATCTCCTTTTTCTTTAAAGGAGCACGCCGACTTATTGGGACTTTAGCTTATTCACTGTAACCCCCAGAGTTAGACAAGTCAATATATACCCTTCTCATCTCCGTGCGTGTTGTAACTCTGTCTGACGCCTCCAGCGCTAGCTTAGCCTAGCACAGATCCTGGAGGTAACCGGTTCCAACTAGCCTACTGCTCCCAATAAGTGACAAAATAATGACAACATGTTTACATGTTGTGATTTGTATAGTCACAGGGTGTACAAATAACAAGGTTACTATGCTTTTACTATCTAGTATTTGTTGACTCTATTACTCCAACTCTGAGTGAACTCCAGGAGAACTCTCTGCTCCTCACCACAGGGCTTCAGGTGCTGCTAGCAAATCACTCCGCCCAAGTAGCAGTGCTTTGCCTTTCTGAGAATATGGTTCCCAATTTCTATATGGTTAACCTTGTTATTTGTACACGCTGTGACTATAAAAATCATAACATGTAAATAGGAACATGTTGGCGTTATTTTGTCACTTATTGGGAGCAGTAGGCTAGTTGGAACCGGTTACCTTCAGGATCTATGCTAACCCGGCTAGCGGTGGGGGCGTCAGACAGAGTTACAACATGCATGGAGATGAGAAGGGTATGTATCGACTTGTCTAACTCTGGGGGTTACAGTGAATAAGCTAAAGTCAAGTTAAGGACATTATGCAGTTTGTCAGATGGTTGACCGTGAAGACAGAAGAAGATATTTTATAGAATAGAGCTGAATTTGAATGTGCAGTTTTATGGACAGTTTCTGAGAGAAGCACAAAGAAGCAACACATGAATCAACCAATGCTAAAGGTTTAGGTTGATGCCAATCACAATAAAAAAACAGATAGTAAATGAAGACTCGACTCGATTTGGTGTGTTTTTGACATTTCCTGCTATTAATTTCATTATCCTACATTTTTATTTTATTTAAACTCCTAATTAAGCTCTTCTTGGCACTCAGTCTGATCTTTCCCTTCCAACCTGCAGCCAACTTCCAGGCGGACCTGGCTGATCTGACCTGCGAGATCGAGATCAAACAGAAGCTGATGGACGAGCTGGAGAACAGCCAGCGGAGGCTGCTGATGCTCAAACTGCAGTATGAGGAGAAGCTCATTCTACTGCAGAACAAGATCCGAGACACTCAGCTGGAGAGAGACCGCGTACTGCAGAATCTCAGTGAGTTCATGCATCATGAGATTTGTAAATTACACCTGGATTGGGGAGTTGTTGATCAGTAACAGGTGTAATTAAGGGTAAAGCATCCTGACAACTAGGGCTTTGTGATCGGCTGTCTAACGTTACACGTCGTAGAGACACACAGGTAAAACTCTACGTTATGCACAGAGACGGGGCTCAGACAATAGATTTGTGCTGCAATGTTGTGATTTATTTTTGTTTTATGAAATTGGTATCACAAAAAGTATCGTTTAGGAACCGGCATCGAAGTCACGATATTGGTATCGGTACTGGTATTGAATATTTTTTAACCATACCCAGCCCTACTGACAACAGATCATTAAAGGTGCTGTAGGAAGGGTTGCGAAGATCCAGGACTTAGCCAAAAAAAAAAAAGGGAGAATGAATGCGTGTGCATGAGCAGTGATTGACACGCAGTTAGACACGCCCCCTAGTCCTGATTGGTGCATCTGAACAGGGAGCTGTGGATTTTTGCAAATCGCACTACAGGCTGTAGGTGGTGCCAGAGGAGCTGGATTTTTTTTAAATTACCTGCTTCATATAGTTCTACTCGAACATAGGGTCAGTTTGAGCAAATATAACAGGAAGTTAGATTTATAAGTCTTACCTATTGCACCTTTAACATTATTACGTGGCTACACAGTGTCTATGGAGAACTATACAGAGGAGAAGGCCAACCGGATCAAGCAGGACTACGAGAAGCGTCTTAAGGAGATGAATCGAGACCTGCTGAAGCTGCAAGTGGCACAGAAAGAACATGCACGTCTCCTGAAAAACCAGGGGAGGTACGAACGGGAGCTGAAGAAACTCCAGACAGAGGTCAACGATATGAAGAAAGCCAAGGTAAGAGGAAGAAGAGCAATAGGGGAGGAGCGGGAGCATGGATAAATGCCATTGTTTGAGCAGGAATACTGCCTGACCTCTGCTGTTTCCAGGTGACACTGATGAAGCAGATGAAGGAGGAGCAGCAGAGGAGGAGGATGGTGGAGGCAAAGAGGAACCGTGAGATCGCCCAACTCAAGAAGGAGCAGCGCCGCCAAGAGGTCAGACTGCATCCGTTTGTGTGTGTTTATGAGAGATATATTCGACACTGCAAGCTGCAAACTATAGTCAATACTACAGTGATCAGAAACACATATTAACATATGTGCTTCAGCGCCCTCTAATGTCTCATGCAGAAATAGAAATATTGGGAAATGAGTGCTAGGTGAGACAGTATGAGCAATGTCTTATATGAGCTTGTTTAATCTATGTTTCAGCTGTTGTCAAGATGTTCCAAATTCTAATTTCACAACTGTATTTAAAGAATGACTCATGCTGATGAGTGGCTTGCATTGAGGTGTTTCCTTGTCAGCCTGGCAATTTAAAACCCTGCTTTAGGGATCATGCACATATTGCACACAGATTGTTGTTATCGCGTCTATGTTTTGAAGATTAGCACATACATACCTTGAATGTGTTCATTTACATCTTTGTCTTCCCTGGAGGAGAGATCTTATTAGTGAGCATGGAAACATTTACACTGTCATACCGCAGGCCTCATTTGTAGTCCTTTTATTTAGGGTTTTGTCTTGAGTCTTAAAATCCCCTCATGATCAACACTTCACTGTGTGCAGTCTTATTCAGCTCAGGGATCTAATTAACGTTAGAAGAACAATATAAAAAATGTAGATGAAAAATGAATAACAAACATGTTGAGAGAGCTCTTTCTGTCTGTCCTGTCCATCAGTACCAGATTCGAGCGCTGGAGTCTCAGAAGCGGCAGCAGGAGCAGGTGCTGCGCAGGAAGACCCAGGAAGTGACCGCCCTGCGGCGCTTGGCCAAGCCCATGTCAGACCGCGTGGCGGGGCGTGTGGCCCGCTGGAACCAGACTCCCCCAGTTACAGACTCTGGAGCAGAGTTATCAGCCAGCACTACAGCAAGCAGCTCTGAACCTGAGACTGGGAGGACTGTGAGCGGGCTGGTGAGACAGTGGAACAACAAAAACAATTCGTTTGGATATCTGGCAGAGAGTGAAGGGAGCATGGATGGAACCAGGGTCATTAGGTAAGCTGGGTTGATGTAGTCAATGACCTCTCCTTTACATGTGCATGTGTTAACGCTGTCTTTGTAAGTGATTATTATTATTATTATTTTTTTTTTTTTAAATAATGACAAAAGGGTCACTTGTAGTGATGGACCTACAGAGAGTTTTCACCCGAATCTGGAGCTCCCTTCAGCTTTACAGAGCTTTATAGTTGAGTTTTAGCTCATTGTTTAGCCGTCCGGATGCAACTTTACTGTTCTCACTGCTGTCATAGTGTCGTTTTCAGCTGCAGCAGGCAGCTGTTTTCAGCAAAAAAGCTCCAAAAACCCAATATATAATATATCTGCTCAGCAGCAAACAGCAGACAGTCACAGTTAGCTACTGGCTAGTAAACATAGTTGAGCATTTAGCAGCTAAAGAGACTGATGTTTTTTCTCAGGGGAACACAAACAACACAACCAAATGAAATGAGTAAACTGTTGCTAACAGGTTCACCATATCAACTGAAAAGGTGATGATATGTCAGTGTTGTGTTTTGGCCAATCAGTCTCCCTTTGTCCCTTCCCAGCAGTAGGAAGAAGTTGCAGCGTAAGCCAGCGGGCGTTGGAAGCGTCGGAGTGGCGGGCAGAGCCAGCAGCTTCTCCAAGTCTGCCCGTCAGAAGTGGCAAGCGCTCGAGCGTCGCATTATGGACATTGTCATGCAGAGAATGACAATCGCTAACGTGGAAGCTGACATGGATCGCCTTATAAAGGTAGGAATGGCCTTCCCATTTTTATTCTAGATTAAGGTGGAAAATGGTGCTGTTGGAGGCGTTGTTGTTACTGGGATTACACTTGGTTTGGTGGCTATAGAGTAAAATGGCATCTACAGGGCTCTGCTGTTAAACCGGGACATGGTCTTGACCTGTATCACTTGAGACAACGTGGAAGTGTTTTGTGATACAATTATCCAAAACCAATATTCACCATGAGATAGGGCTATGCAGTCAATCGAATTTGATCGTGATTTGGATTTTGGCACATAACAAATCACAAAAACAATTATATTGCACGTTACATTTAGCAAGTTCTTATTTTGTCTTGTGTTCTGAAGGGGAATTCTTAAAGTTCAACGGTAAAAGTGTTAAGCAACATTTCACAGTTCAAGGTGTGTCACTGTTGATTTCTTTAATTTTTTTTTAAGTTTAAATAAATGCAACATCTTTCCAAAAGTCAATGAGTAATCGTGTTAATCAATATCAATCGATTTCAATATTGACCAAACTAATTGTGATTAGGATTTTTTTTTCCGTAATCAAGCAGCCCTACCATGAGATGTGCAGCAGTATTAGTGGTGATTAAAATAACACAAGGAATCAAAATTACACGTTTATAGTAGTGGCAGCAGAGATTTACATCTTAGTGACTTTTTTGGCTCTCTTCCTCTAATTCAATTCAATTCAATTTTATTTATAGTATCAAATCATAACAGGAGTTATCTCGAGACACTTTACAGATAGAGTAAGTCTAGACCACACTCTATAGTTTACAAAGCCCCAACAATTCTAGTAATTCCCCCAAGAGAAAGCATTTGGTGGTGAGGAAAAACTCCCTTTTAGGAAGAAACCTCGGCAGACCCAGGCTCTTGGTAGGCGGTGTCTGACGATGCCGGTTGGGGATGTGATGAACAGTAGCAATAATAGTCGCAATAAAGATAATGGAACAGTGACTACAAATGGTAGTTGTAGTAGTTCATGTCATAGGAGGGCACTGCAGGGCGTTACAGGATGTAGCGTGGCACAGCAGAGCATAGCAGGGTTCAGCAGGACACTGCAGGGCACCGCAGAGCGTAGCAGGGTGTAGCAGGGAGTGCAGCAGGACCACAGCGACAGCTGCAACCAAGATCTTGGTGCCATCCTAATCCAAGGAAATATGCTTGTTAAGTAGTTAACAACTGAAGTGAGTGAGGCTCTTCCTTCCTCCTTTCTCCATAGACAGAGACTGTTTCTAATTGTGGATATAACTCTCCCTATTTTGTGCCCTTATCCTGGACATTTGCAGATGTTTTTGTATAAGTAAGTATAGGTCTGAACTTTTTTTTTGGCTCTGTGTGCATTTGTGTTTTTGATGAGTCAGAAGCGAGAGGAGCTGACAGTCCATCAGGAATCGCTCTCACATAAGAGGGAGGTACTAATGGCAGACGGAGAGGGACCAGAAGCAGAGGACCGCCTCCTTCAGGAAATTACAGAGGAGATTGAGGTGCTGAACGCCAACATAGACTACATCAATGACAGCCTGTCTGACTGCCAGGCCACCATCGTACAGATAGAAGAGACCAAGGTAAAAACAACAACAACAACACACACACACACACACACACACACACACACACACACACACACACACACACACACACTAATGTTTGCAGTCCAGCTGTGAGAAGTGAGAGGAGTAATGTAGTAATGTTTTCTTGCAGGATGAGCTGGACTCAGTGGACACCTCAGTGGTGATCAGTTCCTGCTCTCTGGCTGAAGCACGCAACCTGCTGGACCACTTCCTGAAGGCTTCCATAGACAAAGTGAGTTATCATAAAGGTGATAGTGGGGGCTATGAAAACTTAAAAGTCCACATTGCAGGTGGGCTTGCATACTTAGAAACATTTTTAAAACCAATAGTGTTGAAACTATTTACATCCGCACTCTTGAAGGTGTGAAAGAAAATATGTAGCTTTAACAACAACAAAAAAAGATAAAGGCATATACAGACTTATTATAAGTGTTTAAATACCATAAAATACATTAGTTTTTTACTGTTATCATATCATGCCACTGGCAAACATATAATCATGTTATTTGTATGCATTGATGTTGCAATGTCCTGAAGTGGAATGGACAATGGATTGTGGTTCCATCCAGTGGTGTCTCTTTGTACTGCAAGATGTTGTCACGGGTATATTTCTTGGTACAAAAAATATCAAATCACCCTTCAGAAGGCCAAAACACTTTATTAACTAAATAGTCTCATTTCCTGTTGTATGATTAATACCTAGTCTAAACGTTGACTCCTACAGTACATTGTGTGCGTGCATGTGTGCGAGTGTGTTTGTGTGTGCATTATTATTTTTGATTTGTCTGCTCACTGTGTGTACACAGAGTTTACAGGTCGCTCAGAAGGAGGCTCAGGTCCGACTGCTGGAGGGTCAGCTGAGACAGACAGATGTGATTGGCTCATCTCACAATCACATAATCCTTGATGCCCTGCGAGAAAAAGCAGAATACATCCCTGAGCTCCAGGCTCTCATCCACAATGTACAGCAGGGTGAGTGGTGTTTTTTGTTTATGTTTAGGGTCTGTGTGGCAGTGTGTACTGTACGACTTTATTCTGTATGTTCCCTTGACTTAATCTGATTGAGAGAATATATTAAAACTAAAAAAATGCACAGTATAAAACGTGGTAGTGGATTAGGTTCTGTCACACACAGAATTAGCAAGTGGCAGTGTATGTACGGTGTGCGGGCGGCTGACAAGGTTTGTTTTGTGTGCTTCCAGAAAATGGTTACGCCAGCACAGACGAGGAGCCCTCTGAGTTCAGCCAGGCGTCTGACAGCAGGTGAGACTGCAGTCGCCCACACAAAATCCTCCTCTCACTCTGACCCATTTTCTTTTTTTTAAGTATTTACCACAATGTGCTAAAGTTGGTCTTATTGTGCAAAACACATAGTGTTCATCCTGGAATATTTTTATCTGAAAAATATGAACATTGTTCTATGTACATTCCTCATTCCTCTTTGTATCGATGCATATTTCTCTAATTCTCATGTCCTCTCTTTCTGCAGTGTATCTCAAATGAAAGAATCCAACAGCCAAGATGACTTCAAAATAAAGGTAGAGCTGATTTGTGTTGTTGAAGGGAATATTGTAGTTGTTATTTGGCTGTTAGAGATTGAAATCCACATTATTCTTCTTAACACAACAAAAGCGTCCTCTTTTTAAATCCACATGTCAACATTACCTCCATGTTTTATTTCTCAGAATAGCTCTAATCCCCCCCCACCCCCCCCATGTCAGGGTTTAAAACATCAGGTAGTGCTGCGGCTTACAGTAGCCAAGCCTGTCAGACCTTCATGAATCATGATGGCACTGCATGTCGATGGAATTAGTGTTTTTTTCTGAAGTGTGATTGTGTATAGACCCTTGCTCTATGTTTCACTGTCAACACACATGCCACAGTTTGTCTGTCAGAGCAGCTGCCATTTTTGTTTGGAACCACGAGGTGGCAGTATAAGCAAACACTTTAAAATTCTTCTGCTTACCAAAGTGTTGGTTTGATTTTCTGAAGAGGAACCCTTGATTTGACACCAACCCCTCCTGTCATCTTGTTAATGCTGTGTGAATTTGTTGCCTTTACTGGGTTTTTGATCTTATTTTTCTCTATCCAGCTGTTTGACCCCACATTGGCTTCTTTCTCTTTTCAAGTTTGTTTTACTGTTATCATATTCTCTTTGCCCTTTACCCTACTGAATGATGTTTTAGGGCAGCATCTTAATTTCCTCTTGTGCCTTTATTAAATTCAATCTTTATCTTTATTTTATGTCTCAGTTTTTCATATCCCACTGTTGTCCTTTTCTTATATCATTCCCCCGTCTATGGTACGCAAATGATCAACCAGATGGAGCCTCGTCTGTCAGCTCAGATGAAGGCGGTGTCTGCGGAGTATCTGGGTCCCATCCTGGACTCCTCATCAGGCAGCAAGCAGCAGCACATCACCAAGTCTCTGGCCTCGCTGACAGACATCCAGGAGGACGGCATGAGCCTAGGGACAACGAGTCTGGGGCTCAGCCTGGCTCTGCGAGACCCCTACCACAGGGACCGGGCGTTCCGCACCATCAGCCTACCTGTCAGGGGACACACCTTGTAAGTGAATATAATGGCCGCTGAGATAATCTAGGACAATACATATGATTTAAGTGTTACTTGGGGAAAGAAGGAGACTGGCTGTTGTATTTAAGCCATGTTGAATTATGCTAACACCTCACAAGTAACAATTACTGCAGTGTGTCTGATAGTAGAGCATTTGTATTTGCACTCTCCACTTCAGTGGTTCCTAACGTTTTTTGTACCCCCAGAGCCTATCAAATAAGCTCAAGTACCTCTTTGTAGTCCACATCACAACCATTATCGCATTACTTTTGGCTATATATGGCCACCATTTTTCCATTACATGTAGCTTTTTCACAATTGTGTTATAACTTTTCAATAACTATTTTAATCATGTATCCATTACATTTACCTAACTATTGGAACTGTTTATTCATTACTTTTGCTGTTTAGACAACAATTGTGTTCAGGTATTACAGCTGATGTGGATATATACTTTTGAATCAAATTGTAATTTCTATTCTATCAAATTAGTTGAGTTTCTCCACAAATCTTTCAAACTACCACTTGTTCACTGCAGAAGTGCCCCCTGGGGTACAAGTGTCCCTGGTTGGGAATCACTGCGCTGTTGTGTGCGCCAGCAGGGTGGCCTGTTGGTTAGAGTCCTCCTCAATTAGAGAACCTCATCTTGAATCCCCATGTTGGTAAACATTTATTCTGCTGAACTGCCAGTAAGCAAAATGAAGAGTTAAGTCATTGAATGCCGTTGACATCTTTTGAACTGGAACATTTGCAACTATTTTAACATAAGACCTGTTGCTGAGATAAACAAACAAGCGTGATAGAAACATAATGATAATTCCATAACCCATAAACTAATATCACAAATCAACAAGAAAAAAGGAACATCTTTTTATTTCCTGGTAAAGTTGTCAAGAATTTTTTGTGTCTCTTTCCTACTGCACACTTCCAAGTTACCAACCACTGAAAACCTGCCAGAGGCTGAACATTTTTTAGGTTATAAAACTGCTTCAGGGAGAAAAAAGGACAAGCCAATGAAATTTGTATTAGTCCTCTGGCATATGAAGCCTGGTTGTGTGCGATTTGCTATTTAAAGAAATTAGTCTGCCAGTTGCTTTAGTCTGCTAGAAATGCATACAATTCTTGTAGTTTAAGTTATAGTTACCCCAAAGTTTACATATTCGTGTATCATCCTCCTGTGCACTCCTTTAAAGATTTGCTTAGTTTGCTTGTGTGTGTGTGTGTGTGTGTGTGTGTGTGTGTGTGTGTGTGTGTGTGTGTGTGTGTGTGTGTGTGTGTGTGTGTGTGTGTGTGTGTGTGTGTGTGTGTGTGTGTGTGTGTGTGTGTGTGTGTGTCAGTCCCAGGCAGTCTCGAGGTTATGACACCTCCCCTCTAACAAGGAGGAAATCTTATGACCGCGCGTACAGGTACATGCACTGTAATGCTCAATTTTGAGCTATTTTGTTGGCAGATTGATCCATTTTTTTGACTGCGTAGTGTAATTTCCACACTCCGTAACTCTTCTCATCCTTTCTTATCCTTCACCTTCCTCCTTATCAGGCCCACTGACGGCTATACTCCCCCCTCGTCCCCTCCTCTGAGGACCAGGAACGACCGCAACGTCTTCTCAAGGCTCACCAGCAACCAAACCCAAGGTTCTGCTCTGGACAAGTGAGTACACTCTTGGACAGATGCATACTCTCACACACTTCTTTTGCCCCCGCATTCTCTGATCAATTCAGTCTAACTTTGAATCTTTCTTTTCTTTTCTTTGTTTATCTTTTCTTCTTTTCCATGGTTTAAAATCTTAACTGGCACTGTAGATGGGTTGAAGGTCAGGCCTTTTGAGAGGAAAGTGCTTTTGTCCGCGGTGTAGATGTAAGAGTGTGCTATTCCAACTGTTTACTGTACCTTCAGATGAATCCCACCTCTTAGACGAAAATACTTTTCATCTGGCATTAATGTAGTTCCTTGGAGGACAGATGGCGCAAACATTCATAGAATCCAGGTGTAGTGCACTCAAGACACATCGAAGAACTGATCATGCAATCCATAACCACAGGCTGCATTTAGCAACACTAACAACAAGGTCACCTTTGCAAATGAGAACACGTTCTCAACGGCCTACCTGGTTAAATACAGGTGTAATTGTAGTGTGTTTCTAGTCGATATAATTGTGGTTGTGGGTGGAAACAGCACGCTGTGGGATAATACTGTCTGTCTGTTTAGAGTTGACGTGATGTGCGTGATAATGATGTGCATGCTCTGCATTTGGGCAAGAGAAAGAGAAATCATCTTGTACAATCTAATCTAATACAATAAAAAGCAGCCCTGCCATAAATCTTATCTCATGAAATTGAAGTTTGTTGACACCGTGTCGGAGAGAATTAGATTTAAAAAAAAAAAAAATTAATTGTTTTTTCATCCTATTTACATACATCAAGGTTAAAAGAATGTTATGAACACTTTTCAACGTGTAAGTGTGTAGTCCAGCTACTTCAGATGGGGACACAATGTGGATATGAGATACATGTTAATGTCAGCCTCTGAACTGGCCAAGTCTGGAATGAGCAACAGCCCTTTTCCCTTGCACTTCACAATCAATTCCAGCTTGTTAATTTCAGTCATCGTTTGGCTCTGCTCTAAAGTTGTTTGTTTTCTAATCTTTATTAATCTGGAACATTTCTGAGTTTTATTGACCCCTAACCGTTAGCGAGAATGCTGTAGAATAGGGTGTTGTGTTTGTGTGTGCTGTATGTGTGAATATTTGTGTGTTGGAGCCTGTGGGTCCTCATTATGTGGAGCAGGGGTAGGTAAATGACTTGGCTGTTGTCATCTTCCCATGCAGCTCTTGATTCAAGCCATTTTGAATTAACTCAGGTTGGCAGTGTGGGAGGATATTTATGTTTAGGGTCGCGTTTGTAGTTCCCACAGGAGGAGCCTTCCTATAGAGCACGATGCAGGAGGATCAAATGGTGGGAGTTTTTTTCCTTTCATCTTTTGTTGCAGGCAGCATTTGCATTTGTTACAATCTGATGGAAGGTATTAACATCATTTTGTCATTTACACGCTTTTTTTTCTTTTTTCTTAAAGTGAAGTGTGGGGTAAATGTATTGTTTGCTGAAGTGAACATGTTCTCAAGCGCATAAAATCTATTAAAATGCAATAAGAGGTTTTTGTGATAAGAACTGTATGGATGGATTCTGCTTCGGTTTTTCGACCGATTTATATTTGAATGAAGCATTGACCGATTATCGGCTGCGCTATTCATCATTTTATGATTATCTGATAATTTTTTATCCGATTTCCGATTAAAAAAAAATTAATTTGAAATGTGCTTCTTTGGTTTTGATGCAGCTGCCCGTCGCTGTCTGTAGTGAGTTATAGTCTATCAACACCACTGAAGGGTAGTGTCCCTCTGATGGTCAAAGCGGAGCTGAGTTTCGAACATAAGGCAGAAGATATTGCAGTGTGACTCCCCGCCTCTGGAAACTCACAAAAAACTTGTAAGCTAACTGTTGTCGATCTAAATAGAAGACAGATTCAGCTACTGCGTGGCTTATTTTTATGCTCAAATGTTGAACAATTTTGTAATGTAAGAGAAAGTTTTAAAGCCAGCCACAATGTTGGTCTGGTTTGAAATTGGACAGCCAATGCGGGAAAGTGTTTGTCCAATCAGGTGCAGCCGGTACACTACCACTATCCCTCCAATGCTTGAAATAAAGCCAGGAAAAAGGAGAGCACCTGTCAATCATCTATCGTGACACCGCCCAGTGGCAAGCCCATTGAGCGTCCAATGCTGGGAAGCGACATCACATGTGGACACGTTCCAGAAGAGGGAGTGAGACGGTGCCTGGACCCGGGTGAGAAATGTGATTAGTTTATCATAGTTAACCAAATTTGCTGCACAGTAAGGATACAGACATTTCATACACCAGACGGATACAACGCGACCTACGGATGTGCATTGAACCCGCGTTGGACCCGTTCATATGAGTCAGCCGTCGCTCCGTTTGTCACTGAGTGGAGATGCTAGTCTGCAGTGTAGTTCATACACTTCACTGATAAACCAGATAATTGAACAGTAACAATCGGCGTCATGATCAAAGAACATTTTTGTTTGACACGTCAATCTATCTCTCCCCCCCCCCCCCCCCCCCCTCTCTCTCTATATATATATAGATATATATATATATATATCTATATATAGATATATATATATCTCTTTCTTGATGGATGCACTAAAGATAAGGCCTAACCGTGCACTAAAAGTTCTCTTTTTCAGCATTTATTTTCAACATATGCCTGAAGGCATTTCAACTAAGTTGTGTGTTGGAGTTTGTGTTATTCTAAATGTTGACACTAAGATTTTAATTTCATTTCATTTTTCAATGTATATCTTTTGCAAATATCGGTTATTGGCCTCCTTGATTACTCTTTGAACAATCGGTAGCGGCCCTGAAAAACAACAAATCGGTCGATCCCTAATTTGAATAGATTGGTTGCCTGTGAGGCAGGGATCAGGCATTTGACACAGATTTCAAATACAACACAGAATTTCTTGGTTTCTTGTCTTCTGATGGATAAAGGGGCTTTGAATCCCAGAACCATTTTTCAGTCTTCACATTACATTTGCATCCTCCAAAACCAATGAATTTTAAAAGGATTTTATCTTGAGAGTCTGAAAGAAAAGAGGATATCACTATGCTAATAGCCACTGTGGCCAGCAGTAAATGCCAAGAAATGGAGGAATTTATACCACCTTTTAACACAGTTGTTCCTTCCGGACATACTGTATCCAGAACCATTTCGTTTTATTATTTCATGCTCAGAGTGTAAAGCACAGGCTATTATGGTGACAAACCTGAGGTTATAAATTATTTACAATATAGTAACACTTTTATTGCACATTTACATATAGTGGAGGTACTGTATTGGTGTGGTCTGGATTTTTCCCTCGGCAGCTTTGAGCAGGCCTACCTGTGAGTTTCATCGACAACCTTATCCTCCATTCTGGATTTTCCTTTCTGTTAACCCTGCGGTCCCTTATGTTCTTTTCTGTACTAATTCCCTGTATATGGCTGGAAAGAGTAGATGTGGGAGTGAACACTGGCATCAGGGGAGTCATACATTGGGGCTACAAAAGTGTAGAAATTCTAATGTGCAGTTCTTTGACCTCTGTATGACTAACCTTGGGTCAGTGTTTCCTCCTTGACTACTTCCTTCTTTGTTTCAGTACCATTTTCCTGCCATGTTCAAATGAAAAGTTCGACATATTGGGAAATAGGCTTTTTCACTTTCTTGCTAAGAGTTAGATGAGTGATTGATACCACTCATGTCTGTAAGTCAAATATGAAGTTACAGCCAGCAGTTGGCTAACTTAGCTTAGCATTAAGACTGGAAACAGGGTAAAACAGCTAACTTTATTCGAAAGGTAATAAAATCTGTCTGTCAGCAACTCTAAAGCTCAATAATTAACACGTGTTTCTTTGTTTAATCTGTAATAAACTGTGCAAATTTAACAAGCTGTGGTTTTAAGTGGTTATAGCACATAACTACATATAAAACCACAAATTAACAAAATTATTATTTTAATTCAAAGGTGAGTGAGCTTTAGAGTTACTGATAGGCAAATTATGTTACTTTGTACTGTTACGTTTCTTCTGTTCTATGCTATGCTAAGCTAAACTAAGCTAAGTGGATGCTGGCTGTAACCTTCTACTGAACGGACAGACAAAAGAGTGGTATCAATGTTCTCATCTAAGTCTCGGCAAGAAATTAAATAAGCCATAATGTCGAACAATTTCCTTAAACCTTTAACCTTTTAATGTTAGCCCTAGGGAAAAGTCCACTAAAAAACCGCTATTGCTGCTCAGTGTGGGTGTACCTATAGTAAACATGCTCTACCAAGGAAAACATCTGCAGACAGAGGTTAAGGAAGCCTGTCCAGTGGGTATCTTTGGGAAGAAGCACATTTCATGGCAAAACTGCCTGATAATCACTGGACAAGCTTTATTGTTGGACTGAGCTTTGCTGCCAGTTTGCTCACTGCTTTATATCTAAAAACCCTTCCTCCAGTCACTCCTTCCTTTTAACCCTTTGCCAGTAACCCTTCTGTCTTTCCTTAGCGTGGTTAACCCTTTCCTCTTCCCGCCCCACCCTCCCCTCTCCTGCTCCTCTTCTGCCTCCAGGTCGGATGACAGCGACTCTTCGCTCTCCGAGGTGCTCAGGTAGAGGAACTGTGTTTGTCACTCTCTGTTTTCCCATTTGCCTGTTAACTCATCTGGTCTCCAGCGGTAGTCAGTGCCTCGCCTGGCCTCTCCTCCAATCCCCATCCCCCACCCACCACCGCCACCCCCCCCCCCCCCCCCCCTCCCCACCCCCTCCCCTGTGGGTGAGGTCGCTGTGGTGCATGTTTTAACCACATGCGGCTTTCTGGACCCGCCGGCCTTTCCCACCTGTGATGTTTTTGTTACTCTGTGGTGTAGCTCGCACACAAGACCGGAATGAACCTTACCACTTTAATGCAGGCTGCAGGAAAAACAAAGAAGCAAATACTAAAATGGGCAAACGTTATTTAAACAAACATCTTATGATTGTAGTAACTACCTGATGTTTTGACAACAACGATCAGTAATTTCCTAGATACTTTATTTCCAGTTAAGACTGCAATATTGACAGAGGTTTAGAAATACACGAGTTAAAGGAATAGTTCCACATGTTTGAAATACACTTATTGGCTTCCTTGTCAAGTGTTGGATGAGAAAATTGGTGTCACTCGCATGTCTGTCACTCTCATGTCTGTCTGTTAGATTTGTAGCTGTAACCAAACACCCAGTTAGCTTAGCACAAAGAGTGGAAGCAGGGGGAAACGGCTAGCCTGGCTCTTTCTAAAGATAAAATCTGCCTACCACACCTCTGAAGCTCACTAATGAACATGTATATCTTGTTTGTTTAATCTGTACAAAACCTGAAGCGTAAACCACAAATTGTGGTTTTATGGGGGGTAATGTGCAGGACTGTTTCTTGACCGGGTGCAGTGTAGTCACTGTGAGTTTGCCAAGCAAACAGCAGACTTTAGTTTTTATATTTTCGTTTTTTTTGTATGTATTAAAAGCAATACAACATGTTAATGAGTTAGTTAGGTAGTTATTCAGTGATTTACCATTGGACAGAGCCAGGCTTGTTATTTTACCCTGTGTGCAGTTGTTGTGCCAAGCTAATTGACTACTGGCTGTATCATCAAATTTAGTGTACAAAGAGATATCCACCTTTTCATCTAACGTTCGGCAAGAAAGCCAATAAGCAAAATGTTTTCCCAAAATGTCAAACTATTTAAGACAAAAATGAAATTGTATAATAATGATAAAAACAGAAATTTCTCCTCTGTGTATTTATCTCACACGGTCACATACAAATTGATGCACCTCTCACCAAGGCCCTTCTGTCTGTTTTTTGTGTATTGCAAAGGGCACACTGATCCCCCCTCCATGTTTTTATTATTATGCTTGTCTCTTGGTGCTTGGCCCAGCAACATCCATTAGCAGCCCTTTCATGGTGCATAACACAGCACACTATGATATCTTCCACAGACGCTGATAGAATGGGAACACTTTCTACCATATGGACCAGTGCCGTGCTGTGAGAAAAAGAGGGCTGCCTTAAGCAATATTATAATATGGGCAGTATATGTCCTTTATAGAGGAAAACTTAAGTGAAGGTTTAAAGAAAAGTATTTAAAATCATGCAGCATAATGGTTCCTTGGTAGGTGAACAAAGTAGCATGCAAGTGGTTGTAAGCATATGGGCTCTGGTATAATACAATACAGTAAAATAAATCATGTTTTATTCACAAGTTACAACATGAAAGGGTTAACAGCCTTCAGAGTGTCAAGGTTCATTCAAATGAAACTGCACCTCAGATCCTTTTTCTCCTATTTTTTTTTTCAATTTCCCTTCCCTTCTTTTCTCTATTTATAAAACAAATCACATTAATAGAACTGTCATATGTATTGATTTCCCCTCTTTTTTTAATAATAATAAAAAAAATACTTTAGTTATATCATCAACTTTTACAAAACTGGAATTAGACCAAAAAGAAAGTGAGAAAGATTGTTTGTGATGCTGTTTTCACTCCGTACACCTGTCATCAGGCTGTTACATCTCTCCACTTACCCCTACATACCCTTTTCCCTGGGACCCATAAGGCGATTGGCTGTGGAGATGCTGAACTGAGAGTCAGCTCCCACCTGACTGGCGGAGAATGGATGCTGCATGTGGTGATGATGACGTCTCAGGACGTTGTGCTGTGGTTTATTTTTGAGTTGCAGGCTGCTGTGTGGTTGGTTTTCCAGGTTGTGGCTGCACAATCGATTTTCTTTTGTGTTTTCATGAGACTTTGCAGACATGCATGCACATTCTTTTCACAGATAGTTTTTTCATTTTCACAGTTTTTGATTTTGGTTGGCATTTTTCACCTTAAAAAAAGATACACAGTATTTTTTTTGTATGTTTAATTTTTGATTTGGCGTGTGTATTTGTTTGGTTGCTCATCAGTGTGCGTGCAGGCACAGAAGAGGAGCATGTTGGCATCTTTGACACGTTTCAAGCACAGCCTTCTGTATATTTTTCTCACTCCATGCAGAAACAAAACCTGTCCCGAGTTTTGTGTGTAATCACAGATTCTTTGTCACATCCTCTGGCTCTACATCACTGTCTCTCACACACATACAGTATGCACTCACATACACACTAACCACCACTGGTGTTGTTAGGAAGCCCACCGGGGACCAATTTCCCCAGATTCCTCCCTCTTCTTCTTCTCACCCTCTGTCTGCTGTTTCACTCTGCTGATTGCTCTCCAGGCTCTCTGACTCTGGCCTGTCAGTGGGACATACTGTAGATTGGGGGGGTGCAAAGCTTCAGCTAGAGAGATTGAGTGCACATAACATAGAAGTGTGTGTGTGTGTGTGTGTGTGTGTGTGTGTGTGTGTATGTGTGTGTGTGACAGAGAGAGAGATAGACAAGTTGAATAGGAAATCAGCTCCTACTGTGGTGTTGCCTTAATTAGTCTGTTCCACAACAAAAGGAAAGCATGGAGGGGGAGTGAAGGCAGACCAGAGAGATGGAGCAGGTAGGCTCAGAAAATCAACAGGAAGTTGTTTGATTGCATATAGGGACATAGCTATTTTAGGGGAGTACATCATCTGTATATGTATTCAGTGAGGTTTGTATGCGTTTGTATTGTTTCTCTGTATAATGGATAGAATATTTGTGTTTTTGTGTGCATGTCTGTGATCGGCCTGTGTTTTGCATACATCTGTAGATATGTGGAAAGAAATCAGCCTCACTGACTTATTATGACGTGACTGTGACACCATGTGTGTGTGTGTGTGTGTGTGATCTTTAGGGGTGTGATCAATCCCATCGGGGGTGTGAAGGGAGGTCGGACGGCACCCCTGCAGTGTGTTTCTGTAGCCGAGGGCCATTCGAAGCCGGTTCTGTGTGTGGATGCTACCGATGAGCTGCTATTCACTGGATCTAAAGGTATACATACTGTACCACTAACTCTATATGTGAATATATTTTTACAAATATATATTTCATATATATATATATATATATATATATATATACAGTGAGGAAAATAAGTATTTGAACACCCTGCTATTTTGCAAGTTCTCCCACTTGGAAATCATGGAGGGGTCTGAAATTGTCATCGTAGGTGCATGTCCACTGTGAGAGACATAATCTAAAAACAAAAATCCAGAAATCACAATGTATGATTTTTTAACTATTTATTTGTATGATATAGCTGCAAATAAGTATTTGAACACCTGTCTATCAGCTAGAATTCTGACCCTCAAAGACCTGTTAGTCTGCCTTTAAAATGTCCACCTCCACTCCATTTATTATCCTAAATTAGATGCACCTGTTTGAGGTCGTTAGCTGCATAAAGACACATGTCCACCCCATACAATCAGTAAGAATTCAACTACTAACATGGCCAAGACCAAAGAGCTGTCCAAAGACACTAGAGACAAAATTGTACACCTCCACAAGGCTGGAAAGGGCTAAGGGGAAATTGCCAAGCAGCTTGGTGAAAAAAGGTCCACTGTTGGAGCAATCATTAGAAAATGGAAGAAGCTAAACATGACTGTCAATCTCCCTCGGACTGGGGCTCCATGCAAGATCTCACCTCGTGGGCTCTCAATGATCCTAAGAAAGGTGATAAATCAGCCCAGGACTACACGGAGGAGCTGGTCAATGACCTGAAAAGAGCTGGGACCACCGTTTCCAAGGTTACTGTTGGTAATACACTAAGACGTCATGGTTTGAAATCATGCATGGCACGGAACGTTCCCCTGCTTAAACCAGCACATGTCAAGGCCCGTTTTAAGTTTGCCAATGACCATTTGGATGATCCAGAGGAGTCATGGGAGAAAGTCATGTGGTCAGATGAGACCAAAATAGAACTTTTTGGTCATAATTCCACTTACCGTGTTTGGAGGAAGAAGAATGATGAGTACCATCCCAAGAACACCATCCCTACTGTGAAGCATGGGGGTGGTAGCATCATGCTTTGGGGGTGTTTTTCTGCACATGGGACAGGGCGACTGCACTGTATTAAGGAGAGGATGACCGGGGCCATGTATTGCGAGATTTTGGGGAACAACCTCCTTCCCTCAGTTAGAGCATTGAAGATGGGTCGAGGCTGGGTCTTCCAACATGACAATGACCCGAAGCACACAGCCAGGATAACCAAGGAGTGTCTCTGTAAGAAGCATAGCAAGGTTCTGGCGTGGCCTAGCCAGTCTCCAGACCTAAACCCAATAGAGAATCTTTGGAGGGAGCTCAAACTCCGTGTTTCTCAGCGACAGCCCAGAAACCTGACTGATCTAGAGAAGATCTGTGTGGGGGAGTGGGCCAAACTCCCTCCTGCAGTGTGCGCAAACCTGGTGAAAAACTACAGGAAACGTTTGACCTCTGTAATTGCAAACAAAGGCTACTGTACCAAATATTAACATTGATTTTCTCAGGTGTTCAAATACTTATTTGCAGCTGTATCATACAAATAAATAGTTAAAAAATCATACATTGTGATTTCTGGATTTTTGTTTTTAGATTATGTCTCTCACAGTGGACATGCACCTACGATGACAATTTCAGACCCCTCCATGATTTCCAAGTGGGAGAACCTGCAAAATAGCAGGGTGTTCAAATACTTATTTTCCTCACTGTATATATATATATATATATATATATATATATATATATATATATATATATATATCTTTTTTTTTAAATGGATTTTATTCACGTTAAAGGAAATAACATGATTACTTAAAGACTTTCATACCAAAACAATTACAGCGCTTAAAGGTTAGTTCAACATTTTGGGAAATACGCTTTTTTGCTCTCTTTGATGAGAAGATTGATACTACTCTCAGACGTGCGAGTCGTGTTGATCTTCTCATCTCACTGCAAGAATGCAAATACGCGTATTTTCCAAAATGTAAAACAATGCCTTATGTACCCTCACAAACATAAGTTTAAAAAAAGACAATTTCTGTTTTTTGTGGCTTTGTGTGCAGGTTTAAACAAATGCCAGATGTGTTAATTAGTGAACTTCAGAGATATTTTTTAACTTTGAGGAGAGCCATGTTAGCTGTTTTCCCCTGCTTCCAGGGTTTTTCCTAGCTAAGCTCAGCATAAAAAGTTTATACTAGTCTAGGCTTAGCATTAAAACTATTGTAGTTATACATGATTCCTTCAATAGGTGGTATACATTTTCTTCTGTAAATGTATCAAAAAGTCAGATTACTGACAATGAGGCATGTAGCAAAAATAAGTGCAAGAATACTATAATCTGATCCATTAATTACAATATAATATGCATGCAAGTGTCAACCCAAAGAAAGTATTTTAACTGCCCTTCTCCCCTCTTGCAGATCGCACTTGTAAGATGTGGAACCTGGTAACAGGTCAAGAGATCGTCACCCTCAAAGGCCACCCAAACAATGTGGTGTCAGTCAAATATTGTCCTGCCTCCTGTCTGGTCTTCTCTGTCTCCACCTCCTACATCAAGGTGTGGGACATCCGTGACTCTGCCAAGTGTGTCCGCACGCTTACGTAAGTTTCCTCCCTGCAACCAGCCAGATGGAACAGTTTGGAGAAGTTAATCTAACAAATTGCGGTTGAGGAGATATTTGATAGAAGTGATTTAGGGATATGCCTTTCAGTTTGTGATGTGTTTTAAGTTGCAGAAAAGTGACAAAATATATGTGGGGAAATTTGATGTGAAATGCATCCAGAGGAGATAACAGCTGTAAAGTTATGCACTGTTCTTACACTGTTCTCTGTTTCTGACCATTAGTTTCTCCACCTCTTTTATTCTCCTCCTATTTGTCCCTCTCTCTTATACTTTTTGGCTTCTCTTTACCCCCACAGTTCATCGGGGCAGGTGGTTTCAGGTGATGCATGTGCTGGCACCACCACCCGCACAATAACCTTTGCACAGGGCGAGTGTCAAATTAACCAGATAGCCCTCAACCCATCAGGATCTGTGCTATATGCTGCTGCTGGAAACACTGTTCGTATGTGGGACCTCAACAGGTACATTTGTCTATACATCAATTTATTCATTGAACTACTCATCAAATTGTCAGTCGTCATTTATGTATCTATGTATTCATGAATTCTTTCACTGATTTATATGCTAAGTCATCCCTGCATTCATTGGGTCACTCATGCAGATAGTTTCATGACAGCCAGCTCTAAATTCATCTAGATGTGGATGTATTCATTTACTTTTCAGATGTGAATCAACCAGAGAGCTGATTAACATCTGACTTAAGAGATTAAAAAGGATGTCGAAAGAAAGCAGACGAACGTAGCACTGGGGTGTATATGAGTATGTTTTCTACAAGGCACCCATTTCTCAAAATCCAGCGGCATCGCAGTCTTCTCCTCAGTTTTATGTGTCTAGATGGAAATTATTTAACAGATTGGACCAGACAGTTTATGCTGAGGGGCTCAGACCCAATTAATGATGCATACCAACCCCCAGAAATGAAAAATGAATGTATTAAACAATCCTTCAGTATCCTCTCTGTCTATGGCATAGCTATGGCTCTGCAGTTTTACTTTGCTCGTGAGATGGAAAGTGATTTCATTTCTAAACCTTGAAAATCAAATTCTTATAAGTAATGAATTTCACAGACAGACCTTTGCTTCACCTCATTTGCTGTGTGTGTGTGTGTGTGTGTGTGTGTGTGTGTGTGTGTGTGTGTGTGTGTGTGTGTGTGTGTGTGTGTGTGTGTGTGTGTGTGTGTGTGTGTGTGTGTGTGTGTGTAGGATGCAAGGGATGGGGAAGCTGACAGGCCACATCGGTTCTGTCATGTGTCTGACAGTTGGACAGTCTCTGCTGGGCAAAGACCAAGTAATCACTGGCTCCAAAGACCATTATGTCAAGGTAACACACACACACACACACACACACACATTCAGACCATAACTGAGTGACACAGATGCAGATGTGTCTTTTACAGTCTTCTGCTCTCTGTTATTTCCTCAGGTGTTTGACGTGACAGAGGGAACTATGGGTAATGTAGGTCCAGCTCATAACTTTGAGCCGCCCCATTATGATGGCATCGAGTGTTTGGCTGTACAGGGAGATGTGCTGTTCAGCGGGTCCAGAGACAACGGCATCAAAAAATGGGATCTGGAGCCGCAGGAACTCACTCAGGTGTGTACCTGCATGTATACTATGTGTTGTTTTGTTGAGATTTGTGTTATGGGTGAAGAAGAGGCTTTTTCTTAAAGCCTAAAACCCATCTCTTTCACCAAGCTGAAACATACCGACACTCACGAAGGGTTATTTACAATTAAGACTGCATGTGTTGTATGTTTGCGTGAGGTCAGCAGGGTTGAGTTAAGCAGGAAGCAATGATTTTATATTCATGTGGATACATCAAATACCCTGGCTGTGCTTCAGTGCTGCTCCTGACATTATTTGCAGTGAGCCTGCAGGTAGGAGCATGCAGAGTTCATCATTCTCTGATGCTATTAATTCATGATACCATGACCCTTATCATCTTGTGAGCAAAGCCAATCTTTCCATATGGTGCATGTAGTGCAGATAAGATAATATTGTGGAAAAAAATGATTCAGTGAAAATGCCACATTTAAAAGACAGCTTCACCGCTTCTAGTGTAGAGAAGTGATTTTGATAATCAATCGATAAGTTTAAGTAATTTATCAAGCAACAGGAATTTTAATCAGTAGTACTTTGAACGAAATGTTAATGCCAGCATGCTAACATGCTCACAATGACAAAGTATCCAATAGCTGTTGAGATATTTCAGACAGACTAACTAGCTAAAAATGCCAAACATTTGCTGGTTTAATCTTCTCAAATGTGATGATTTGCTGCTTTTTTGGTTTATTTCATTAAGAAATAACCAATGGTTGAAAAAAAAGCAATTTGAAGATGCCTTCTTATTTTAGACATTTTATAGACTACATGTTTAAATGATGAATTAAATAACTAAATAATTGAGAGTGAAAATAACCTTTAGTTGTCTTATAGACATTTGACAAAACACACATACCTTCTGTGCCCTTACAGTCCCAATAGAGACTGTATTTTACTCGTTATCTGACACTGGCTTGGCTGTGACATTTAAAAACTGTGCTGCCTGCCCATTGAGCATTCAGTTGGTGGACAGCTCCCTTCATGTCTTCCTTTACCTAGAGTGATTCTCTGTGGAGAAAGTCAACAGAGTGTCGCCATGTGTTATGTGGCAGGATAGCACTGTGTCAACAGCAAGGCGTTAGAGCCCACACGCACCAGAGCCACAGGTTCCAGCGAGAAAAGTCATTGAGTGTGTGTGTGTCTCCTGCGGTGTCTCTTGTGCATCCTCTGTTGCTGCTGCCTATGTTAATAGTGCATAATAATGTCCCTCGTGGGTGGAGGTGGCTTACTCATTTGCATGCTCAGTAATGTGCATAGTAAGCAGCACTTTCTTGTTGTTTGCATAAGTTCGGTTTAGCCTTTGTTTATCCGAAACAGAGAAAACAAGAACATAAGCCATTATTATTTCTGTTCAATTGTGGAATTAAATCAACTTAGTCAGTGCTGTGGTCTGCGGCATATGACCTTAACCTCATTTGTGAAGCAGCCAACACAATCCATTTCACAGCCTCTCTAACTCAGTAGTCCCTGTCTAATTATGTAATAGGATCAAATTGTGGCTTGGGGTACAATAGAATATATTACAGAAGACTGCCTCCTCCAGGATTGCTGATGCGAGCTGTTCTGCTCCGACCCCTCTGTTAAAATGCATACGCCATAGTGTGTTTTCTTGGGAGAATATGCGAGGCAATTTGTTTATAATTACTCAACACTGTAGTTTAAGGTTTCCCAATTGCTTGAAAAATATTGTTTATACTGTATATTTCTTCTGCAACTGTTGCTGCAGGGTGGTGTTGCTCTCTATGAGGTGTTGAAAAGCACTGACACATTTTTACCCACTGGTGTTAAGTTGTTACAGATAGCGAGTTAGATGTAATATATGTGAGAACTTTCTCTCTTTACTTTTTGTACTTGCTATTCCCCTTCTTCAGCTCTTATTGCACGCCCAACTACCCGTGGATTCGGGGGCGGGGGAGGAATTGCCTCTTCAAAGGTTTCCTCCATTTTACTTTTGTGTTGAGAAAGGCTTTCTAATTTGTCAACCTTTTCTGGCCTCTAGTTCCCAACTATGAATCACAAATCTCTGCTGACCATCGGAATTAGGTTGTTATCAAGTTGTCAGCTGTCATGGAGGGAGCTCCATATAGATTGTATTGAAATGGCGCTATATTTTAAACCATTTAAAATGATTGGTTTAAAATACATTTATATCAACTTTTCAACCAAAAAGGAAATGCAGATCATATTTAATTTATAGGAGCTAGGAAAAAATAATCAACTTAATCTAGCTCTGTACATAAATGAACAATCTGCCCATAAATTAACAACATTGGACATTGCATACTGTAATGACTGATGCCGGTTCCAGTATCTATGAAACAGCCAAACTGCTGAGATCTTCACACAAAGAAAACAGCTTTGATAAGTCAATATTGTTTTTTTACATAAACAAAAATATCTGTATGGATCCCCTAAATTTGTGATATTTTACAGTTGAACAATGAACTTGTAAGTTCCCTCTGGTGTAATGGAGACACGGCTTCTAAATGACCTCAAATATACTGTATCATTGGCATTACTTTACTGACATAACTGGTTACTTATCGGCCTAACGTATACTTCAATACTATTATATTGATAATAAACTAATATTATATCGGCCCAGCCAGTTTATCAGTCTGGCTCTAATAGAGAATGGACAAAATAGACCATACCCATTGTGGCTAAGGCCAATAAATCCTTGTTTTCTGCAATGAAAGACTCTTTTAGGCAAACAGGAAGGCCTCGTAAATAGGTTAAAAGCATCCATTTTCTGCCAAAGGACATATCTGTAAACATTCACTTATAAAGAAGATTTTTTTGTGTACGCAGCATTAATCCAGTTCATTCTACCTGCTCTCTACACTGTTGAATGTGCATTGTAACCAAGCATGGTTTCTTTCCATCTGTATCCATTTGTGTCAACAGTATGCCGTTTCTGTGTCTAAATGGTCAAACAAATTGTCATCTCAAATAGTACTTACGTATTAGGTTGTATATTGTGAAGCATACATTTCTGAGAGCTACTCATGCTGTTTTTAAATACAGTATACACCTTTGTTTATAAAGCAATGTGATACCTGCACTCGATTATGTGGTACATACCGTATGATTACCTCCTTGTGCCTCTGCTAGCCTGGGCTAGCTGGCCGGTCAAGTTTCCAAATGTAAACATCAGAGTAAACCCCAAGGAAAAGTTAGAGAAGATGAGCTCAAGCTAGCAAGACCATGTCTGCGGCCACGTCATCACTACGAGTCATCTCGTAAGGATAGGGAAATCAACTCCTGCTGGCCGGTCAAAGTTTGCAAATGTAATGATGGCTATCAACTACGACCTATTGCTACGTTCAAGACTACATGGACAAGCAAGACCATCTCTGCATCCATCTCCATCTCTACATCAGAGGGGGCACCGAGGCAAGCGTGGAGGAATTTAAAAGCGACTGTGACTTTTCTACTAGGCATCCTGCTAGCCAGTGTGCAGCGTCGGACCGTGAGCCGGGTGCCTCCATTGGTTTCCAGCGGGATGTCGGGACCTTTCGCCTGAGACTTAGCTGGATCCTGGAGCATGATGAATCATGCACAAGTTGAATGAGCTGATGGGATTACATTTCACTGGCATTGTACCTCGTACAATTTCATGTGACAAAAATGATTGATTGATATACTGTAGCAAATTATAGCCATTTGGATAATGTCACTATTTCAATCGTTCTTGGCTCGGACCATTGTTCCATAAGAATCGCTGAACAAAAAGCAACTCGGGGCTCTGTTTCAAGTTGAAATCACCTCAGTAAAATAACACTGATTTCTTTTTGCCCAGAAAGCTGAAGGGGAAAAACACATACTTCCAAGCATGTTGCTCTGTTTAGATCACAAGAAATAGGGCTAAAATAGACTAGCATGCAAATGAGGAATAGATATGGAATTAAAACCTTACACTATAAATACAATAGGATTGAATTGAATAACACCCTGCCTATAAAAACTAGAGAAAGAGAGCAGACTACCTGCAAACTGCAGTGTGGAAAACATGCACCAAGAGAAAAACAAAAATAGGTAGCTAATGGAAACAATAAGGGAAATTAACTTTATTTGCAGTGTTATTTTGGTTGAAAGGTAATCTCAAAATGCAACTTTAAAATAATGACACAATCAAATCAAATGCAATGTGAAAAAGAAGATCAATGTAATAAAAGTTATCTCCCTGTGCATCTGTTCCTCTGTTTAGAGCTAAATTAATCTGCAGCTCAGTTGGTTGAGATAAACAGAATCAAAACCCAGTGTCGGCGTGATAAAGTTTTATTAAAGCCTTGTGTAAAATCCAAATTGCTTTTTGTATGCTCTGTATTTTAAAGACAGTTTCTCAAATGGGGGTACTAGTACCCCTAGGGGTACTTTGGAGTACTGCGGGGTGTACATGAAATGTATGCATAATTCCTAAAATAATGACACTATAATAACGAATGAATTTAGTGTTGGATTCCAAACATTTAAAATGTAGGCTAGCATTTAAGTGTTTTTCAGTTACAAGGTTGCCTAAACAGGCACAGCATTGTACCTCTTTACATAGGCTTTAGGTGGTACATTATTGAAAAAAGTTTGAGAACCACTGTTTTTAAGATGCTGATTATGTTTAACATCTCACCTCTGCAGTGCTGCGTCATCATAGACACGGTTCACTACAAAACTGTGTGATAAAAAGCATGATGTCAATTTAGCAGCTACTTGTCAGATGTTTTTGTCCGTGTGTCACGGTTTGTTCCTCGCAGCAGAAGTGTGGAGATTAGCTGCAGGAACATTTAATCCAATACGATAGCAGCAAATGGTACTGTTTAAGTCTCTTAAAGGCCATATGTATTAGGTCTGCCCATAGGGCTGAAATTACTCAGAAATTAGCCTTCCCAGTTTGCCAAATACTTGCTCTTTAATTAAAAATGAAGACAATTGGAACACTTCGTACAGACTTTTATGATTCTACACAAATGCTCTTACCCTTTGTCATTTCTTTGCCATGTCAGTGTTGTTATCTTGGTAAACATAAGGCCGATGATTTCATTCTTAGTTCACAAATCATGTTTAAAGCCATGGTAAATTATAATGAACACAGACACATAAGAATAACTACAATATTGAGTCTAAGTACAGTATTAGTGTATGTTGCCTAGCAACAATGTGCATTTTCCATTCAAGGAACAAACTTCCTTACTGACGATGATATACATCCATTAAAAAAATGAAACATTTATGTTTTGCTGCTGCTATTTTTAGAACGCAATAAGCCAGATGACTCACATTCCTGTATTTTTTATGTAAAAACATGATGTAATATCTGCATCTCTCTCTGACTTTATGTCTCTCTGCTTTGACTCAACAGCAAATCCCCAACGCCCATAAGGACTGGGTGTGCGCTCTTGCATATGTCCCGGGCCGGCCCATGCTGCTGAGCGCCTGTCGGGGTGGCATGCTGAAGGTGTGGAACGTAGAGAACTTCACCCCCATAGGAGAGGTCAGAGGTCATGAAAGCCCCATTAATGCCATATGTACCAACTCAAGACAGATCTTCACTGCATCCAGGTAAGAAAAAGAAAACAAATACATGTTGTGGACTGCACCACCACTAATCTAACACTGTTTTCTATTGTTGTACTGTTAAAGCGTCCATCAAATGGTATTCATTTTTTTTGTTCTTTATCTGTCCAGCATTCTCTTGATGTAGTGAAGGGATTAATGGGCCAAAAGACTCTCTTCTTTAGAAGATTATTAACTTTGTTGAGAGTTAAAGAAACCTTTTATGTCTTAATAAATGCTATTTATTTATTATTTAAATAACTGATGAAAGTGTGCGTAAAGTACCATTACCTTTAACTGATACGTACACAAGCATTAAAAGATAAAAAGATGCTGTAAATACTCACTAGAGCACCAAATAAGTGTTGATCCACTCCTGAAAATAGTTCCCAACAAATGCACTTTCAAACAGTTTACTCCTGTTTGAATAATGTTTGCTTAAAACTACAGTACTTTGCTGTTTTAGGAAATTACTTGGCCTTTTAAAAAAGTAAACTATCCCTTTTGGAAAAAAAAAGATTTGAATAATCAGTAGGAACAAATGGACTTGGAGCTTAGAGCCATAGACAGGGTAGGGAAGTCAGAAAGTATTTAGAGATTTTATGTGGTCTTTTTGTGGAATTTGTTGACAATAGCAAAAATATAGAATAATGCCAGCCTGATCAGGAGGCTTTGGAGGTTGAGGACCAGAGAACATAATGTTTATAGTTTATATTTTCGAACTGGTACAGAGAGAGCGAGAGAAAATGTGAGTGAAATGCTGGATTATGAGTCATGTTTGTTCCATCTTAAACATTAATTTGCAGGTGTGTCAGCCTCCGTAGCTCTGAGAGTATTCATACTGTACATCCTGTTTTTCTCCAAATCTTTGTTTTGCTGAGCTCGTAGCTGCATCAGACAGGGTCAATGCTTGTTTTCTGTTTATGTGTATCTGAGTGGGACATTCTGTGTTCAGTTTCCTTTCACTTCTCATTCAGCTGGTAGGCTTTCACTGACGTTGACTTTTTGTTTAAATACTTTATTTAGAACTAGACAAGACACCAATAAAAAAGAGAGCAAAAAAACCCCAGAAGAAACAAAAAGGAAAAATGAAGGGTGTAGCACAGCAGCAAACACACAAATCAGACACAAATAGGTCTCATCAAGCAATATCAAAAATGGTTTCCACACCTTCAAAATGTATTTTTTTTTAATTCCTTTTGTTAAACAGAATCTTTTCCATCTTACGCTTGATTTATGGTTCTGCGGAGGCTCCACACAGAGCTTTCGCCGTAGCGTACGTAAGTGTCCTGAAGAGTTATTATACTTGTGCGTTGGTGTGTGCGTCGATCTCAGGAGGGCCGGCATGTGTGTGTGTGTGTGTGTGTGTGTGTGTGTTTGTGTGTGTGTGAAGGAAGTGTGTGGTAGAGCGAGTGAGAGAGTGACTGCAATTAGCTGCGGAGCGAGTAGCGTCTCTAGAGCAAGGGGGTAAGTGAGCGTCCACAAACTGTACCTCCTGTGGAACCATTTTGTTGCTAACAAGCCATCACCTCCCGTTAGCATTCCATTGACTGCCATTCATTTTGGCTCCACTTTAACATTGAATAACTTTATATCTGAAGCGTTTAAAGACTCTATTTGTCCATTGTTTATTTCTAAAGAAACACGAAAATCTATAAAAGGCTCCATTACCTTGTATCTCACGTTATGGCTCCGTAGCAGACGTTTTTGTAAAAATAGGCTAACGATTGTGTACAGGAGAAGCTCGCAGGTAGTTTCGACTTTCATTAACTGTTTTAGTTTAATTACTGATATTAACTAGCATTTTAGTTAGCAATAATTAGCCTATGCCTATGTTATTTCCTAACATATACCTACGCTCTCCGTCTCTGTGAGATTGGGAATTATTCAGATTCTCTTGGTACAGCTACCAGAAGACTTACAACTTTCAGACAGGTTGCTCACGTCACATCTACGTCGGCAAGCTCAGTTGGAGGCTGCGCAGTAACGCTCAGCCCTCACCGGAAAAGTGCTTCTAATATCCTTCATAGCTCTCTGTTGCAAGTCTACGGTGTTGATTTGTCCGTACATTTTACTGTCTATGCTCTAGAGTCATAGTGAGAGAAACAAACTGTGTTTTCTAACTACAGTGGGAAATCTGTATCAGGAAAAGTTAACAATCTCCTTGATTTCATGTTGTTAATGGAGAAGGAGTACCAGGAAATGAGTCCGGGGGGGAATGCAACGCAACGCTACCAAGCCACAGCCGAGCGACGTGCGTTGCCGCGATGTGTAGTTACATTTTTGAGAGGGGTACGTCAGGCTACGGCGTAGGGTCCTACGTAGGTTCGTGTCTCCACGTTAGAGGGTGACACGGGAATCAATTGTCGCTCCCATCCCGAGCCCACGAAAATACTCCCGTCACATCTCACATGACTGCCCCCCCCAAAAAATCCTGTACTGCAAAATCCCGAGAGAAAGGCTCCCGAATCCCATCCTGCTCCCGTTTCGTTCCCTATGTTGTCTAAAGTTATCAGACTATGTGTGTGTGTGTGTGTGTGTGTGTGTGTGTGTGTGTGTGTGTGTGTGTGTGTGTGTGTGTGTGCGTGCGCGCGCACACAGCTGCAGCAATGGCCCGAGGGAGCGAGAGCAGCTCCTCTGCTCTGCTGCGCTGATGTTGTTGTGTGAATGCAGCGCTGCAGAGCCGTTTGTCTCTCACTGCTGGGTGGGTTAGGGTTAGGTAGTGAACATTTTTCGAGACTCCCGCGTGTTACGGTATTCCCAATAAGCAAACGTATTGTGAGTTGTAAGTGTTTTTTTTTTCTAAAACAAAATGCCTCGCAATCTTTGGGCACACTCACTGCATTGCAGTGTCATTTTTAAATTGAATCTCCAGCTCCGTCCCGCTCCCGCCCACTCCCGTTAATTTCTATGCTTTATCCGTCCCGAACACGTTATGTGTCTAAAATTGTCACCCTCTACTCCACGTACCTAAGTACGTAGCAACGGTGTAGATTTTACTAGGGCTGAAACGATTCCTCGAATAACTCAAATAATTCGATTACAAAAAATCCTCGATGCAAAATGACTTGCCTCGAAGCTTCGTTAGATCAATGTTACTAACGTTATATCGCTGACGGACGGTGTTTCCGCTACTGTCGCACACCAGACACGGCTCAGTCTGCTGCTGGCGACACATGCCAGAGGTAAATAGTGAGGGGCTAAGAGAAGAGACAGGCTGGAGAAAATGACAGAACGTGTCCAAAGTTTGGAATCAGTTCAAACGTTATTAAAACTAAAACTCTGTACAGTGTGCCTACTGCAAAATCAAACTAGCTTACCACAATAATAGCCCGACGTCAGTGCTTTAGCATCTCAACAGAAAACATTGAGTCTAACTTAATCATCCATTCCACGAAGAGGACCGACAAAAGTAAATCACAGAGTCGTATGGACGATGAAACTACATCAAACACAACAACTACCAAAATGAAAGACAAGAAAATACGTAGTGGTGACCACGATCTGAGCTGACGCGCTGACTATTCATTCAGAAAAACAGCTGATTGTTGCCATCTCTCTCTCTCTCTCTCTCTCTCTCTCCACGGAGAAACAGCTGATCAACGATCTAATAGCATAAGTGTAACAGAGCTGTGTGACATTAGTTCAAATATATAAATTAAAATAGGTTAAGTATAACTAATATTTACATATAGGTCTAGTTTTGGTTGTTTAAAAATGTAAATAAATAAATAAATAAAATTTAAAAAAATATCCGATTAATCAATTAATCGATCGATTAAGTGCTAGAGCTAGATTAATCGATTACAAAAAGAATCGATAGCTGCAGCCCTAGATTTTGCGCAGAAGTATAAATCAAGCTTTAGCCATAGAAAGCATTTCATTGAGCCAGCTCCTGAAACATGGGGACAGTGGAGACTTCCAATTGAGTAATATTATTTTTTTTACCTGCAACAATGCCTGCTCTAATAATTGCCTTCTGATGTGGACGAAGGGCCTCTGTACTGTCAGAGCAACCAAGAATAGGCAGATTACAATCAGGCTGAATATTTTTCTGGCATTGTTTGGAAAGACGGTTATACAGTGAGGAAAATAAGTATTTGAACACCCTGCTATTTTGCAAGTTCTCCCACTTGGAAATCATGGAGCGGTCTGAAATTGTCATCGTAGGTGCATGTCCACTGTGAGAGACATAATCTAAAAACAAAAATCCAGAAATCACAATGTATGATTTTTTAACTATTTATTTGTATGATACAGCTGCAAATAAGTATTTGAACACCTGTCTATCAGCTAGAATTCTGACCCTCAAAGACCTGTTAGTCTGCCTTTAAAATGTCCACCTCCACTCCATTTATTATCCTAAATTAGATGCACCTGTTTGAGGTCGTTAGCTGCATAAAGACACCTGTCCACCCCATACAATCAGTAAGAATCCAACTACTAACATGGCCAAGACCAAAGAGCTGTCCAAAGACACTAGAGACAAAATTGTACACCTCCACAAGGCTGGAAAGGGCTACGGGGAAATTGCCAAGCAGCTTGGTGAAAAAAGGTCCACTGTTGGAGCAATCATTAGAAAATGGAAGAAGCTAAACATGACTGTCAATCTCCCTCGGACTGGGGCTCCATGCAAGATCTCACCTCGTGGGGTCTCAATGATCCTAAGAAAGGTGAGAAATCAGCCCAGGACTACACGGGAGGAGCTGGTCAATGACCTGAAAAGAGCTGGGACCACCGTTTCCAAGGTTACTGTTGGTAATACACTAAGACATCATGGTTTGAAATCATGCATGGCACGGAAGGTTCCCCTGCTTAAACCAGCACATGTCAAGGCCCGTCTTAAGTTTGCCAATGACCATTTGGATTATCCAGAGGAGTCATGGGAGAAAGTCATGTGGTCAGATGAGACCAAAATAGAACTTTTTGGTCAGAATTCCACTAACCGTGTTTGGAGGAAGAAGAATGATGAGTACCATCCCAAGAACACCATCCCTACTGTGAAGCATGGGGGTGGTAGCATCATGCTTTGGGGGTTTTTCTGCACATGGGACAGGGTGACTGCACTGTATTAAGGAGAGGATGACCGGGGCCACGTATTGCAAGATTTTGGGGAACAACCTCCTTCCCTCAGTTAGAGCATTGAAGATGGGTCGAGGCTGGGTCTTCCAACATGACAATGACCCGAAGCACACAGCCAGGATAACCAAGGAGTGGCTCTGTAAGAAGCATATCAAGGTTCTGGCGTGGCCTAGCCAGTCTCCAGACCTAAACCCAATAGAGAATCTTTGGAGGGAGCTCAAACTCCGTGTTTCTCAGCGACAGCCCAGAAACCTGACTGATCTAGAGAAGATCTGTGTGGAGGAGTGGGCCAAACTCCCTCCTGCAGTGTGTGCAAACCTGGTGAAAAACTACAGGAAACGTTTGACCTCTGTAATTGCAAACAAAGGCTACTGTACCAAATATTAACATTGATTTTCTCAGGTGTTCAAATACTTATTTGCAGCTGTATCATACAAATAAATAGTTAAAAAATCATACATTGTGATTTCTGGATTTTTGTTTTTAGATTATGTCTCTCACAGTGGACATGCACCTACGATGACAATTTCAGACCCCTCCATGATTTCCAAGTGGGAGAACCTGCAAAATAGCAGGGTGTTCAAATACTTATTTTCCTCACTGTATATGTCACTCCCCTGTCTTCTCCTCTTCTTGCTCTCTTGTTTCCTCACTTCTTTACTCTATCACCTCTTACTGCTTACCGTCATCTTTTCTGTTGACAAATATTTCCACGTCTGGTCTCTTAAACTCTGCCTTCCCACTCCTGTTCTTAACCCTCCTCCTCGTCCTCCCTGACCCCAGTGACTGCAGGGTGAAGTTGTGGAGCTATGTGCCAGGCTTGACCCCGTGTCTTCCTCGACGGGTCCTGGCCATCAAGGGCCGAGCCACCAGCCTCCCATGATTGCCTCCTCTCCGCTCAGCAACCCTCCCTTCCTTTGGTACTGTCGTAACTAATTTCCACCCTTTTTTTCCCGGCTGCGTTTCTTTTCCCCTACTTTTGTATTTCTTTACCTGGGTAATACTTGCTTTGTTTGCATCTGTTCTGTTTCTATCCTTTTAATTTTTGCTCCAATTCTTGTATCATTCTTTTTTTTATGTTCTTTTGTTTATAGCATGCTGCTGCTGTTTGTTTTTATTGTAGTTGTTGTTTGTTTGCAGATCACTGCCTCCGCTAAGACAAACAGCTTCTTATTGACTGAACAAGTGATGCAGAATAACTTTTTCTCAATTCTCGTGTGTAAATCATATTTAACATTCTGTTGCTCCTTATTTGGGAAATAGACTTATTTATTTTTTTATACTAAGAGTTAGATGAAAAGATCGATACCACACTCATGTCTGTCTGTTCAATATAAGCAGTGGAAATAGCTAGCCTGGTGCTATCTAGCCCAGCATTTAACCCCCCTTAAAACGGAAAACTTGACATTTGTGCACTTGAGCTTTCATTGGGATTAACCAAATGAGATACAATTTGTGAGGTTCGGAGGTGCTGGTAGGTGGATTATGTCCCCTTTGGTCAGAGCCAGGCTAGCTGTTTTCCCCTGTTTTAACTTTATGTTAAGCTAAGCTAACAGCCTGCTGGCTGTAGCTTCATATTTATCATACAGACATGGGACACGGTGTCAATGTTCTCATCTAACTCTGGGCAAGAAGTGTATTTCTCAAAATTGAACTATTTATTTAACACGTTCCAACATGATCCTTTCAGACCGGATCCACTCAATTGACATTTAGCATCTCCTCCATACCAACCAAAGAGCACGGCTTCTTCACAACTTCTTTAGCTAGTGTTAATGGAAACTGTGATGCTGTCCTGGGTATTGCCTAATTGACCAGTGCAAGGCATTATGATTAGCACCCTGGGAATGTGCAGGAAAGTGAAAATTAAATTGCCTGGTCAGTTGGGAGTAGAGTTGTGGGCAGGTTGATTAGATTTACTTGTTGCAGTAATAAATCATACTTATTTCTCTACTTTTCTTAGAGGTTGGAGAGGTGTTTTTTTTTACTGACACCATGAGAAGTGGCTTTAATGAAGTGTGTGTGTCAAGTGTACTTTGAAGCCAGTCTCTTTGCGTTGTGTCTGATGTACAATGGGTTGTTTAAAAAGAGATTGCCTGATTGATGTTCTGTTATTTTCTCCCTTTGTTGTGTTCTCCTTGCTTCCCTTTGCTCATCATCCCAACCATCTCTCTCTCTCTCTCTCTCTCTCTCTCTCTCTCTCTCTCTCTCTAGCGACAAGACAGTGAAGATCTGGTCGTCAAAGGTGTGGAGGAAAAGGTGACAACCGAAGTATTTCCTTTGTCGGCCATCTTGCTGCAACTTTCTGACCTGCTCGTTTCTAGCAATCAATGAGATGTGACACCGAAAACACTGTTTCCAAGGCAATCAAGGTGTTTTTCTTTGTCAAGGTGCAACATGACAAAAGCGGAGGTTGAATATGTATTCAGGCAACAAAAAAAATTTGCCTTTCAGATTGTTTTTTTTTACTGCCAATTTGAAAGTGCCATTCAGGTGTGATGCTACTTGGACAAGATAAACTGCATCTTCCCAGCCGTGGATAGACTAGGTGGAACAATTTCTCTCTCCTGGCATGAAAACTACCACAGTCTGGTATTAAAAGGACAATAAAAAGTGTCCTTCTGTTCTTTCACCAAGGTTTTACAATCATTGTGGAACAATGACGGATGAATTGGCTCAAAGATGTGCATTCATGTATCTATTGTATGAAAGTTATGACGCAGGAGGAATTTAAATCCCAGAGAGATGTTAACTAACAACTGGGATCTCTGACCCTTTCCTCTTTTTCCTCCGCTCAGGACCGTCAGTGTTCATTAGCGCTGTGACTGTTCTGACACTGAACACATTGGAGGGTCATGCTAAAAGCTCATCGTGGTGGATGATCAATAAAAAATTGTGGATGAAACATCACTGAACAATTACACAAAACATCATCACTTGATGACGCCCTCCATTCACTTTTAATGTAGTTCACATGGCTCTCAGTATATCACTGAAGCTTTATTGTGTTCCATAAACCGTGTTAATGTTTTTAATGACATTTACTAATTTATTTTTTTCCCTACCTCAGTTCTTTTGGATTTTGGCGTGAGGGAACATTTTTACGGGTCTCTGTGTACAAACACTTAGTTCTTGGCATTTTTAAGTCTTTATTTAATGCCTGGCTCTTTATCTCTGTGTGGATGAGTCCTCTGTGGCCGTCTGGCTATAAGACTGTCTAGCTGCTGACCCTGCAAACAAGAAAGCACACGTCCAGTAGCACAACTAAGGCCCCGGAGGATCTGACTGGGTTGTAAGATTTGCTCTGCAAAGTGCTAACTGCGACAGAAAAAAAACACCCTTGCAGATGCACATGACACAAACAGTACATACCTACAGCACACACTCCTAAGACATTTGTGAGTCAGGTACTCCATTGAGTGCCAGACCATTATCTCCACCATCCTACAGTACGTGGCCCATACCTGCCATTTATCCTCCACAAATGGTAATAGGAGCCTCACCATTCCCCCCCCCCCCCCCCCCCCCCCCCCCCCCCTGCCTGCATTCAGCTTCACTCTGATCTTTGAGGTTAGCGACTGTATCAGACTGACCAGCCATACTGAAGAGTCCACCTCCTTCCCAGCTACTGAACTTCTCTGGGAAGCCAATTTAATTAGAGGTCTCGCAGCTCTACCGGCTGCTTGTCAGGCAAGATTACTTGGGTGAAAGTAGGTCATAACTGAGAGGGATTTCTTATTAAAATCTCAATTTTCCTCCACCCACGTTTTGCTGCTACATTTAAAGAGAGGGAGAAACTTGCGGTACCCGTGCACTGATGTACAAATCTGCAGATTATGTGTATGCACAAACCATGGACACACAAACACACAATTTCAGTGGATGTTTCGGTTATTCATCTTGCCTGATAGGTCTTGGCATCCCTCACTGTGTTGATTTAGTGTCTCTTTAATGAAACAAATTCAGCACTGCAGCAATGCACTGACACACACACGCTTACAGGTAAGAGTAATAATAACCGAAGTCTTAAAATTTTTTGTCTGAATGCAGATGAGGCATTCACATTACTTTCAATTTATGATCTTGGTCTTTCTTTGTATCAGTTCAAAATGTCATGCAGCATTTAGAAGTTTCTCCACATACATATGTCTTACAGCTTGATAAAAATCAATTCATGTGTGTTAGTCTCAAAATATCACAGCACAGTTTTTTCAGCCCCGAAATCTCACTCCTGTTGAGAAATACTTTGGTCATTTAGTGCGCTCTTTTGTATAAAAGACCCAGAAACATGTAGTTTAATTAAACAAAGCTTCGAGAATAAAACAGCAGTCACAGGTGCTGAAGTTTAAACTTTAGACGTACTTTCTGCAAATTCTCCTCTAAGAGGGAGTACGCACTGTTGATTGTTGATGTAGCCAACCTGAGTTTGAAGCTGCGGGTGATTGTGTGGATGGACAAAATTTGTTGAAGCATTCTTGGTTTTAATATTCTGCCAACTCAGGTAAAGGTTGAAGGATGTTAGTCATACTTGTGTCATTACTGTACTTGACCCTGTGAATTAAGGTAGCTCTTTGACCAGATGCCTTGTTTGAAAGTTGTTTTTTTTACTTTGAGAAAAAAAGGTACTATTATGTATCACCCCTTTTTGTAAAAAAAATTATTTCTATGTTTTGGTTTTGCATTTGTTTCCCTTTACTTATTATCTATGTACTGTGCTTTTCTCTACAACATGTACATGTCTTACATTATAGCTTCCCAATCTGGCCAAAGCTGAAAGTCTTGCAACTCTGAGAAGATGTGCACTGATTTTTGACCATAATTACTTGTTTAAAATATGTATAAATGTGGTAATTGTATAGTAGTTAAAGTGGAGTGTACAAAATGTGGTCAGTAGGAAAATTAACCACCATAACATAATGGGTTATATACTTTGACTTTGAGTCTGACTCCACTCGGCCCTTCACTGTATACTATGTATATATCTGTGCTCATTAGCCAAACTGACCCTTCTCACCTGCTGTGTGGTGTGTTTCATGTGATAAGAATGCTAAGCCAGCCTTCACCTCCATTTTTTCTCTTCTCCAGACTTATTGCTAAAGAAGATCTTGTAGTACTGTAGCTTTAGGCACTCTCTTCTGTGCCCTGTGCTTGTACATTTGTTGACGGATGCATTTTGTTTGTGGTGCTCATCAATGGATTGGTCACCTCAAAACATAGCAATTTAGTAGGCAATTGCTATTGTCAATCTTAATGTTAAACGCCTGAGTGGATTTGCTACTGAAATCTTTTGTTTTGGCCATTTATTTGGATTTGGAAGCATTGACAGTCAATAACCTTGAGTGTGCTTCACAAAAGATGCTTGCTTGGAAGATTTAGTATAGCCAAGCAGAAGCCCTAAATTATTATCTGGCCTTGGATCACCCCCACCCAAAGTTGACCCGAGTTCTGAGTCTTGTATTGTATGCCAATGTCAACACGTCTATGTCAACGTCTTCCTCATCAGTTGGCCTCTGAGAAATCTACAGCGTAATCGCTGCAAGTTAGGATTTACATGCACTTTGAATAATGAACACTGCTGTGAATACTCTGTGAACTGTTTTTTTCTAGATATGTATTTAAGCCTATTTTTAGACTTAGTTTACAAAGACGGAGTTTATGAGTCCCAAACGAGGCTTAAAGCACTGAAATTGTACTCAAAGGATCACGTCTGTTTAGCTCAGCAGTAGGTTTAGAAATCAGTTTTATTAATGTCTGTGCTGATACGGTATGTAAGATAACAGTCAAGACATAGAAACAGTCCCCGGTATATCCCTGCCTTTAAAGTCACCCTTTTGTATAGCAAATATTGCCTGAGAATGTTAATTTGACAGAGCAGCATGCACACCTAGATGCTCGAGAACGTCCATCTCCATCCTTATTTCCCTGGCTGTCAGCTGGTATTTGGACATTTCTCCTAATAATACTGACCACAAACATGCCATATTACTCTATATTACTCAAGATCTAACTGTAATCTATTTCTCCTGCAACAGTCAGCTGCAGAAAAGGTTCCCGTAGCCCCTATTAGCATCTAGTTTAAATTGGAAAGCTGTTTGACCAAAGCTGAATATCACTTGAACAGCTGATGCCTTGCTCACTCTTTAAATCAGCTACTGTATGTGTAGTTGAACATTTCTGACTTTGGTTGCCACCAGTGGTAGTATAAAAAAACAACAACAATGCACTCACGAATCTCACCTGGGGATATGATTGACCATTCACTTCCCTGTCAAAGTTTCTGTTCCTACACAGAACGTATGCAGTTTACAATAACAACAGTGGCAGATTTGCAACTCAAAATATCCATTAATTTCACACAGAAGTAAACTATTACTACACAGAAAAACACACTTCTGTGCTTTAATGTTTGTATTATTGTAATGGGTATGCTCCACTTTTACAAAAGAAAAGGATTTTAGGATAAGGACTAACCAATGAGTTTGGCCGACATAATACTATCTACTGTAATGCAAGTTTGGTTGGAGTTACTGGAGTGTAAACTTTCAGAGCAAAGAGCCAATCGTTACTCTAAACAGATATTTTTCTGACTTAACCTGTAACCAAACATAATAATATAGTTACTTAATGACATGTCTCTTGCTTTTAAAATAACACTGGTTTACTTCTGCAGGTAGCTAGTCAGCTAGACATGCTGACGTTTGGAAAAGCTTAAAACAAACACTGCCCTCCAAACTCTGTTTGCTCATATTAAAGCCTTGTGCACACCTGCAGCATGTGGAGAAATCCAAAGCTTGACAGGTCCGCAGTGACTAGTTAAGGTTGCTAAGCTCTGACTGGACAATTGGTGCGTTTAGTGTTTAATGAGTTTAGTGAACGGTCAATTGGCAACAATATTCAATGTGTAGTGGCTGATATTAGATATAGGACCACAGGACTAATACAATAGGAGAGCTGCTTGTCAAACTGATGTGTGATTACTATCTGTAGCATTTCCAGCCCAACCATCCTATGACCACTAGGACATGAAATAGTCAAATAGTCAGCTTAGCTTCAGCCTTGTGCCTCAGCCAACAGGCCTTACTGCCTTAAAGAAACAGAATGTGTTTGTAGGACATTTATAATCATTCACTTAATATCTTGAATCTGTAACAGACTTATTCTGAGGATTGTAGATTATCCTACAGATTGTGGAACTCTGTTGTAAATCAGACGACGTCTCCGCTCACTTTATCAGTATGGCTGAAAAGACTTTTCACTTTGCCGCAGGCTGCTGAGGGGATAGGATCACATTTAGACACAATGAAGAGGGTACTTTACTGCTTTGCTGCTCGGCAGCTAATTGCTATCACACACACCAACACAGGTCTTCTCTGCAGCTGCTCAAGTCATTTTTCTCCAGGTGTGCAGCTTGAGCTCACTATGGTAACACAATATGTGGCAGTGTCCTTGAAATATGTAATGATGAGACATAAATGCAGGGTCAAAGGTTTGTGCCTTTTATTGCACGGACTACTCCCTCTTAAATGAGTGTAAATGTGTACAGTTTTTTTATATGACAATGTGCATGATACCTAGCCATGTAAAATATACTGCTGTAAATAATGTAAGTAAATATTTAATGAAGGATCCAACATTCCCTCAAGAAAATAAATAAGTTAAAAACCACCGTTTTTGAGTCTTCTGGTGTGAATAATTTAGATTTACTTATTTCATATTGTGCTTTGGATCATGAAGAAAAAATGAGAGATGTTTTTCACAAGATCACACTCTTGTGATTATCTTAAGGGGGTTTGTTTTTTAATCAGATTGATTTGGATTTGTATGTATATACCCAGCTTTTTGCCAGATTAAAACATTTAGCTCTTGATCTCCTCTGTCTAAACCAAAGCAGCTGAGAAAGAAATTGATCATTTACCATGCAGATGGACAAGGAGTATATTGATCATTCAGAATAAACAGGCAAAATGGTTGTAAAGGATGATATATAGGCATGGGGAGATGTTTTTCATCCAGATGCATTTATTTCTACTTCAGGACTAGATTTACAGACTCAAAACTCATACATCTTTATTTCCCTTGCAAACTCTGATCATTAACTTGTGTCAGGCTGCGCATGTCCCATCCGCGACGGGAGACACAAGCACTATGATGTACAATGGCCATTAACTTCTCCAAGGAGGCAAACACCATTTGAAGATGCCTGTCACAAACAAATAAACATCAATACACAAACCATGGCATGTCTCAGCAGTATGTGCTCCATCTGCTCTCTCAATATGACAAATTCCTGAAATTCCATTTGAATGTCTTTGTCTGTTTCATTACACGACGCTCCAGTAAGTCTGTTCTTACTTGCTGATCCATCAATCTCCGTCCTACTCTATAAATTCCCTTGTAACTGTAAAAATCAATTTACATTTTCAGCCAAATACCCAGAGAGAATAGTAAATGTCCCATATTGATTATGCTTACTAGTGAGTAAACCAAAATTTATTTAACTCCAATAATAGTAAAAATACTGCAATTTACTTTGGATGCCAAAGTCAGTAGGTCAGATGGTTTCTACATCACTTTCCGCAGTCCACAGACAAAAATATCTACACAAATTGTCATGACATTTTGTACAGACAGACGACAGACGGCTGAATTGTTATAACTTTTTTATACTTAAATGGTGGTCCATTCATCTAGCTCTAGTCTCGCATTGCTAGACCTTCCTCCACAGCATCAGCTTGTTTATTGGAATTTCTTTAAACCAATCACAATCATCTTAGTCGTGCAACAGAAAACTCAGATACTAGCTGTTTGGATTTACCATGCAGAGATCTGAGGAGCAGTTAACCATAGTCCTCATAAATCCACCGGAGTTTAGAATGCCAACACAAAGAAAGCGGAAGGAAACGGACATCCGAAAATGGCGGAATTTCCGGCAGAACAAGAGCAATCCGGGAAGTGGAACGTCGTAGATATTGACTAAGCTAGCCCCAACATCAACAATTTACTTTGTCCAATACTCTGGTTTATGAACAAATACCTGCAAAACTACTGGCTCCCATTAGCCTCAGCTGTACATAGTTTCATGCTGATTAGCAAATGTTAGCATGCTAACACAAGGTGGTGGGTAGTCTCGCATTGCCAGACCTACCTCCCCAGTGCTGCGGAGGAAGAGGTGGTGGTGAATATGGTAAACATACCTGCTTAACCGTTAACATTTTCATTGTGAGCATGTTACATGCTGATATTGTAGTATTGATAGTATTTTGCTTAAAGCATCACTGTGTTGAAGTAGAGCCTCACAGAATCACTCACATGGCTGTAGAGTCTTACATCAGTCAAATGACTCTGTGTGTATGTGAAAGGACATTGCTTTTAGTTTCAAACTTGTAGTTCCCCTCAACATTGGGAGAGTTTCAGCACCTTTCAGATTGTTGTTTTAGTTTTATGGCCCGCAACTTTACTGTTTTGGTTTACTCTCGTCACTGCTGTTTCCAGAGGCAGATTTTAACAGCTAAAGAACCAGATATTTCTCTCCGAGGTTGGTGGAGAGCAAAACAGAGCTAGAAGAAGAGCGAGTAATGGACTTGCATTTATCAGGTAGACACAAACATGACTCCAAATAAATGTAATATATCATTGTAATGTAATATATCATTATTTATTTTGGTTTACAGGTTGTTTCTGCTGCCACTAAGTAGCCAAAACATCTCTTTACAAATAATATTGCCATAATTAATTGTTAACCTTACATATGAGTCCAATGTTGGATGTGGAAAAGGATTGAGATGAATGAACAACAACAGCAAAGGGACATTTTCATCTAAGAGGACTGGCTGGGGAATAAGAAGAATGCTCTCAAAAAAGACAATACATTAGCAGTAGAGGTTCATGAGGGGCAGACTCTTTATGATATTTTTAAATAATGGAGGAAACAAAAGGCAGCACCACTGATGTGACAATAAGCAAGGTGAACTGAGAACATACTGCAAATATATACAGCTTGTATAGGAGATCAAACAAACATTTTCTCGTGGACTGGTATAACTTTGAAAGAGGATTTCAAAGCTAATAACAATGAAAATGCAAACTTTGTAGCGAATGCTTGAGACAATAGGATACCTTTAATCTGGCTAACACCAGACCAAGCTCAATCTTTTAAGAGTGAACATTAGTCTCAGGAGTCTGCTCTGTATTTTCTCTGCACAAGAGGCGTGATCAACAGCCATAGTTCAAATGACTCTGTACGCAATTGGATAGTCCTTCAACCAATCAGACCAACGATCAAGGTGACGTAGCAGTGACAGCGGCATCAACGGGATGCTGCCATGGAGTGCTGCACTTCGGTGGCCAGCTTGTTGAATGTAAACAAGAAGCTGCTTGGTCACTTCTCTATCGTCATCGTGTTAAACTTGCCAATAGCGCGCCAGGTGGATAAGCCAGTTTGTGATTGGCAAATTTGTAACAGAAGCAGGATAAATAAATGTACAGGTTTCCAGCCTGAGCTGCAGGGCTAAATCAAATCGCCGGCAGATTGGGCCGGGTTTACCCAGTCTAGGATACCTTATTTATGCTACATAAATTCACGCTTATAGGAAGAAAACTGAGGGTGAGACACTGTGGGAGCCTAGAAAATGACTTCAAAGAGGATTTTAATGCTGAGGGAAGTCATGAGCATCTTCAATAAAAAAATCCAGCTGTTTTTCAGATGCACACAGCAAACATCTGCACAACCACTGAACAAAGCCTCGGACTATCGACTTAATAGCACAGTCTAATCCCATACACTCTCTCTTTGAGCCCTGTTTTACACAGCATACAATCACACTCTCCACACTACCAGGTTTAAGCACATCAGAGGGACACAGTCATTCATGAACATTGGGTGGATAATAAAATAAAAAAAACACAATGCTGATTTTTTACCCCAAGTATTAGTAATAATTATGTCTTTGTGGGTGAATGAATGTGTATATTGTGTTTGATATTTCATTCATTTAATGGTCAGTCATATAAATGTTGAGCTGGGTATCCACTGAGTTGGATTCACAAATTATTTTGTGATTTATATATAAATGACTCTTCACAAAATATTTTCAATGCACATAAAAATATTTATTGTCATACATAAATGTAAAAAAGAAAATCCACATATAAAAAATGAAGTTCCTCAAATGTATTTCTGATGCACACACAAATAGGTGTTGTTGGTTGAAATGGAAGGAGCCACCAGGTTGGCAACAAATTATTCCCTTTTAAAAAGAAATGCATTTGTGAATCGAGCCGTGGCAGCCTTGTGGAAACAGGTTAAATAACTACTGCATGGTTGAGCAACACATTCATTTATTCATATAAGATTTTCACATTGAATGCTTATTCTTTAAATAGCCAAAATATTTTTTTCTTTCGCAACCTGTTTGAATCCACTGTCTCGTCATCTCCATACAGTGTACGTTTCTTGTTCTCACTTGGTCTTCTTTTTTGATTCTTTTCCCTTCGCAGGCTGTTTTGTCTTCCTCCAAGGCAGGAAGTTGTAGGAGACTAGAGCTGTGAGGAGGTATGTAGCCATGCCAGTGTATCCTCCCAGTACCAGACACAGCGGCTGTGCCAACACGAACAGACAGAACACGTTCATCGACGCACGGTCATCCAGCTCCACCCGATCGTCCTGTGTGGCTTTCATCACTCCGAAAAAATACATCAGTGCCACCCCCGGGTAGAAGGCCAATTCCACCATGATGCTGAAGACAGGATGCTCCCACACACTAGAAAGCCTTTGGGTTTAACAATTGAACATGTGTTATAAAGTAGTAGCAAAATCCACTGTAAGTATTGAGCAAAAGTATTTTCAGAGACACACTCACCCGGATCAGATTTATACTCCCCCCGACAGAAATCTGTCTGAAGTGTGAAGGTGGATCTGACAGGAAAACACACTTGGACCTTTGATCCGTCATCACAAAAGTCCTGTCAAACATTATCCACCTCCTGTGCTCCTTATCAGGACACTTGGCAGTTGTTACCATCTAAGACATGAAGCACTCCTTAAAACGATTTTTAATTACTTTTAAAATACTAACAAAAACAATTATACTGTCCTTTCATGTGTATTTTATAAAAGCCACAGACAGTATTCCTTAATAAAACTGTTCTCGTATGTCAGTGTCCTTGCGTGAACTGAATAATATGTCATAAATGTATTATGTTGTAAAAACCTCAACTTTACATTCACATATGCATTTCTTCTAAAGTTTGCAGACGTACATTGACCAGTACAGTACAGTGATTTACAGAACCATCCATGAATACCTGTAATAAGAGCTGCAAAAACATAAATAAAAAAAACTGAATAAAATCACACTGTAGTACATTTAAAAAAATAACTGAAAAACTAAACTTGAATAACTAATTAGCTTCTTTATTTTGTTTATTATTTGCAAGTGGGTAGTGTTTCAAATGACATACTGTATGGCGTTTTATACTGTATATTATGTATCGTGTCTATAGCATCAAGTTTAAGTTGTTAATTTGTTTATATTTTTAGGTCACTTAATCTAATAACATAATATTCAGTTTCATAAATATATACATAGAATAGTTCAACATTTTGGGAACTACGCTCAATTGCTTTTTTTGCAGTTAGATGACAAGATTCCAACAAGTCCAGAAGATTGACAATCACTCTCATGTATGTACACCAAATGTGAAGCTATAGAGCCAGGAGATGGTTAGCTTAGCTTAGCATAAAGAGGGCAACAGAGGGAAACATCTAGCCATGCTCTACTAAACCCCCCCCCCCCCCGGCAAGAAAGCAAAGCAAGAAAGTGTATTTCCCCAAATACGGAACTATTCCTGGATGGATTCCACTACTACTACACCATTAAAAATGTTAGATGTGTAGCTACTTACGTTTGATCAAGGGCAGCAGCAAGTGTTGAATCAAGAAGTTCATAATTAGTTTGAGCCCATGTGTATCGACTGTAGACCTGCTAAGAAAAAGTATGGCTATTTGTATTATTGTTTTGCAGCTGTAATCCAACATCCAGCTCTTTGAATCCCAGCTGCTCCCGCCTGAGGGAGCGCTGGGCCATTAGTCAAGTCAATCAGCCACCTAGGCTGCTGTGGCCTTCCATAAATACCCTTTGTATGAGTGTGCGCGTGTTATTCCATGGGTCCCTCTGTCGCTTTGTTTGTCGATTTCAGAGAAATAATTCATAAAAGGCTTTGCTGTGATGTTTGCCACCTCAGGAGGGGTTTGATTCTGGATTATACCACTAGGCCACAGAGCAGGATTACACTCTGGGAGGAAACATGTGGCCCTTTTGAACTAGGATTTATCAAACCCCCTACTTCTCCACAGGGTACAAGTGAGGTACCCACATGCTTCTACAGCAAGCAGAGAGAAGGACAAAGCCTCAGCCGTCAGATTAAATCTAGCTCAATCATAAATCATCAGTTTGTTGGGGTTCGCTTAAGATGCACCAAATGGGTGTAATAATTATAACTTTAAGCATTTCTACTTTAAAAATCCTGTTCCCAGTGCTGTTTCGAGTATGCTACTCTCTGATGGAGAGCAGTCAATGCAAAACATCACTCATTTTGGGGCTGATGAACAGTTTTCGCAATGGGACCTTAATCTACTTTTTTGTAGGATGTTTTGTATCGCAAAAGTATTTTATGATATATCTTTCTCTATTTACATTAATGAGAAAAGCCTTAGTAATGACACCAAAATCTGAAGTTTGCCGTTTTTTTTAATATTTTCAGTGTTGTCATTGTCCTAGAAATACCTCAGCATGAAATCATGTCATCTTCATTTAGCCCATGAAAATAAGAAAGATTCTCCACAAAACACACCTGCTGTGGGAGAATTTTCTTTAAGAAATGAAATACAACACAATTTCCTACACAGCAGAAGGCATACTGTCTATCAAGAGAAAACTGCACTACCCTTAACCGCTGATTCTTTTCATTACCTCCTCCGGCAGCCACAATATAAGGTTTGACAAAGACATACTGTAGTAAGCTGGTGTCAAATTTAAAAAAGACGACTGCTTTTTAAAAGTGTGCGTCAAAGGCTGGATGAAAATACCAACTGATTACCTGTTTAACTGGTATTTGTAGACCACTTCCCTTTATTTAGGAATAGGCCTTGGACATCCAACACGTATTAATTAGTGAATTTAGTTAGGTTTTCTTTCGAAAAAATGTTGAGAAAACTGAGAAATGTGATTAATGAAGTAAACAAATGTCTTTATTCTCCATGGTGTGTAGGGAAAAACACATTTTATTGTAAGGAGCTTTAGTTGCTTGACAGGGCATTCGTCTGTTTTTGCATAATTACTTCCAGAAAGGCGATATTTTGGGACAGCATGACGCAAGTAAGCCTAAATACAGTAATTAGTTCTAAGGAAACTGCAGGAAGCAAAGAGAACAGGACGGAGAAGGAGGAAAAGGGACATTTGAATTCCCTATGGTGTTATTAATGTGACCAGCAGTACAGAGAATTGACCACCTCCTGGTCTATTGCAATTGGATGACAACAGCATTTAAAGGAGGTATCCAGGGTTTTGTAATGCTGGCCTCACACTATATAGTATTGTATAATTTGCAGAGTTTGGGTCCGATTTGCCCCTCTCAACAATTGCGGGGGTGTTTCCGATTCAAGGCTGGCCTGAACAGATTATCTGCCCAAATTATCCTGTAGCGTGAGGGGTTTACAGATATAATCTTAATGTTACACACAGAAAAATTATGGGTTAAAAATAACCCAACTGCTGGATCACTATTGCACCGGACCAACAGTAGTTAATTTGACCCAGCAAGATGGGTTGGTCATTTTTAACCCAACAGATGAGTTAAATATTCTACCCAAATGCTGGGTCAAATTAATTACAATTCTGGATTGATTCAACTACATATTTGTTACATAGTGTACCCAAATTCTGGGTCAAATTAACCCATATGCCAGATTAATTCTAACACATTACAGTACAATTTAAGAAAATAAATTGCAATAGACTACCCATAGCTATAAAACCGTTAAATTACAAACCTAGAACAGAATACATGCTAGATTTATGCATAAATTATACAATAAACACTTAAACAATACAAAAACAAAACAACATAATGGAATCTTTGAAAAAATGTATTATAGTACATTAATTAATATCAACAATATAGTGGAACTGGTGCAGTTCAATCACTCAGGTAGGAAAACATTCAGAGCAAAACAACAATTACGAATGAACTGGCTGAACATTCAATAGGCTAACAGTCAACAGGTCTATAGTGAACAAATTCAAGAAATTCAAATTCCTATTAATACACTATTATTAAGAGCCATTAGCTCTACTTGCAAGCAAGTATTCTACTTTGAATAAACTTTACCATTTTAGACTCCCCTCCTGGCATTTCATATATTACAGTCTGTATGAATTCCCACACATGTTCACACTGCTTCGGGTATTTAATGTCAAAGACAAAGAATGCCTTGAAGCAGACATCAATGGCCTGAAGCAGCGCTTCTTGTTCCAGGGTCTGTCCAGCTATTATGACGAAGGCCTGAAAGGCACTCTGTTCATTTCCCAGCGTCAGGATGTGGTGGTAAGGTTTGCATGCCTTGGCCTCATGGAGGTACTCCATCATGTTTATTCCAGGCTAAAAAAGAAAGAATACAAGACAGCAAGTGAGAGAGTGCGAGTGAGTAAGGACCAAATGTCTACCGACTACTATAGCAGAATTAAAATATAGACATTGCGAAGACCATTTTCCTGGTCCTCACTAGAGAAATGATTGTTTTATGATAAAGTCTAGTTAGCTTTACAATTTGGAAACGATTCAGTGCATCTCTAATTCATAAAGGTGAACTGTAATAGTCTACATTTCATTGCACATAACAAAATATTCCAAACATTTTTTGATTAAGTCTTGATGGTTATGGCATATACCTCACATTACAGAAAACAATTTAAAAAAAGGATTCAGACCGCAATTGACCTAAAAAGCGATTAATGACATATTACAATAAACATGCTCAGAAAATGTGTGCGGCCCACCTATCTGACTATGCTATCTGGCCGATAGGCAGCCAGGTTAGGTGGTCAGATAGGTGGGCTGCAAATGCTTTAATGGGTTAAAATACAAAAGTGTCAACCTTCTGATAAATATGTTAATTTCTGCACTCAATACTTTGTTGGTGCCTGTTTTGGAACAAATGATTGCATCAGTGCGGTGTGGTACAGAGGTAATCAGCCGGTGGCACTGCTGAGGTGTTCTAGAAGCCCAGGATGCTTTGATAGTGACCAACGCGTTGTAAACTTGTAGAACGGCTATTTTCCGAATACTGTCAGGCTATATTTGAGGCCTGTCCCCAAAAGTATAGTAAAACAAACCTGGATATGCATGTGTGCATGCACACATTCTTGGGCTCAGATATGTTGATAAAATGAATAAAGTTTCCCCTTTAGATGTGCTTGAGGACTTACAGACTTATGGTCGATGAAGGCCAAGCTGCATTCCTGAGTGGTGTGGCGAACCACTTTCGCACCGCGGCCACGGCTAACTTTGTAAGTTGAAGGTGGAAGCAAGGCTGGCAGCCATCTGTAGGAAGACATAGGTGTCAATACGATGTGGAATGGCATACCTGTGATTTTGTCATTCAATATCCAACTAAAATAAAACCCATGCTAACTGTTACGTGCAGTTAATTCCTGCCCTGCAGCTGGTTAGTTTGTAGTTTAGTTAATCCTCCTATTATTGGGCAGCAGAGATCTAAGTATTTAAAAGAGTACCGGAGTAAAGTCACTGCGTTTCTGTGGCAGTAAACGTGTCACACACACCCTTAACCAACCATGCTATATTCAGAATTGTACAAGATATTAAGGGTGCTCCGATCAGGATTTTTGGGGCCGATCACCGATTGTTGGGAGTAGTATCGACCGATGCAGATCACGGATCACCGGGTCTATTTGAAACCTTCTATTTATCATGTCATATATTTATCATATATTCATTTTAATATTCTTAACAACAATGTATAAGTATTAAAAATAACAGAAGATAATGTATTGTGAATTGTCAACGGTTTACTTTTATTGACAGGGAACGTTCAACATTCCACTTCCTCTGTTAGAAACAAACAGCTTAGAGCTTAACATAGAGCTAAAGCCTTATTCGGAATAAATTACAAAAAAACTGTCAGTGTGTTCTTCAGTGTGTTCCAGCAGGGTGGGGACACTTACAATTTTTACCAGCCACTTTTTCCAGAATTCAAATTTATAAAAGAAAGTGCACTATCATATTTTAAATTGCTTTATTACATTTTTTTTTTATTATTAATACAATTTATTTATTATGTGTCAGTAGCTTGTTGATCTTTACATTGCTAGTTAATTTCCTATCCTGGCCTGGGACACACATTCATACGGTTTGATAAAGGACTTATTGGACTTTAACTTATTGATCTACAATAACGAGTGTAGCTCATGGATGTATTAAGTGTAGCTGTCCTCAATTTAGGTCGTCCTGTACGTCTCCTCTCCAGTTTGTCCTGCATCCACCGTGTGTGTGTGTGTGTGTGTGTGTGTGTGTGTGTGTGTGTGTGTGTGTGTGTGTGTGTGTGTGTGTGTGTGTGTGTCTCGTCAGTGCGGGGTAGAACTGAGCAGCAGAGAGCCAACAGGATTAAAACAGCATCAGCTTTCAAGCGACTTAAACATCGTTACAGTCTACATTGACGTTAAAATGTCTACAGGTTGGCAGGACGGTCTGAAATGTTTTGCACGGTCTTTCGCTGTACGTTTTGTCAATGCGCAACTTGTTTGAAAAGTACCTTATCTTTTTCTTTACTTCGCCCTCAACAGCTTGTACATCCATAGCTACTGCTGACTCCGCGGAGGGCTTCTCAACACCGGGGATATGTCGCCACATTTTTTAACAGATAATTTTCCTTTCGTCTGTACCTCAGCTCAGCTAGCTAGCTACATGGCGTCCCGGACTAGCGCTGAAAACTAGCTACTCGACTATGTGTGGTCAAAGCCCCGGCTGTGAACCGTTTAATTTCCTGTAAGTTCTTCACAATAAAAGTCCACCGTTATTTTGGTATTTGAATGTTTTTATTATGAAGCAACAAAATCCGGAAATGTTGGGGATTCATTAGCAGTAACATAACGCGACTCCCATAAGCATTGTGCATTGTTACTTAGCAACAGCATTCTTTGACAAAAACTGTCCAATCCATTACAAGGATACAAGGCTAATGTCCCACCCTGGTTCCGAGGCACTTTTTTTGACCAACTCGGGAAGACTGATCAGTCCACCTGCTTTTTCTGCCAACGGTCAGCCGTCTGGTTGGTGTGTAACTTAGCTGCATATAGGACATTTTCTCACGAGTAGTGCGTCATCTGATCGGCCTTTATGGTGACCACCGATCAAACTATTTAAAGCTTTTATCGGCCAATAACGATCGGTGCCCGATCAATCGGAGCACCCTTACAAGATATTCAAGGCTGACAATGTTAACATGACAGCAGACCTGCACACTCACGCACGCACGCACGCACGCACGCACGCACACACACACACACACACACACACACACACACACACACACACACACACACACACACACACACACACACACACACACACACACACACACACACACACACACAGCAGCCTCATAGTAGAGTCACTAGCTCAGCTATGCTGTGGTATTTCTTACCTTTAAATCTTTCGACAAGGTCTGTCAGCTGCCACTCTGTCAAAGTGTTAATGACAAAGCTGTCCATTGATCTGAAACAAACACAAAAAGAGCTTAAGCAAAAATACAATTGCCATTGTATTAACTATTCAGATGTCACCATGCAAAAGCAATGCAGACTAGCAGCAGAATGTAATCCAATGTGAAGATAACGTCCATTTTATTTAGCATCACAAAATATAGAGAAAACAATCCTCCCTCTCTCCCTATAAAATTCATATGACAAATTGCATACATGTAAATTGTCTATGTTTTTACTTCACAAGAATATTTGTGGCTGCTCACAGCATAGCCTTCTGGGCATGACTGTCAGTATAACAGTCTACAGCAGTGGTTCCAAACTTTTTATTATATATTTCTTAACCCTTCACTCAAGTGGCCCTTGTCATTTGCCAGGCTGCAATTTAAATAATAATTTGTTCTCATCTATTGTAGGTCACCACATTACTTAAATAAATGCACATAAATACATTTAGTCAGACATATCAGGTTATCTCACTGTTTTTACATACTTTAATCAGTCAAATACTGTGTTATGCCTTCACATTAAACATTAAAAGCATCAGGGGGAAAAAGCGCGTTCATTTATAGCCAGTTGAAATATTTTAGCTAGCAAAGCAACTAACTGACTAGCTAGCTAACTTGCGAATCACCTGGCTAGCATGAAACTAGCTGGCAAATTAGCCTGGTGAACTCAATAAACATGACCATATGCCCATGGGCATTATGAACTTGTTTCATTAATTCAGTAATATAATTCAGACCAAACGGATAAGCTGTAGGCTAACCGTGCTTCCATAACGGCTAAATGGCTAATGTTAGCTACGTTGTTAGCCAAACCAACCAACTAGCCTCGACAATATAAAGATACTACTTTAATAGGTAACGCAACACAGACAATGTGAATTAGTTAGCTAGACATGTACCTAGTGTACACAAACCTTTTATTACTGATTTGCCTCGCTGGATAACCAGTCAGGTTCTCTGCTGTGACGAGCGGTCGGTGTGTGGACTCTGGTGATGATGTGATGACGTTCGAAGCACAAACAACCCACGTGCTGGGTCAACAAATGTATGTTGGGTTGATGGATTTTGACTCAACGCATGAGTTGCACAAAATAACCCAAATTCCACATAAATAACACATAATGGGTAAAACATTTCATAACCCAGCGGTTGGGTAGATGAAATAAACCAGCAGTTTTTAGGGTGTACCGACTGGCTCGGAGCCAGTAAACGTCACCTACCAGATGTTGCGTAGAACAGAAACATGGCTTCCAACCAGATGCACGGTAGAAGTATAACTGGAGTAACTTTGGAGGAATGACGGACACAGTATGAGTGCTTGTTTAATGTCATCCATTCCCCCCCCCCCAGTGCAAAACATTGCGCACACACAAGTGCAACCATCTGATGACGACAGTTCGCCTACATGTTGTTTTGTTCTGAATTCACGTTTGATGATGCAAGTTTCTGTGAGATCACAAGTCTCTGTCGCCACTCTAAAATTGTTCAGTGGAACGCCAAGTGTGTGGTCCTGCATCTTGACTGAATTGGTGAGTGCATCCTTATTATTAATATATATAAAACACTGTTAAATCTGTCATAATGTCTGTGGTCTTCCACATTTTTAAAATCAGTTATGACAGTGGATCCCAAACTTTTTCTGCACGGCACCCCTTTTGAAGGTAAAAATATTTTCAATTAAAGATTGAATTGTGGTCACCACTAGATATTTTCTTGTCTTTGGTTTGGTAGTTGTGGCGTTTGGTGTAGCTTTATCGTCTGCTTTACAGTACGTTACCTTGTAGTCCTATCACAAATCTGTCCATGATTTGCTAGCAGTGCAGCAGATCCATGCATTATTCATCTATATTTTGCATTGCTGGGCACCCCCTAGGGGGTACGCCCCTCAGTTTGGGAACCACTGAGTTAATATATGAAAATCCTCCAGTGTGCACCAGGCACAGGGTATTGGCTATCGGTCACTCAACAAGCTGGCTCCTTAAGACATTCAGAAATAGGCATGAAATTGTTTTTGTTTCTTAGAAACTGGCAGCACCAACTGGTTTCCAATGGTTTTGTTATTTGTTCTTACCATTACTGCTACAGACAAATATAGTTTGGTCTGCTGGCAGTTCTGAAAAAAAAACATATGCTTGTTGCGATAATTATTTTTAATTGCCAACTGTTGATTGAAGTGCTGTTTGAGAGGGGTTCCTATTTAAGGAGTGCTCAAAACTAACGTTACATTAACTGTGATGGATAGAACAGTATTGATTTAAACACTTTATCTTTATTTCATGGTTTTGACGGATTTTACACTTAATTTTCCCACCAAACCTCAAGTCTCAACATCAGTTCCCTTTGCTTTACGTAAGATCAAATCAGATGAATGGATGGAAATAGATACTTGTTTTTATGAATTCTATTTGGTATCAAATACTGTAGCTGTTGTAAAGGTTCTTCTTTACATTTTTTTGTCCTCTGGCTCTGCTGTTGCCAACCCAGTCCTTGGAACATCTGCAATAATGTGCTCACCTACACTTAACAGCGGACCCTGAAAATACATGAATCATCCTGGTAGAGAAAACGGTGTGCATGTAGATGCGTATGCCTCTTCATCTCCGTTAATGGTTCGTTCAGTGACATCTTTATATGTGCACATTGTTGCGTACCTCTGAATGAAGGATTCTGTGTGTGTATGTTTGTGTGTGTGTGTGTGTTCCTGATCCTGAGCTGGAGGGCTGTGTGGGCAAAAGCATCCTGTGTCGGTATAAATTGATTTCCAGAATCCAGATGCTAGGTGCTCTATGCAGTAAAGAGCTGTGGGCTTCTGCACCCATTTTATGAAAGAAAATATAGCTGTGCATTTGTGTGTGTGTGTGTGTGTGTGTGTGTGTGTGTGTGTGTGTGTGTGTGTGTGTGTGTGTGTGAGTGTGATGTACATGTGAGAGTAAGTAAGAGGGTAAGAGAGAGACAGTAAAGGTACAATGATACCTGATGTCCCTGTTTCCATATTAAATCTATAAAAAAGACATGCATAGGATCCAATAGGATGGGTGCTGGATCAAAGAATTATCATTGAAACAAATAGATCCGCACACCAAGTATCTCCCATTAGAAGGATTTTAAAGCTGTGTAATTTTTTGAGTTCTTGGAAACATTACACAGCTTTCAAATCCTTCGAACAGGTGCTACTCGGTATGCAGATCCATTTGTTTCCATCGGTTTCCATATAGACACACACACACACACACACACACACACACACACACACACACACACACACACACACACACATAGCATTTAGGAACTGTAGTTATCCAGAAATGACAAGCCCATCACTTTTTGGCAGGCAGTTTCACAGTCATAATTTCTTTACAATGTGGTTTACAGGTCTTAGCTACATACAACAAGCTAATGATGGATGGTGGCCTTTTAATCTCTATGTAATTCCTTCATCGTAATTAATATTGATTGTAAATCAGCCAGCATGAACACATTTTAATTGCTAACTGCATTTCTTAAAGCTATAGTGCGTAGTTTCTGTCTCCCCCATGAGGAATTGTAAGTAATAGATAGATAGATAGATAGATAGATAGATAGATAGATAGATAGATAGATAGATAGATAGTTAGATAGATAGATAGATAGATAGATAGATAGATAGATAGTTAGTTAGATAGATAGATAGATAGATAGATAGATAGATAGTGTTGAAGGAGATGAACATATTGTGAAAATTCAGAGTTGTAATGAGCAGAGTGGGATCAGAGCATTCACAGAAAAGAAGCTCTAGAGAGAGAGACTATCTCTCCCACAAAGCCTACTGAATAACAGTACAGCTTAATGACAAAGCCTACTGAATGAAAGTAGAGCTTACTGAAAACATTTGTTTTAAACATTGTATTGGAACAACAGTTGAACGTAGCAAGCGAACAGGGGGACAGAAATTGTGGTTTAGCCTTTAGCTAACAGGAAACCGTAGGATTATATTTTTTGTTGAAAAAACTTAACTAAATATATTTTTATCATTGTTTGGCTGTACCAATATATGATCCACTGATTGTTGAATAAAAAATAATGTAAGAACCCAAGGAAAAGCTCTGGTGTGCACCTCATTTCTCAAGACTGGCGGATTAAAGACCAAAGGACCAGGAATTTCGACCGCAACTCGCTAAGCCCCCGAGTTGAGTATCAGCCAAACCCACACTACGGCTTCACACCACTGACTATAGAAACACATGCCATTATCAGGTAGAGGAGTCTTAGATACCCTGTGTACATTGATAGATCTGTGTGTGTAGATGTAGAGATGTGCGTAGGGTAGGATTTCACGAGTTGTAGTGAGGCAGGTGACGTTGGAGGCTCGAAACCTCAGCGTCAAACAGGTTAGTAGATGTCAAATTAGGAGGAGGCTTGACTCACGTTCACCCCCCCTCCTCCCCTTCTCGCTTACTTCTTAGGATAGGAAGCCAGGGGTCTACAGATGACCGGACAAGTTTATTAGGATCAGTCAGAACTGGCCGCTTAAATAAATGCTACGTGCCTGCCAGCGCTGAGTCCGTGAAAAAATAAATGAAAACAGTTTTCCATGCTCTCTATGACAGCAGATTACTGAACGTCATCGACCGGGGAGGCCTCGGTTTTGACTCTTTTTAACCGGGTTCTCCCTGCCACTGTAAAACTTAGCAAGGCAGGCTGTGACTCGCGCACGCGTGTGTACGCTCTCTCGCTCTCTCTCTCACAGATGAAAGGCCGCGCAAGGCATCCCGTTCTTCAATATATAGATAAATAGATACTTTATAAATCCTTTAAAGGAAATTACAGTACCACAGCAGCTTCAAGACAAACATAACAACACCCATTTCCTCGAATATCTTCCATACCTAATAAGTTAAAATGTTTTTTCCCTATTATTGAGCTGAATGGTTTGGTCTGGGAGCTGTCCATTTGCTGTGGTGCTAAAATCTTTTCCCCTTCCAAAGTCAGCCCATTAAAACAAAGCTGTATACTTGAGAGCCCTTGTCATTGGCTGAGAGCAGTTCAAGTGATTACTCCCTCTCAGACTGATTTATAGGCCTATAAATACTTTTTCGCAGAGGGGATACAAAATGATCCAATAATCTACATTAAACAAATTAAGATTAAATGAAGTAAACCAAAGCGATATATTCCTTTCCTACTAACCATCTTGAGACCTCTCAGATTTATCCTGCGACCCATTGGGGGGTCCCGACCACAAGCTTTGCCACCACCGCTCAGCACCATGTGCTTCAAGAGCAGGGTCTCACAAGTGTCTGTTATGACGAGCTGATCTTTCATGGTTTTGACGGATTTTACGCTTAATTTTACTACCAAACCTCAAGTCTTTAATATTAAAAAGCACAAGGACGTAATTAAATTACCATGACACTCACTCGCTCAAACACCAAGGGAGCAGCACAGAGGCTGTTGCAGGGCGACAGTAGCAGCACCGGGGCATGGGTAAGGTTGCCAGCCCTTGAGTGTAATTCCGTGTGGGAGGAGGATGGGTGTGTTCGAGTGTATATCTCTCCTTTTCTCTTCACGCGCTCTTCTGTGCGCATAGACTGAAGACAAAGCGCAGAGAGGAGTCCACCTCTCCTCTCCATGTGATGTGCAGCCGGTCGGTGAGGGCGCAACAGTAATCTCAGATACTGTCCACGCATTGTTGTTTTTTTTTGTTTTTTTTTTTCCCGCGAGTGTCCACTCACTTAGTGCTAGCCCTCCCTCCTCTCCAGCTTCAACATTTGTGAAGTGGCTGCCTCACCCGCTCGGACCGGAGGGCGTCCGGTCTCTGATCTGGTTTCTGGAGTCACCGGAGACTCGACGCGCTCCGTCAGGGCCAGGCTGTGCGGCTCCCGGATCACACCCGAGCCACCCCAAGCTCTGGCGATGGAGATGATAGAGGGAGACGTTATGGACAAACTAGACGACATGTCATCGGTGTACGACTTCGACCCTATCACCGGCAACATCCCCGCCACCAAAGTAGAAATCACCGTCTCCTGCAGGTGAGTTGAAGCGTCCGCAGACAGCGAAGGACGCAATCGACGGAAAGTTCGTGGTAGAAAAGTTGTGACACCGCCGCACCCTTTCTTTGAGATTTTGTTAGCATTGTTCAGTGAGAGGGTGATCTGTAATAAATATAGCAACGTATCCAATACGCTGGTAAAACGCAAATGAGCTGCTGCTGCCGGTTTTGGGTGGGGACAGAGGCGACCAGTCTGCATGGTTTAGTTCACTTATGAAGAAAGTTTATCCAATCTACAGTAAGCAGTTTTCCTTTTATTTTTTATTATTAGATTGATTTCTGTGTGGGGGGAAAGTTAAAACACCTCTCACTGAAGACGTTTTCGACCTGTGCCATACAAAGGTGGTCTGAAGGCAAGACAGGCAAGGCAAGGCAGCTTTATTTGTATAGCACATTTCAGCAACAGGGCAATTCAAAGTGCTTTACATAAAACATTAAAGAGCAGTTAAAAGATGTGCAGCACTTTACATTAACTCATGCACACTGACGTTTTACATGGAAAAGAAAAGGTGTGTGTGAGACATGTAAGCTCTTATTTTTGGAAAACCATTTAAGGAGACAAACACATTTTTCAAGCAAAATGCCTTTAAAATCTAGGAATCTGTGCACCTGGTTTGTTTTCCCTTTTTTGTGGCTATACTTTATATGCATAATGAGGCTTTTATAGTGTAGCACATTGTTTGCTGTAACATCTTCTCAGACATAAGCCACCTTCATATCGAGCCGTGCTGTGTCCATTGTAACCACTGGCTGAACGTTGAAAGCCTCTTTGCTTTCTCTTCTACATTCTTTACAAAGTACTGGATGTTAAAGATTCAAATGGTTACATCACATCCACACAGTGTCCCTGACTTCAATCGTAGTCTCATTACTTATTATTTTATTGGTATTATTATTATTATTATTATTATTATCCTTTTCAGAAAGTTCTTCAGGAGAATAAATCCTCCTGCGCAAAATAAATCTCCACACAGAGCTTGTTCAGTGAGAATAAACAGTGACTCCATTTCCCATTAGGAAAGGTTTTTAAAGTCAAGGCTTGCAACGCCTTTCACACCTCTCTCTCTCTCTATCTCTCTCTCACACACACACACACACACACACACACACACACACACACACACACACACACACACACACACACACACACACACACACACACAGAGACACAGCTCTCTGGTCTCTTTGATGCTGGGTTTTAGGTTGGTGAGCCATCGAAGCAGAGTGAGTTTGAGCTATAACAAGCTGCGTGTGCATTATTAATGGCCTTTCTGGCGTTCAAAGAAGCTCGCTGCCACATCTCTCAGAGTAAAAAAAACAATATCAAAAACCACGGACCCTGGCGAGAAATGAATGTTTCAATTTACTGAATGAACAACCGTTTGCTTGTTTGTGTTGTGTAGGAAATGGTGGGCGATAGTGGAAAATCCGTTTAGTTTCAGGCAAAAAGACGACTAGCAGAGTGTTGCCTATATTATTCAAAGCCCTGCATGATTTTAGATTTTGTGTTTTTCAGGTTGTAACGATGAGGTGATTGAGGTTACATGCCTCAGTGATGCACATTTAAGATATATGAGTGTGTGTGTGTGTGTGTGTGTGTATGTGATTATATGCTGATGTGTGTTGGAAAAAGAGGGAGACAGGCAGAGTAGTGGTGCAGATGCCTTGTATCAGAAAGAAGAGGAGTTTGGGAAGATGATATCATTAATTGAAAGGGGAGTGTTGATGCTGGGGGGAGAGAGAGAAGAGAGAGAAAAAATGAAAGCCAGAAAGAGCAACAAAAGCTGAGAGAGTTCAGCTTAGAGAAACAAACATTTGATATTTACGTAGGATTGTAATGGATTAAGACACCCTAACTATGCAAAAGGATGTTCTCATAACCTATACCTAAACCTATAAATTTTCCTACATACACTGCAATTCCTGTGGTGTTATAGCAAATATTTAAGAGTAGGCTACTGCATCAGGCACTCCTGAAGCAGAAGAAATCAACAGCTAAATCTTATGGTCACATTCAAAAACTTCTAATAACAGTTCAAGGCCTCACAAATCCTCCAAATCCTTTGTACAGATGTGGTGTGAGTCACAGTCCTATTCAAGAGAAGAGGCTTCCTGTTGCTGTTCTTCTTTGCTATTCTTCCTTTGTCAACATGTACATGCACTCTCTAAAACCATCAAACCATGATGATAGCTGTTTCCTCTGGGGTTAATACCCCTTATTACAGGCTACAGCCCCTGCTTTTGACAACGGATTATTATCAGGACCAATGACAAATGGAGAGGGGTGGGTGCTGGATCTGTAAAATAAGGGGGCAAATGATAGGTATAGGTTTGTCTTTCATTCAGGGAGGGTAGAAGAATGAAGGATTTAGTGGCCGGAAGTTGCAAACAGAGTTACATTCATATAAAGCTATTTGTTCAATGCTTATGCAGGAAGTCTTGGTTTTAGTTGCCTAACCTCAACCATACTTTATATATGAACAGACAGCCCTTGGGATACATCTGTCACCATGTTTACAGCTCTCACTGTTTGATGTGTCGTTTCCAGCACATTTGTTGTGTGGGAATGCTTGGCCCTCAGGAGCTACAGTTGTGTCAGAAATAGAAAATCGGTGAAGAAAGAGGAGTATGTGGGGCCAAATTCAACCTGTGTTTTTTCTTAAAGTCGTGTTTACACTTCCAAGGGGCATGCCAATCAATGGTCTGCTGCCTGGTGATAAATGAAGGGAGAATGGTACAATTGACATGTGGACAGGAAAGCAGAGGTGTAAATCGTACAGCCACAAAGCCAAGCCACAGTCTCCTTGTTCAGCCCTTTGTTCAATACCTCTGTTGCTTTTCACACGCAGCACAAAGTCTGTTCTTACATTACTGCTCCACTGTCTAGTCAATTCAAACATAATAAAGAAGTAGTAAATGTGTCCAAGGGCTAGGCGGTATGTCGACTAAATTATAGCGATATGTTTTCAAACAAGATATGGGATGAAACAATTCTGTTCATATCAATATAGTTTGATGTTGCGTAACATGACCCATTTCTTCCATAAAGCCATGCTGTCATGTCAGGCAGGCTTGTTCACTTTATAGATGAAATGGTAAGCAATCCTAAAATAACATATGAGTTGAAATGCAAAATAACATTCATTGCGTTTTGGAGAAAAATGGCTGGGTTGAGAATGATGACTCGCGTTATAAGAGTAAGTAGCTTGTTTGGGGAATAGCTTAGTGTATAGCCTACTGTGTGCGAGAGAGAGCCAGTGGAAAACGGGGGATGCGCTCCGAGCAGACAGCTGTTGGCTATTGGAGCAGAGCAGCGATTAACAGTCAAGTTGTCAAGTTGTAAATGTACAGTGTAGAGCAGAAGAGGAAAACCTGTTATTGTACTAAGTCAGTTATTTTTTATAGAAAACAACTGAAGGAGCATTCTCAGTAGTAGTTTATTTAAAGTAGGCTATTTATTTTGGATAATTTTTTATTCAAATATGTTGCAGCTGTATATTTTCAAAAAGGGAAGAAAAGCATGGCTGCATTTTATTAGATCACAGTCTGTTTGAATAAAAGTGCTTGTGTATTATAGAGTAGGTCAGTCAGTGGAAGAACACCAGCTGCTGAGAGCGATATTGATAAGCAATGTGCTCACCTGGCATTACTGTGTGCAGGACCATGCAAAGCCAATGGAAGAAATCCACATAACCAAGCCACCAGCTTTCTGAGTTTGCAAAGCCAATAATTCACTTTCATTTTACCACAATTGTAGACCCACAGCCCAGCGACTACCAGAAGGTAGTTAAACAGCACTAACTTATTTACCCCAATATGGGGTAATCGCAGATTCCGTCCAGGCAGAAATGACTCTGGTTTTAGATCCTGGGCAGATCGAGGGATTAGCAAAACTATGGATATGTACAACGACAATGATGAAATGTATAGCTTTGAGGATTTGCAAAGAATCTACAATATCCCTAGGAATCACTTTTTCAAATATTTGCAACTCAGGAGTTTTATTTTAAAAGAACATAATCAGTCCCCTTGTAGACCCCCTCTGTCTATCCTTGAAAAGGCCATAATGGACAACCTCCATGGTCGGGGCCAGGTATCCCTCCTATATAAATTGTTTGTGGATAATTCTGAAGAATCCTCAAATAACAAAAGGCTGGAGTGGTTGCGGGATATGAGCAGAGAAATCTCTGAAGCGGACGGGAAGACAGTTTGCCAATAAGCTCAGACGCAGACTATTAACACCAGGTTTAAACTGATACAATTTAAATGGATTATGCGCACTTACATAACTCCTTCCCTTCTGCATCGTTTTGATAAGAATAACCCGGACCTATGTGTTAAGTGTGGCCTAGAAGAGGGTACTCTATTTAATTGTCTGTGGAACTGCCCAAAAATTAGAGAATTCTGGGAAAAGGTTATACAGACGTTGTCTGACATTACCCTTGTGACGCTACCTCTATGCCCTAAGATTTTCATCCTTGGTCTTTTTCCAATTGAAACAAGACTATCAAGTGCTCATAAAAAAATAATCAGTGTATGCTCACTACAGGCTAAACACTGTATTGCTACTTCATGTAAGAGAACTGAGGCACCTTCAGTGGGATTATGGTTTAAGAACCTTTCCAACTGCTTAGCCATGGAAAAACTAACATACGCCTACAAGGGCAAAATTCAGAGCTTCTACAAACTATGGGGACAATTTACTAAATACCTTGAGAATCTCCAATCCAGAGGTCTACCGAGTAACTGATTCATGCTACTGTATTGATTAAAGTAAAAAGCAGGTTTTTTCCTCCTCTCTATTAAGTAAGGTTTTATGTGTGTACATTTGTATAGGTTTGTGTGTGTACATGTACATGAATATAGATCCTGTTATCCTGATAAGAGCTAGGTGCATGGTTGGTTGTGTATGTGTTGTTATGGTGTAAACTTTGAAAAATCTCCAATAAAATATAATAAAAAATAAAAAATAAAAAAAAAACAGCACTAACTTGTGTTCTGAAGGTGTTTTCACAATCCTCAAAGATTCCTCTTAGCATTTGGATGGAAAAAAATGCATGTTAAAAATCTGTTTCCCAAGTAGCAACTCTTGACATATGTTCTCTATATGGGCCTAAAACCGAGACCCGAACCTAGCCCATACCCACACCTTTCAAATCTGACCCGACTGAACCCACCTAGTACTGCCCAATTTCAGACCTGAATCCAAGACCTGAAAACAACCAAAAACAAGTATACAGTAGCTGGCTGTATAAGACACATTTTGGCTCTTACATTTATGTGCAAGGGGCTGATGGGAAACAAATACGGCTCAGGAAGGGAGAGGTGTGATTGTCAACAAGCACTGGGTCAAAGTTCACATCGACTGAAGTCAGAGCAGAGAGAACCAATTAAATAATTAATGGATTGTCCTTTTGTTGAGAGTGACATCCAATCTAGGATTTTCAATAGTGTGAAGATGGATCTTGTAGCTGCTGAATTTTATGCTAATTGGTGGCTTGTGGTAGTAATATAATGTTTCTATTCCTGTTGTTAGTGGATGGCTGCCTAACAGCGAGGAATTCTAATCTTAATTCCTGAGTGCAGGGTATTGCATTGCATGTGTTGCTATGATTAAATTATTCTGCTAAATGTCTGGATGGTCTGGATTTGCATACAGCTTTGTGCTTATGGGGACCCTGGTTTCAGCATCTGATAGGTTCCTTTACGGATCTGGGACAATTATGAAAGCATCTCACACAGTGTGAAAAAGCCCTCTGGATTTCTGACGCCGCATCTTATCATCAATCTGATTTCCCATGCTCTTTCACATCACATCTCTCTAGGTTTGAGCACTTTTGGTGTGAATACATACTGCACCACAAGCATCATGGAAGCTAATTAGCCATGTGAAGAATGTGGTGCATAAAGCATGAGCTCAGCTTTGCAAACTGCAACATAATCATCTTGCAGATGACCCATCACCACCAAAAGTGAGATAAACCCCTCTCTGTCCTCTCTCCCGCCAGCTCTCTCTTTCTCTCTGACACACATGCCGTCAGTAATGTTGTGGCACAACAGATAGATGCCACACAGCCCAACTGACTTAAACTGGTTAGAGAAAATTAGTTATGGAGAGGCAGGTAGAGAGGAAACACAGTGTGGGTGGTGAGGAGCAGATAAACCAAGAAAGACTGAGATGAGAAGCATATGGAGGTGGGCATGTTCATCGCACAGTAACTGGAGGACAGGGAGTGAATTAATTAAGAAATGCAAATTAGAGCCTGGCATGTTAAGAGAGAAACCGGCAGACAAAGTGATAGTAATGTAAAATTTTTCAATCAGTTGATTTAGTTTTATTATCACCAAAAGCACAGGGGTGAGTCTCAGTCATTTATGTGATGCAGTATTTCTGTGAAATGTGAGCATAAGCAGTAAATGACAGGAAATGAGGATCTTTCAAAGTAAACCCAAGTGTTGAAGGGAAAGCACAACTTGAATTGAACGGACACTTCCAGCTACACACACTGGGGCTTGTTGATAAAACCTCTTGAGAATTATAAATTTAAACGTTTTAGATAACAGCCCACAAGTTACAGTTTAAATATTTTGTACATATGAGGTACCAAGGAAATATTTACTGGGCACACTTAGGTTCAAATGAAGCAGTACGGGAAACGCATAAATTACCTTTAGGGGGGACCCAGAACAAAATGTGCAGTATACTATTGAATAACTACAAGCTACAAACAGGGTACTAGCAGACTATATGTTCTTTCATAACTGCTATATCACCATCAACAAGGCAAGCTAAGAGAACCCTGCAAAGGGTCTCAAATATCGATGAAAAAGACTCAATTTTTCCAGTCAATAAAGTCACCTGTTAATGATCCCTGTAGACAAAAGACATGGAAATGAAGCAGTAAGCAGGTGTTGTGTTGCAGGGCAGAAACAGTTTATTGTATTGTAAAGAAACATGTAAGATCAGATTCTTAATTGGATTTTTAAACAATGATGTTCTACTTATACAAGAGAAAAGGCTTTTAAAGGCAAACATATCTTCAAACTGTAGTTTGAAAATAGGACAGGCTCCTACATAGTGGATGTGCCTGTCTGGAACAGTGCTTTTTCTCATGTAACCTGTAGCCCCACAAAATGATATAGTAAGCTAATCATATGCTACTCCTTGAAAGTAATGTCTAGTCACTTGGTAGTAAGCTAGTTAGCTAGCTATTCCTAGTATCTTACTTTACGCTGTGAAATATATTCCTAACTATTTAGCTCTTATATTTTTGTTTTTTGGAAAAGAAAAAAATTACAAAGACAAACCTAATTATGGTTACTGAAGTATGATCATCGCTGTTCAGGGGAGGATTTGGCAATCAATTGGATGATATTGGCTTCCAAAAACTCTGAAATTAATACACAAGTTATATATACATTTTACATAAAGTTCTGAAGCATAATTCCCAAAGCAATAATATTCCATTAATCCTTTGGAAGTTATGCTAGTTAAGCCATCTTGAGTATGGTCAAGTATATAAGAGCAAGGAAAGGACAGACCAAAGAAGAGAGGAAAACAGCAGGAGTGCATTTTATAAGACCAAATTAAGTAAGACAAAACAGAGGAGCAAAAGCAAAAAGCTGATTTTTACTTCCATAGATGTATTATAATTTTCAGACATTTGTCTTAAAGGTCCCATGGCATGAAAATTTCACTTTATGAGGTGTTTTAATATTAATATGCGTTCCCCCAGCCTGCCTATGGTCCCCCAGTGGCTAAAAATGGCGATAGGTGTAAACCGAGCCCTCGGTATCCTGCTCTGCCTTTGAGAAAATGAGAGCTCAGATGGGCCGATCTGGAATCTTCTCCTTATGAGGTCATAAGGAGCAAGATTACCTCCCTTTTCTCTGCTTTGCCCGCCCAGAGAATTTGGCCCATCCACGAGAGAGAGACATCATGGCTTTCAAACGAGCAAAGTGGCAGTTGGTCAAGGCCACACCTCCACCTGCCACCTTGCCCCCCCCTCCCCCCCCCCCCCCCTCCCCCTCTCTCCTTATCAATAGCTACAGACACAGAAATGGCACATACTAAGGAAAGCTCATTGTGGGACTGGCTCTAGTGGCTGTAATTCTGCACCAATGCTGAATTTCGGGAAAGAGACTTCAGATACAGTATTAAGGGACCACTAAGGTCTATATAAAAGCATCCAAAGAGCGCCATGTCATGGGACCTTTAACGCCTGATAATTTAACAACAACCCTCAAATAACCAAAGAGTAGTCTCACATTGCCAGACCTATCTCCACTATGTCAAATAGGATTTTTGTCTTCCGCAGCACTCTCATAAAGGGTGCCAAATATGTTTAATATCAACGTGTAGTTTGTAGAAATGTACAATGCCAACTTTCGGCAACTGTGCTGTTTCTTAAGCTGTGGTAATCATCTGCTTATAGTTTTTGCATTACATTTTTAGTGGAACAGTTTACACTTATAGGTTGTTGTTTTTTTGTTGAGGCCATACATATCTTGTTCGTTTTACTTCTCCAACTTCACTCTGTATAAGCTGCAGTGTTATTAAGCTGGAGCAGCACTGGGGACCATGGCATTCTAACACCTGCAACAATGATGATAATTCTGCCTCTTTGCCTCTCTCTGACTCCAACCATCTCCTACACAGACCTGGCCTCTTGGGACCATTACACAAAATCTGGTGGAGCAGCTCAAACCTTTCTGTTCCACCTCTTCTGCTTTACTGTAGCTCTGTTTTGCCGATAGCCAGTAGACAGCTGTGTGGTCACTAGACTTGTGTGTGTGTGTGTGTGTGTGTGCGTGTGTGCGTGCGTGCGTGTGTAAAGGATGTTTTGTAACAGCAACATGGTTCATTTGGGAGACAAATTAAAAAAACTTTATGAAGCTTGGAAGCAATGTATTTTAAATATGCATCAGAGATGTTGTTTCTGCTTACATAACTGTTTTTTTTTCTGTTTCTGTCTTCAAGACTGCATTGATCTACATACAGCATATTGTATGTTGGCATGTCTGTTTGGAGCTGTTTTAATAAAGACCTTTGGATGCTTTTCAGCATGAAGCACTCTCTTCTCCTGACCTGGCAGAACCAATCAATTATTTTCTACACTCTTACTTTCTTACTAACACCTTGAGTGAGTGCATTGCAGACAGCAAACATAATAGCTGAGCCCCATTTACTATCTTTCACAGTTCAGTGCTGTTTTTTGGCCTTTCTTTCTGCGCCTTCTACACACTGATGGACAGACTGTGACTAATGCTTTCACTAAATCAATAAAGTGGACTGTGGGCATGCCGAAAGTACAAATGCACATGTCAAAAAGCATTATTTCATTTTACTTGCTTGTTTGATATCAACCAGAATAACTGCCTTGCGGTTGTATGTCTATGCCTCAGTCAAGTTGCAATTCACATCAATGTTGGTCAAGACACATTATAATATATGTAGTGAAGACTTTAAAGTAATGTAATAAAATGTATTAAGTGCATTTTTATTGGCAAAATTAAGTTATCGCTATATTGATATTTCCAGTGAGACACATGCTGTCTTCACTTAGAGACTATTTTTACAGACTGATAGAGAGCTTTACCACAAACATTCACCTGAACCTCAAAGATCAGCAAAACCAATGAGCTTGTGGTGGACTAACAGAGGAACAGGAGGTCCCCTGTCCTGGTTGTCGTCCAGGGAGAGGAAGTGAAGTGGGTGGACTCGTACAAGTACCTTGATGTCCTAATCAATAAAAAATGGGACTGGACAAACAACACTTCTTCAGGAAGGGACAGAGTAGACAGTTCCTCCTGAGGAGACTCAAATCCTTCAGTGTGTGCAGCAGGCTCCTGCAGAGCCAGTGCTCTTTTCTTTGCGGTGATGTGCTGGGTTGATGGCAGGCTTTGGAGGTCAGCAGTCTCAAAATGCTGTTAAGGAAGACCAGCTAGGCAATCAGGTTGGAACTGGACAGTGTGGAGGCAGTGGCAGAGAAGAGGACGAGGGACAAAATCAAAGCCATCTTGGATAAGCCTCTCTACAACCAGCTGTGGCAAGTTGGCAGCTTGTTGCAGAGAGAAGGATGAAGGACAAGATCAAAGCCTGGGAGTGTGCAAGTTAATTTCGAGAAACAAAAAACAGAGTCAAATTTCTTGCATGTGTTCACATGCTTGGCCAATAAAGCAGATTCTGATAGAGAACAAAGTTGTAGCCATGACAGAAGACAATGCTTCAAATATGGATGCTGCTTCGAAGAAGCTACACATTCTAAAACATTGATGCTTCACACACATCTTCAACCCGGCACCACAGAAGATTGATGCAATCACCACAGTTTCATGGTGGGCACCAAAGATTAGTGTCACCAATTCAGTATCCGACCAAAATGTGAAATGTGATCACAATCTCCCATTCTGTTCCTGAGTTATGGTGTTGAATAATGTCCAGGAAAATGTTTTTGCAGGGCATTATGATGTCCCAGTGAAGTTGACCTTGACACCCAATAATTCCCAACGATCCTGACAGCAGCACTGTTCAGTTGTCAGCGTCTTAACACATCCATGGTTATAATAAGCTCTGTTAGCTCTGCTGCTGAGAATTAACAGTCCCATTCCTGTACCCATCAAATTATTTCATCCTGCACACTTGTATCAAGCTCGTATCTTTCAGCTCTTTCAAGACTCTCCCTGAATACAAACGAGGCCTGGTGAGGCTGCGGTTGACAGCCGCTGAACATAAGTGATGTTCAGACCAAAAGGAGAGTGGTAACACTCTGCACGTGTTAATGATGGCTCGCTGTCATGCTGGCATTAGAGGCTGAGTGGCTGAAACGGGGCTTTGATCTGTGCTCTCTAACTGAAGGTCTTGCTGGCTGACTGGCAAGAGCAGAGAAGTTATGGATAGACAAAGTCAAATGTATCGGTGAAGGAGTGAGGAAACGGAGGACCACCCACACACACATATCTAAAAAGACTGCGTTGAGTAATAAATTAATTAATTTTAGTTTGGGGATGAAGTCTATGGCCTCTATTTGGTACTAAGCCATGAAATGTAACTCTTGCTGTGATGCAGAGGTCTCATATTGCCTTGCAAACAACTGTCAGACAAGTATATTTTGACCTAAGGGACAAAAATCTGACTACAACATTTAGGATTTTTCTTCACAAATCTGTATTCATTTGGATACTGCAAAAACATGAATGCTTGATCAAATTATTCTTCACTCCAAAATACACCTTAGCAAAGCTTTTTGGCATACTTGATTCTCCAAAAGAATCTTTTCACTGTTGTCCATAATTTATTAGATATTGGGCTGCCACGTTTCATTTTTTGACATCCTAAAAGGCCAACCTTCAAAAGTAATTTTCTGGTTTGTAAAAGTAAACTTGACATTTTCCATTTCCATTTATTTATCATTTTGGTGCAGTATCAACATTTTATCATCGCTGTTTTCAAGCCCCATGTTATCAGTGAGTTTACAGCCAGCTTTATTGTGAAAGGTACAATGTTCAAGGCTACATTGTCAGACAAAACCAAACATAACACGAGTGAGATAATGTTTATGTAATGGCAAAAGTTTTTGAAAAAGTATAGCATGATTTGATATAGTAACAAGTTCATAATCATGAGTATGTCATCATTTTCAAATATTGGTTAGCAGCAATGTGTTGGAATAACACAAACCACAATCTTTTTGCATTTCACATGATAAACACATTGAAACCAGGCATTTTTTTTACATTTGCATACTGTTCCTACTGCCAGACTTGAACTGTTTCTTAATCTTCCCTTAGGTCAGGGTCATGTTTGATCTGCATGTGGGGAATCATGGGTCACCCGAGTCATCTGTCTAATTGGAGGAGCTATTATACAAATCTGACCGGGGTCCATGACTTGCTTTTCTCTGCTCCCTGATTAGCATTTTATCAAAGTTATTCTGGACTGAGGGATTGCTGTCTAATGAGTTTTATTATTTAATTGTGTAATTTGTTTAATTTGGCTTCTTACTGACAAACCCAACAAAGCTAAGAGGCTTTCAAGTCACTAAACATTATAGAGCTCACAGCAAATAAGAAAACGGATGCAGCATTTGTATAAGATGACCGATCACCAACACCCTGATGGAAAATGACCATTTCTTCACTTTCCTCATAAAGGATGAGGACATACACATTGCACCCACTGGCACCATTATTGTCATTCATGAGAGAAGATGCAGGAAAGTTTTCGATGTACTGTAGGTGCTGTTTCTATGGTGAGTGAATGCATACCCATATACTTATTTCCAGAAACTAGTGCAGTACCTTAAATAAAAGAGTTTTCATTTTAACTACATTGTAGTGTTGTTGATTTCGCCACAGTCAGCATTTAAAGACAGCTGTGCTGTCTCTTCATTATTTTCATTAATGAATGTAACACTTCCGCAGGTATTAATTTCCAAACAGGTTTAGTGGCTTGAAGGTTATAAAGTTACGTTAAAGTATGGCTTTAATTAGCGGAGGTATTTTGCCGACCATAATGTTATTAGTGTTATAAGTTAGCAGCACACTTACACAACCGGACCCAGGGTGAGTCTGAGTGATATTATCTTCTGCCTTTGGATTAGAAGTGGTGAATTTACAGCTCACAGCAATTTAATACGATATAGTGTTTTGTTTGATATGTAGTGTCGGCAAAAAAAAACTTGTTGGTGAGTTTCCTCTTAACGCTCTTAAATGCTCTGAGTGAATTTAAGCTGGGCTTTTATTGTGAAGGGTAGACATGGAAGAGCCAGCGTTTTGGCAGCATTTTTTCCCCCCCACAACCTTTATTGTGCGGTCGTTTAGTTTTTTTCACAGTTTATTAATATCCAATATCCATTGCTGTCCAAACTGCTCCAAATTCCAAACCCCAAGTTCATTGGGTACCCAGGAAGCCATGTGTGAAGTAGATCGGATGAACGGTTCTTGAGTTATTTGAAAGACACACATACGCACACACGCACACACAGAGGGTCCTCGATTTTATAGTTAGATGCAAGGTCAGACAATAAGACATCAATCTGAAAAATAATAAACATACATCATTAAATTCACTCTTATCAAAGATTTGCTGCACTCTCTGTGTCGCAATAAATCACTGTTCAGGACTTTGAACATGTAAATGTGATATGTGTGAAATTGCTTGTTTTCAACAATGAATATGGAGTACAGCCCCTTTAAACTCTAAGCATCAAAATCTTCTGATAACAACACATGCATGTCATTTAGCTGCGTGATTGCAACCGTTGTGTGGCAGTAGAAGCATCTGGCCTCGACATATGTGATGGAGTAATTGGAGCTTTAATGGCTCTCAGTCAGAGCTACTGTATTGAGGAAGGTGAGTCACAGCTGTGGACAGCTACCATCACCTGGCAGTTACAAAAGATGGGTCTCTTTTCATCCTCACTAGGACCACAGGTGATGCATCCTAATGGAATACAATGAACTCATTTGTTTTGAATGGCATGCCCATGAACTCAGGTGACTGGATTCTTCCAGTCGTTGCTTCGTGTCAAAACTTTCAAGAGTGGTATCAGTCACTTAGTGAGTTGGCTGGTTCTCAAAAAAATCAAGAAATGTATCTGCACATGCAGCGTATAATGAATGATATGCTTGTTCTGACACATTCAAATAATAATTTCATGCTTATTTGAAAACATTTTCCTGAAAAGGTGATGGTAATTTGAGTCTGCGGTGCCTACGTTTAGAAGCAATACCTGGTACACTTCAGCTAATGAGCTCAGCCCACTCCAGGTATATGGCCTCAGGTCTGGATCTGCCAGTATTTCTCTTTATTGGCATCTGAGGGAGCCAATGAGCAGAAACATTGCAGTTCACTACCAAAGCCCCTGAGCTCTTTACCAACAAGTATATCAGTATGTCCAATTTAACCAAGGGTGTTTTTATGATTTTTTATCGAAGACAGTAAGCATTATTTAAAAACAGAAAGCACAATGCTAATTTGAGGCATAATTATAGCGGCTATGGCTTTATTTGTCAAAACGGAGCATGGGTGCAGTTAATTTGAGATGACAGCTAATTTTCAAATCCTTCACTGTACCTGTGGAACATGATTTCTTAACACTCCACAAAAAGTCAAAATAAATTCAGGCAATATTATCAATCTAACTTTTTTTGTGTGACTGAGAAATGATGATGATGAACAGTCTAATGCTGTCATCATTAAACATTATATTTTACAAACTGTGGGTCAGCCAGCATCTTGTAGTGGGTGACATATTATTGAGTTTACTCCCAGGAGTAGATGTGAGATTGTTTGCCTATTCTCAGCCCGCGATGCTATTTCAGCTTTGGCTCTGGGCCCCGATACAGGACGGGATGATAGGGCAAGATCGGCCTGTGTGAAACAGCGAGGCTGGAGATGTGTGAAAAGTGCGTGGGTGAGATAACTGGATGTGATTATGGAGCTACCAACGCCCTGAGGAAAAATAGATAACTGATGTGTGTGTATGTGTGTGTGTGTGTGTGTGTGTGTGTGTGTGTGTGTGTGTGTGTGTGTGCTTGCGTGCGTGCGTGTGTGTGTATCAGTGCATAACTTGCTCTCCGTGCTGCATTCATAAGAATGTGATTGCATTTGTGATGATTTAGGACAGTTATATATATATATATATATATATATATATATATATATATATATATATATATATATATATGATATGAATTCAAACAAATTACTGTAAATAAAGCTGTGTGCACACTTTTTTCTGTCAGCTCTCAAAACAAGTCCTCTCCTCTAGGTATTACTGATAGTACTTGCTGAAGCTCTTTTAGATATGCTTTTTTTTCTCACAGTAATCATTCTAATAAACATTATTTTATAACCTCTACAATTTATGTGGGTATTTCTGGAGCTTTTAGCCATGCCAACAGTGTGGCTCTGGGGATGGCAATGTCAGTCTGTTGGTCCACAACTTTGGTCCAGATTGAAATATGTCGACAATAATTGGATTAAAATTTGGTATAGAGATTTATGTTCTCCACATGATGAATTGAAATAACTTGGTGATGTCCTGTCTTTTCATTTAGCAACACTATCAGGTCAAACATTCAAGTAGTCTTGATACGTTGGTTTACTTTGGACCAACTTGCAAAACCTTCCCATCAGCGTCAACTGTACTTTAATGCTAATTAGCAAAATAGAATGCTGACATGCCAAAGTAAAATTGCAAACATGGCAAACAACATAACTGCTAAATACAAACATGTTAGCATTGCAATTGTGACCATGTTAGCATGCTGACATTAGCTTTTAGCTCAAAGCACAACTGCATCTCAGCACAGCTCCACAGAGCTGCTAGCATGGCTGTAGACTCTCAGTCTCAGTATTATTAGACTGCTGCATATTGTTTGTGCCTGTGTATAAATTGAGCCAATTTTTGTAAGATAAGCTAGTATCTCAGTCTTGCATTGCCAGACCTCCACAGTGCTGTGGGGTAAGGTCTTGCTAGATACATTCTGGGATAAGAGAAAAAAAAATGCTCTGGGTTGTTTGCATTTTTTTAAACCAATCACGATCGTTAGGCTGCGCTAAGTTCCGGGCGCAGCGACACCAGTTCTGCAAAATAGTCTCATTAAAGAACTTGTTTTGGTGGAACATTTGCACCCCAGCAAAATACAATGCCACATCCAATATTAAATGAAGTTAACTGTTCACACAACACAGTTACATGAGCTATTTAAATAAGCTTGATACATGCTTAAACGTAATTTGCACTTACCAGTGTATCGCCATGTGTACTTCCATAGAAATCCCGCCAATCTGCCACAAAACGTCCCAGTTAGATAGATAATGCAGTAAACATATTCTTTATAAGTCTTTACAATCATTCACCGAAAGAACCAAGCAGGCCTGCCTTATTGCACGATCCAAATTTTCTTTAAAACTTGACATTTTCAGCATGTAGCTTGCTCGCTCGAAGTTTGTTGTCATTTCCCGTAGCGAAGGGATTTTGAGAACGGCAACACAGAGAGCGGAAGGTAAGGGGCAAAGTCTGACATCCAGCGCGTGGCTTTATCCTGAAAAGGTACTTCTATTGATCCAAACTAGTATCTTATTAGCTGAAAGAGCAAGTCATAGTGGCAGTAAGAGGAGTGACATCCGACAACGAGATCCTCGTGACCCACTTCACTAAAACAATCACACATTTTACACTGACCTACTTTAAAGCAGCTCTTAAAACGTTTTCTGTTACAGTATTCTATTTACAGTATGGGGCTCACTTTCATTTCCATTTTGCTTTTCATCTCAAGAACCTTGCTGCATTCACTTCCAGCAGAAATTTAAGGCAGAGAGCTGGAAATTTCTTGTCACTCTTTCAATTGAGGAGGGGCACACAGTATGGTACAGTTTCCTGTTTTACTTACAATTTCTTCTACTTACTTTATTAATGTTTTAATTAACCTGGGAAACACAAGCTGATTTCCATTGTGGGACAGAATCAGCCACTTTTACCTTTAAAACTTTGAAAACAAAACATTCTGCTGCTCATAAAAAAAACAAAAACAGATACTGCAGTTTGTCAGGGTCCTGACGATGCAGTTTGTAATGCTGCCCATTACCTGACCTCTGTCGACTCATGCTGTGGCACAATCCAGGCTGGAATTTTGTGACGATCCTGAGCTTCCCTGCCAAGCTGCAGAGCTTGCTGTGTCTATCTGGCAGGCTGAGCAGGAATCTCCCCAGAGGAAGTCCTGGCCTGAATAATTCAACAGCTGGTGGGAAAAACGATCCTACGTGGTTCTGCCATCGATCCGACACAAAAGCAATGCTAGCTCTATAGTTTAGACTCAGATGATAGAGGCAATGAAAAGAGCTTTATTTATAAATTCCTGCTGCTCATTTTTTTTATTTTTTTTTTTATTTTTTTATAGAAAGATGTATTACAGAACATTTTAGAGGAGCTCTTCACAATTATTTTAAACTTCACAATATGTTGTTTATGTCATTATTAAAGCACATATATAATGATACTAATTAAATATTGCTATCAACAAAATAATAAGGCAGTAATAAAAATGTACAAAGGACAGTGAAAAGATGAGAGACAGTGATGAAGGGCCAGTGAAAGCTTTAATAACACTGTGCTGCATAACGCTTTACCCAACGCTCCTCTCTCGCTCTTTTAAACATATTACCGTCCTTCTTCCGCCTCCACAATTTCCTCTATAGCTTCCTTTACGTTACTTTTTTTTCTCCCTTCCTCATCTGTCTGCTTGTTACTTTTTCACCTTCCACTATAACTCCTCTTCCTAAACTCACTTGTCTTTTTTACCTTGGTCTTCCCTCCTCTTTCCTCCTCTGTCATACGCTTTGGATGACCACAGTACCATCCGCCCGTCCCTTTTTATTTTGTCTCACTGGCAATGCTTTGTCAATTTTTTTAGCTTCACTGTCATGCATTTCTTTTACAAAAAATAATTTGAAATTTGTATGCATCAGATTTGTTAAACATAAACAAATATAATCAAAACCGGAGCTTTAAAATGTCCCATATCTGGACATTCCAGGAAAAGTAACCGATTGCTATGGTATGGTAACGTTATGGTCTCCACCAACTCCTGAGGGAATCTTCTAGCTGCTAAATGCCCCACAAGGTTCACCAAAAAGTCTGTCTGCTGTTGATATAGTTTTATTTGCTTAGGTACAAACTTACAGTACATTTAGCAAAAATCCATTCAGTTGTGCCTTTCATTATCTATTCATTTCTGCAGGTGATAAATATCCAGTTATGTTTCCCTTGTTTCTATACAAACACACACACACACACACACACACACACACACACACACACACACACACACACACACACACACACACACAGTCTTGAGCCCGTGTTTCAGTTTACAGTTTCAGAGATTCAATTCTACACACACAAGCTGTCCTTGCACCAAGAAAATACACCTTCAATGGGAACCTTTTACCTTTGATGCACACATGCACAATATCCCATTCTTCTTGACTTTATTTAAATGCATGCAATACTGTGATATGTTGGCTATAGGCGCGCTAGCTTCCATAAGACTTAGGTTTAGACTCAACATCAGCCATGGCAGTTTAACTAACGATGCATAACAGATGGAATACTGTGTAAATGAATGCATCTGGACTCATTTTTACAAGTGAGCAGTATTAGTGAGTAGTATTCAGATAAGCTCCCAGAGTTTTACTTATTAGCCTGTGGCAGCCTATTTTTGCTGACTTATGCTCGTTTCCAAGTCAAGAACCTCCTCAGCTCATTTTTCATGTCTTGAAACGCCTCTTCAAAAAGAATCACTCATCCCTTGATATTTATCACCCTTTTCTCAGCCAGCACTCAGAGCAGTTAGAGTAGGAGAGCTGTGGAATCTCCCGCAGGTTAGAGGAAAGGGGCTGTCTAATTATTGTGGATTGTGTCAGATCTCTGTAAATAAAGTCAGCTATGTCTGTCTAACAAGGGCTTGTTTCTTCTCCCCGTGCAAGAGGAACTCCTTTATACTTAGTCTATTTCTGATTTCTCTCTCTCTCTCTCTCTCTCTCTCTCTCTCTCTCTCTCTCTCTCTCTCTCTCTCTCTCTCTCTCTCTCTCTCAGATATGTTCTCTTATATTCCTGCTCTCTTGATTTCACAAATTCTCTTCTGCACAGAGACATACATAACCAAACCCCCACGCATCACAGATCTTTTCATAACCTCATTTACATAAGGGAAGTTGAGTTTCAGGAAGTTAGTTTGAAACCCCTTTAGTATTGCAATTCCCTTTGAAATGGATTATGTAACACCTAATGCAAATGTGGTGACACATTTAAATAGTTTATATCATAGTGGTAGTTGTTATGATGCCCTATAGTGAAAAGTTAATTCTTTATTTGAGATTGTATTTGTGTTCTTAAAGCCATATTTAAAGTAATAATCACAAAGATCTTTATTTAGATAAATGTCTGTTAAGTCACAATCGCAGAATAAGGTAAACAATGGTGATTGAGCCTAGGCTATAGTTTACTGACAAAAGCAATTGCATTTGCTGTATTATGAACTGGGTGTCTGTGGCAACATTCCCAGAAAAAAATCACAAGCAGCGCAGAGTTAAACTGGATTTATACTTCTGCAGATGCTCCACAAAGAGCTTTTCGCCGTAGCCTACGTAAGCTGCCTGAAGTTTATACTTGTGCGTTGGTGTGTGCGTCAATCTCTTTAAAGGTGCAATATGTAATACTGACAGCTAGTTACTGCAGTACAAATTCAAAATACTGGGGAGAGTCGTCTCCCCCGCCCCCTCCTCCCCAGACTCGAAGTTCACGGAGGTTGCCAGGCTGAGACCGCAGCATCCACAACAATGATGCTAGACTCTTGTCTCACATAGCCAGATAGTACTTCACAGCACAGCGGAGTAGCTAATGTTAGATGCTGGCTATATTGACAGTAACAAAAGCCTGCGCTCACGCGGAGGTCTGTACCCAACTGACATTACGGTAGGAACCGCTAAAAACACACAAACCTCGCTGTCAATGTGAGTACACGAATGTTGAAATGACATAAAATCCCGTCCCTTGTAGCCGTGGTAAATTAGCCTGAAGCTAATGCTTACCTGTTCAGGAGGAAATCAGTGCCCTTTTGGGTTCTAAGCTGTCTCCATCTTTCAAATACATCTCCAATATCTACCCAGGGTTTGTTATGTGTCTGGTCACGCAACGGTTAGCAGTTTGTTTAGGTCGGGTAGAATTTGTCTCCGTTGGTCCTGTTCCTTTGTTTGCTGCTTTCATGGCTGTACTAACGTTACAGCTGTAGTGTGCTGGGTTTACGTTTTCACAGGTATTTCTGGCAAACCCGCCTGGCTGTCAAACTGGGCAGTTGATGACAACACACAGGCCAAAACACAAACAGAAATTCCGTCACGGAACGGAAATTTCAAAAGGAGAAAATACTGACGTTAGCATTGTTGTCAGAAAAGATAGTGTTTCAACTTAGCATGTTTCCTTAATATCTGATGATGCATTGTGGTAATTTTTGGATTTATTACAGTAAATATATTACATATTGGACCTTTAACAGAATAGCAGGTCCGGCATGTGTGTGTGCGTGAGCGAGTGAGAGAGTGGCAGCGATTAGCTTCGGAACGAGTACCGACTCCAGAGGCATAATGAGAGAAACAAATTGTCTTCCCTGTGCTTTCTGACCACTGTCGGAAATCTGTAGCAGAAAAAGTTAACGCTCTCCTTGATTACATGTTGTTTATGGAGAAGGAGGACCCAGAAATGAGTAGTGGGAAATGCGATGCTACCAAGCGGACCAATCACAGTTGATGTGGTATACGTCGCCGCAACGTGTAATTAAATTATTTGAGAGGTGCACGTCAGGTTATGGCATAGGGTACGGCGTAGGGTACGGCGTAGGGTATGGCGTAGGTTACGGCGTAGGGTACGGCGTAGGTTACGGCGTAGGTTACGGCGTAGGGTACGGCTATTGAAACAGACTCGCTCTTCAACTCACTTGTGTGTGAAGCAGCGTACTGTTTTTTCTGGTCTCTGCTTGCCTTAAATGGTTACTATGGCTAAACAAACAAAGAAAAGAGCGATGACTACACACTTAAAACACAAGTGAAAGTAAGATCAAAAAACACACCTGCAATTACCGCTGATTGCCATAGAAAACAAAACAGAATTATTTGAGATTGTAACTTTAAGGTTTAATTGCATCATCTTCTGGTGAAATGGTGGAGTGATCTTTTCAAATTTATCAAACATTTTCTAATTTGAAATGTGTCTTTCTTTTCTGTTCACAACTTTGTGGAAAAGGATCAGGATATTTCACCATTAGTAAATAAGGACTGTATTTTACAGTAATTACCACAGTCTGCAACCCTGAAGACATACACTCTTTAAGACCATTTTCAAAGTCTGAAGTGGCTGTATATTGTTGAAGATGAGCACCTCATCTAATGAAATGTTGGATGAGGTTTACTTCAAAATTTAGGGCAGGACCATTGTTGACTTGGGGCTGGTGTTTAGGAAGGCATATGCTGTGGGGGTTGAACTTGACACAGGGTGATAAAATAATCGCTTTGATGAGCTTTTGTTTCAGCAGACCTAGATTAGAGTACACTCAGATTGAGCTCCTGCGGGCTGGGTGATGGTGTTTGAAGCTTTAGATATTGCAGCCTTTTGCTGTGCTACTTCCTGGTTGAGTGCCTCATACACATCTATATGTTCATCCATGTGCTGTACTGTACATGAGATGGTTGTCATGAGGCTTAAACTGGTGTATCCTCACTCAATCGCCTCCTGGATGCAAATTTATTGGCTTGTGACAGGTTGGCTAAACTTTGACGTACCGTAAGTTCTCATAAAAGGCAGCATTCAGATAATGGCCAAGTTTAAAAAAATAGCCAAGGGTGTTGCCAGCACGAACAAATAATGCAAATAAGGTTAAAAAAAAAAAAAACAGCTCACAAGGTAAATTAAGTATAATGTTAATTGCCACAGGACCAATTGAATTAGTACCCCAAGAGTCACGTCAGGGGCTTCACTTCACTTTTTTTTCCCCAGAACGACGTTAAGCTTTAATGAATAAAGCTCAAACCGTATACAATAGATTGCGCAGGTGGTGAAATGATCCGTATTCAGACACACTGTGTATGGAACCTTCCCTGCTCTGACACCAAGATTACTTTTTCTTTCAGTAGCTATACTAATATCATGTTATTTTTGTACCTTTTTCAAATACAGGCATACTAGGAATATTTGCGCCTTACAAATGGCTGATCCTTCATTTTATCTTGCATTCATTCGTCTCTTATATTTTTAGACAGAGAAGAAAGTTGGCTAAATTCACACTGCACACAGCTCAATTTATGACAATGATTAAATCCTCCATTTTATTTCTAATATGTAAAACCAAAGGACAATTATCATTTATGTGTATTTGTATTTTCTGACTGCAATTATCATGCACTTGAGAGTATGTGTGCTGAAATTAAATTGGTTTAGTCTGAGGTCTAGAGCAAAGGTCTGAAAGTGTACATGTCAAAAAGTAGAAGCTTTTAATAATTAAATAGCACCAAATGCTTTTAATTATTCAACAGCAGCAGAAAATGACCCACTCATAGTGAACAAGTAAAATTATATTCTGTTGGCCTTTCCACTTGTTTTGATGCTGTTGTAATTACAATGATGTGTAATTAAGCTGTAATGTTGTAGTCTTTTTTGTTTTGTTTTTATTGCATTGTTTTCTAATGGACATAAACCAAGTGTCTCTCCTTTTGATGTTTGTTTTTATGACTATGTAAAAGCCTTTCATTTAGAGATATATAGGAAGCTATAGCTTTTCTTTGACATAATGGCCATTATTTATTTGATTTTTGCAACATATGTTGCATATGTCAATGATACAATGTAATGAACCAATGAACCAATCAAAAACAGTTTCACTTTCTACAGTAGGGCCATTTTCCTGTCAGCCACGTTACTTCACCTACACGCTTGGAACATGGGAGAAGTTTCAGTTGTTTGCAATCTGCAACCTCACCGCTAGATGCCATTCAATTCTACACACTGAATCCTTTAAACTATTGTACACAATTTAAGACAACATTCAACAATGTGTCCAGGGGTCTGTCTCACAAAGTTAGTTTAGTTTAGCTTATTGTGCATCTATGGGCTTAAACCTGGTTATTTACCTTCATAGAAAACACTTAGTTTTTCATCACCATAGAAACATAGGCTGCTCATCTATCATGCTCTACAGAAAATCATGTTTAGGTTATTGGTTCCAAAGTATTAATCCATCTTCCTCACCAATTACCTTTCTGGAAAGATGCCAACAGGAGGACCAAACCGCAATACGTATACAACTTTGCTGGCGATCTTCACACTCTGACTATAAAAGATGGCCTCTAATAAAAAGCTAACATGAGATCACGAATATATCAATCCTGAAATAAAGTTTCTGTTGGCCTAAATGTTTTCATAGGATAAAAAGAGTCAGACTACATCAATATTGCCTTAGCTGCAACATGAGAGAGACTTTGTTTCCAGAAAATCTTTTATCACATCAAAATGACACTGTATTAATCATGAGTGAAAATGTTTGCTTCAATAATGCATACCGGGCAGAGATAAAACTGTTTTCTCACACATTAAGACTATATGCAGTTTTTTTTTTTACTATTTCACTATTTCACAACTTCATAAATATATTATCATCAAAATATTAAAACAACCATTAATAACTAACACCTATGAACTTCCTATGACTATATTAGTTATACTTGTACAGGATCATAATTACTGTAGGTCTTCAATTTTCAATGAGAAATTAAGGGAGAGAACTCCCAAATGAAGTCAAATATAGAATATATTCAGATCTTTGGATACTCAACAAGTCTCTGATTGTAGCATACTCAGGAGACAATCCAAGACATCTTTAATTAACTTCTTCAACACAGACACAGGTGTTCCAGTCGGCTCCTATACAGACTAATTGTCTTTGACGTTTACTTATTTGCTCGGTATAGAGTCAGACACAAGAAAAATGTAAAGGAACTCAGAGACAACCTTTATAGCACTGGTTTGGTTTCTATTAATTTGTGAAGAAGGCTATAGGAAACACGATCTGATGCACTCAGAGCTAACAGCTAAAATAAAAATAGAACAAATTAAATGTCCTACTCCTACACTATATTTATTAGAAGGAATGTATCATTTTTAGATGAAGTGAGAAAAATAGCAACCTCCTCCACAGCCTCCACAGTTCCTTTTTAAAGGAAAAGAGAAAATGATCCTTACATGTACACTGTTTCTTATTTGTTATATGATACAACTGCTCCCTTTTATGAATGGCATTTTAACTGATTTTGATAACTTTCTTACTGAATTTGGATAAAATCTGATTGGTTCACATTACATTTACATTATGGGGAGTCTTTACACCCCATCGGCAAACATTGACTGGTTTCATAGCTTCAGAGATCCTGATACTACATGACAGGTCACAATATTTATAATGTGTAATGTTGTATTTACTTGAGGGTTTACATTCAAACTATAACAATGGAGAAGAAATAATTGCTGCATCTAGTTGTGCGCTAATGTATCCATTAAGGGTTAGGATGGGTTGGTAGATATAACTGAATGTGTATTTGGAGAAGGGCTTAATAAATTAAAGCAAACAAAGCATCCAGTTATTAAAGACAACATGTTGCATAACAGCATGATAAACTGAAAACGGCAAGATTTATTTATTTATTTATTTTTTATTATTTCCTTTCTTCTACTGGAGTTTTAGCCATGCAATATTTTTCTTATTAGGATGAAATTACTTTTAAAATCAGCGCAGTGTGTGCCTGAAACCTTGGACTCTGCACCTACCAATTCAAATGCTGCAACACTTCAATCACAGATCATCAGCAAGTATTGTCTTTGTAACTTTGAACGTGAGATATCTTGCTCAACTTGCTCTTGAAAGCAATAAAAGGGAGGTAGGAAGAAAGGATCAAAATAGATTGAGGCCGATGAAAGAACACCCGAAGATTTATGACAGGAGAGATTGCTGAGGTAAATGAAACAAGAAATAAAAACCAATACAAGAATCAAGAGATGCCAGTGGGCTTTTGGCATCTTGAGTGAGGGCTCTCATGTCACTATAGTGACTGAGCAAGCAAAAGAAAACAAGGTGGGTAATAGTGTTGGGTCCACAGAAGCCTCAGGCAGGCATAATGAAAAGGTCAAGCAAGCATGATGGAGGTGTTACACCAACACACGAAACACGGGCAGAGGTTAGAAAATGCAAATAAAAAAGGCTCAGGAAGAGAAGAGGGAAGTGCTTTAAAAAATAAATATATAAATGAATTATTTTCCAAAAAATCAATGGGTTGCTGTGTTGGAACACCGTATACAGTAATATGTGCAGTTTTACTGCTACTGCTAAACGTTCTGAAATGGAACTAGTTAAGTTTAAGCCAAGTTCAGACCTAAGATTCGCAAAACCGTTTTAGAACGTCGCAGAGAAAAGTTGCAGAGGTCTGAACTGGCTGCCTCAGCTCAGATGTATGGGACGTCACAGCCAATAGCTAAGTCAGCAACAAACTATAAAAATAAAATTATCCATAATTCATTTTATTTCTGTTACAAACTGTTAACTGGTTGAAATTGCAGACCCCGTTTTGACCTGACATTAAGAACCGTCCTGAGTGATCAGATCACAAGTGCATTTGGAGAAATAAAAACGTGTTTACGCCGATTTATCACTACAAATGTAACTGTAGAAATCAGCTCACTATCACTAACGCTATCCACATTCAGATTTAGATGCAACAAATGATATATTCAGCTACAAAAAGCCTGGAAGACGGAAGTTAGAACGAAAGTACAAAGAGTCGTTGCTATGGAGATGATACACCGTCTTGTCTCGTCGCATTGGTGTGAACCGGCAGGTTTCAGAAAGCTGCAGACTGGTGTGTTGCAAGTAGTTGCAAGTTTCAACTCTTCTCGTCACAAATCTTTGGTCTTAACTGGGTTAGGCAACAAAAATACTAAGTTAGGGTTGGTACAACATCAGGGATCGGCTTAAAATGAGTCACGTAAAATAAGGACGTAACGTGACTTCATGGATGTCATTGCGTCACAGTCTAGGGTCCGTAAAACTGCCTCATTATGCAGAATGTGTCTCTCTTATACTTTGTCACCTCACTTCCTCGTCTGCTCTCGCGATAATTACTAGAGCCACGAGAGGTTGCTCCCTAACCATAAACGTAATTGTTGGTCCTTATGAGCTGCTTGTTTTCTGGGTGAGGACGGGCTGGAAATCCACAATATCTTTTTAACCTTTATTAACTCATTAACTCTAAGTTTGTCTATATAACCCTTGACTCCAAAGAACACCTTAATTTGCCAAGTGGGGTATTTACTTAGAGTAACGCATAATTTGAGAGCTTATCAATAATATTGTCATTAGAGTTTAAAAAAAATCAAACTCAATCTAACATCTTCAAAGATACACAAATGTAATTGAGGGTCTACACATAGAAGGATTTTATGGGTCATTGTTAGTCTCAGAGGCTCGCAGAGAAGCCAATGTGTCACACCTCCAAAATCTTAACAATATGTGGAGTGGATGCATCAAGCAAGCTGATTGGTTGATCCACCTTCTGAAAAAGAAAAAAAACATTACACTCGGAATCTGCATGGTAGTAGAGATTAATGTACACATTTTCAAAAATAACAAATAAATCACAGAATATATAGATGGTATTCCTCTATCCATGTGAACGTATGCTATATAAAGATCTATGGGTAATATGGTTAAGCTAATTGTCCTGTCTTGTCCCTTCACTTATTTCATGTAGTACATGTAAGCATAGAGAAAAAAGAAAAAAATGAGAGACAAAGATTAGGTAAAAGAAGATGGATGATGGAGTAAGACAGAAGGGCGGAGAAGCACACAGTTATAACGAGACCCTTGACAATGACCTTTTTGTACTTCCTCCTCACATTACACAAGCCTATAATTTTCTGTCTCCAACCTTTGCTGTAAATCAATGCTGCAGACATAATCAAGCTTCAGGTTCAGAGGATTAATTTAAAATGTGGTCTGTGCTGGGGTACTTACTGAAATTATAACTACTGGCTTTATCTGTCATGACATTTTCGGATCAGAACTATTTAATAGTTCTAAGAACCGCCTTTTTTATTGTGTTCTGCACCGCAAGAATTGTAACGTTTGTAGTTCTTTGAATGCACTCAACAGCACAAGAGGAACCTTGAATGACATTAGTGTACGGTGATTGATTAAACACATGAGCCAATGCAGCAACGACAACAGCCATCTTTAAAAACCTGTCAGCAACAACAGACAACAGAAACAACAGCTTCCAACGGTCCAGGCTTTACTGAGCATATATGCGAGAAGGAAATGCAACGCAATTTTATTTATACCAACCGCCGGCTGACTTCACTTCAGTGTTTCTATTGTCGGTGCGAATACAAACTGAAAAAAAGACCCTTGAGGGTATGTAGGCTAGTTCTCAGGGGAGCTCTCCAGTGGGCAGTTCCTGTCAGGGAGTCCCCAGAACGGTTTGGTCCCAAAACACCTATAGTTACCAGTTACTAATAAAAACCATTAGTCTGGAAATTAATGGTAGGCTACTAATTATAATTTAGGCTAACTTTTTTTTAACAACTTGGCCTCTATAATCCACAGGATGCAAATTCACAGTTCAAAACAAAAAGAAAAGTGTGTTACCCTGACACTATTTTTACTTTAATATGAAGAGTGTGAGGTTACACTCTGAATGCTATCACAAAGAGGGAGGTTTGGTTGGCGTTTGAAGGGCAGAGAAAGATGAGCATTTAGTAAACACACAGACATGCTGGTAATCAGGCAGCTATTGTACGAGATACCAAACCCAACAATTTGCCGTGCTTTTATGCCAGCTCATTTTGTAGTCAGTGAATGTATCAATGAGCATTTGTGTTGGTGCACCTTACAAAGACCATTGGCTCAGACATTTTACGGCTGTGGTTTCATGTTTAAGTGCTCTCTTATCTCTTTGACATATAGAACTTGATCTATGCTATTATCTCCTGCCACATAGTAAAAATACCTTTAGTTAGCACATATTGAAAAAAAAAAGTAGAACCAAATAGGTATATTGATCACAACTCGATTTGAAAGTGCACCAAACCTGTAGGGTAGTCATCATAGTACTGTATTTCAGTTAGCCGTTTTCCTTTACTGGACAATTTAGTGTACTTAATCACAGAATAGTTCTGACAGCCATGTTACCTGAGACCTGTTTCCACAAGTGTGGGTGTGCACAGACTGTGCTTGATTGACATCTCTCTGACCCATTGATTAGTTTTGTTACACTTGTTAGGGTGGGACAACCTAAGCAAACCTTAACCATAGCGTTGTCACATTATAAAACAGATGTATTTTTCAACAGTGATTTGTAACTGTTTAGGAAGGCCCATGTCGGGGGGGATCAGGTCAGGATACACTTCTGTGTTGTTCTAGAGACACACATGAATAAACAACCTACTTTGTCTTTTTATTTGAAGGATTTGTGGTATAATAACATCTCCGCCCAACTTCAAACTCAGCATAAGTCTAATAAAAGTCAGAATGATTGAATACACCTGCGCAGGTTTGCAGGGCCTTTAAAATAGAGGTAACATTACTAGTATGAAAGTAAAGTTTTAGTACTTTATTATCTTGTTTTGGAATTATTTTGAGACCACTACTCTTAACTTGTACAAATGATCAGACGGCAGAACAGCACTATTAAAGATTAATGTTGAGGGGGTGGAGGGCCATTGTTTGTCTTCCTTGTGTTTAATTTTAAGTTACACTGCCACCTACTACTGTTTTTGTCTATTTCCTTCCTTGATGCCAGGTGTGGATGTGAACAGTCTCTGAAAGGGAGAGGGGTGAGGGCTTGAAAGTCACTTAACAGAGTAAAGTTTTGTTTGTTTCCTGTGAATCTACAATCAGAGTAGTAGCAGTGATGATTGAAAAAGAAACAAGAAATGTGATGCAACAAAAATGACCCCAGAGAGTTACCGAAACATTTTTTCTACAAGGACAATAGTTATTTTAGATTATTTTTAATAAAACATAGCATTTTATTAAGAGTACATGGATGTATGAAAGGTCTACAGAATTGAGCAATTTTACAAAAAAAGAGGTCTTGAATTGACCAATTCAGATCTCGCGTGATAACAACATGTCAGCATGAACAAGATGTTCATTGTTACTGACTAACAATTGTTTTTATTCTCTTCATTTTTCAGAAATCTGCTGGATAAAGACACATTCTCCAAGTCAGATCCATGTGAGTACATCACAGAGACTCTGTGTTTGATTGTTTGTCTGTACTCTTCTGTCATCACTGTGTAGGTACTCTAATCCTAAAAAAAAACCATTCTGTCCTGCTCCAATTTAGTTTTTTTTTCTCTTTTCTCTCTTCTGTTTTTTTGTGGATATGTTGCCCTGTGATTTGGGAAATCTTTGTGCCATGTCTGTTTGTTCACTGTTCTGCTAAAACTCCTCATATTGATTTCCCATTTTGGAATCTGATGAATTTCTCTGATTGTATATCCCCTTGTCTCTTTTTTCCCCTCATTTTCTCTTTCTTTCACAATATTTCATCTCTTCCTGTCTTTATGGTACTTTTTCAAAGTATGCGTGCTCTATACGCAAGGTGTTGAAACCAAACAGTGGAGAGAGGTGAGTGTAAACACACACACACACACACACACACACACACACACACACACACGGAAATGACTTATGGCCAATAAAGTTCTTGCTGTGCTTACTGTGTGTTTGTCGTAATTGTGTGTTTGTGTGTCTGGTGAGGCTCTACTTAAGATGGTTCAGGTCTTGTGTTTGTCTTTTCTAAAAATGCCAGGGAAATATTCTCTAATTGGACACTCCATCCAACAAAATAGGCCCTCACAATGTAATGATCAATATGTTGACACTTTGGGGACTAAACAGCACGCTGGGAAGGCTTTAAGCCAGCTCTTACTGAGCCTTTATTCAGTCTGAGCAGCATTACTGTCCACTCTCTCTACTTATTATCTGACTGGTCTGTTTGTCTATTTATTACATTGTTCTGCTGATATAATAATAACAAATAAAAAAAATAAAAACATTTAATGATAGCGCATGAGTAAAGTGACTGAAACTGAAATCTGTCTGTCCGCTGCCAACATTGTGAAATGTGGGGTGCCTGAGTAGCTCACGTGGTAGAGCGTGCGCCTCACGTACAGAGGCTCAGTCCTCGCCGCCCTTGGTTCGGCTCCGACCTGCGGCCCTTTGCTTCATGTCATCCCCCTCTCTCTCCCCCCTGTCATGTCTAAGCTGTCCTATCAAATGTCCTATCAAAGGCCTAAAGGCCTAAAATGCCAATAAAATAATCTTTAAAAAGAACAACATTGTCAAATGTGGCACTTTTAATAATAAGGCTGGTGATATTCTACATTTTTCTTATTGTCCACAAATCCACATCCTCCATAGAGCTCCATTGTTGTCCAAAAAGTAAAAACACACCAGTGAGCCACACCTTTGCACTGACATTTTCTTTTACAAATAAGCATGGAGAGAGAGAGAGAGAGAGAGAGAGAGAGAGAGAGAGAGAGAGAGAGAGAGAGAGAGAGAGAGAGAGAGAGAGAGAGAGCGAGCCGGGGCACGTTCAATCTCAGAACGGTGTGCACCATTGTGAAACAGTGTGCAACTGCTTTGAGATCATAGACTGTAAATATTAAGTCTATGTTTGAGATATGTTTTCTCTCGTTTGGTGGGTGTGTCTCTAGTTTATTTGCTCAGGTCACAGGTGATACTCAATCAGCAGAGACGTGTCTGTAAACTCGTGGTAATAAAAAGGCAGAGTGCTCTCTCCCCGTGAGGTTGAAAATCAAACTGGCCTGGAGAACTTCCGTTGTGTAATCTGGATGCACTGTTTTTTTTGGTTCATTTGTTTTCAGGGATTGTGTGCTTTTCTTTTTGCATTGTTTCTGTTTTCGGAGTTTGTGTGCTTTTCTTTTTGCATTGTTTCTGTATTTGCAGCGTGTTTGTGTATTTGGTTGTGTTGTGTGTATTTGCAGCGCGTTTGCTAAAGGCTGCGCATGTGTTGTCAAACTTATGAAGATGTTTTCTTAATTTGCATGTGTGTCATTGAGTTGCAGTGCGTTTGCCCCTGTCGGCCACCGTAGATATGTGATACTGCGATTCTCGCCTGATATCGCGAGAATCCAGCTGCCGTGCAAGATAAAAAAATAAACCACTATCTGCTGCTTTAAATACTTGTTTCAACAACAAATTCATGGTTGAAAATAGTTCCAAAACAAATGCACAATTCACTCCTATTTGAGTAATATTGGCTATAAACTACAGTGGCCAGCTGTTTTAGGAAATTACTGAAGCTTTTTTATATTGAAACAATATATTTGAAGGATTTACTTAGGAAAGTCAGAAAGTATGGAGGAATTGACTGACTCATTGTTGGTTGAGGTCTTTTCATGCGATCAGTTGATAATACAAAACAGTGCCAGCCTTATGTTTTGAAAGGCTGAGCTACAGATTGCTTTCAAAGGCAGAATCAAGGAAAAGACAGTGACAATAAAACATTGGACAATATAAAGTAGACATTCTGCTCCTCCTGTGCAGAAGCAATCATAAAACCCACCCAGCTCACTGTCACCAACAGGAAAAAAACTCCTTATAATCACACATGGTTATGGTTTTTAAGTTAATGTTAATGCTTGTGTCTATTGTATATTACCCTGTGTGCATCTATGAATAATTGCAACTCTGGACTACTGTTTTTGTTCTGTGTATCTCTGCCAATTTCTCTCTGTGTGTGTATTACAGTCAAAATATATTTCTGTGCATATGCACACGTTCAATGTTCCAATACTTACTCCCCCCACAATGCAAATTGTCAATGCATCGAAGTGGCCACAGATTTTTTACGGACCTATTCCACTGTGAATATATAATGTATAATGGATCATAGTTTAATGGAATTCATATGTATTTATACTGCCAGATGATCCTCCTGCTTGTGTGTTTACTTGTTCAAAGCAGATGGCTGTGTGGGCTTTCATTCAAATATAGCTGAGGGACTGCGGAGGACTCTGTTGTGTGTGTGAAAATGCTTATGCATATGTGAATAAATCATAGTGGTACGCATATGTAAAGATCTTTGCATCATAAAACTCTCATTCGCACTTCTCACAAAATACACTGTGTAAGTGTACAGCTAATGATTGTAAGACAGGCTGTTAATCCAATCAAGTACACACAACATAATTAATATAACAAGCATTTCACTTGAGTTTACTTTCAAGTCAAATTATACTTAATTCTTTCATGTTTGCTGATTTTGTTGTAAACCGTCACATCTATAATTATATTGGTAAGAGGTGGTGGGTGTTGATGTGGCTCCAGGTTAACATGCCCAAACCTCAGACTGAACAAGTGAAGCTAAACAGTTGACTCACTAGGTACTTTTAAATAACCTTTTCTGACAGGACCCCCTAGCATACCGGACCGGTTAGGCTTGGGTCACATTTGATGATGATTTCCACCTCCTCCAGTATTTGTCATGTGTCATGTTAATGCAGTTGGTGCTCTCTATGGAGCTTCTTGATTAGATGAAGAATCTCTCCTAATTTTTTTGGCATTACTATGCAAGATCACAGAACTATGTTCATTCTCCTGTGCAGTAAAGTGCTTCTCTCTAGATTTGGTGAGAAAATACTTTTAGGGGTGATTTTACGCTTATGCTGATTGAGTTTTTTTTTTTTTTTTCTGGTCCAGAGGCCGTTTTCCATCAGAGTTAAAGTGCAGGTGAAGTGTGACAGCTGTTATGTAACTCAGGCGCAGTGTCTCAAAACTAATATGCTAGTAGTTGAAAAACATAATTGTTCTAAGAAATATTAACTGTGTATGTTATAGTGTACAATACAATAGATTTGTTGATTCATTTATATATCAGGAAATTACTGATAGTAAGCTCTGGAATGGACTTAAGTATTCAGACAGAGTGTATAGTAGGATATGTTTACCTGGTGCCAGGTACGGCTGTTCTTTTGCTAAGAATTATTGACCAACACAACCTCAGTGGAGTACTAGGAGCATCAAAGAGACCTGTCCTCAAACAAGTTATGTAAACATAATTGTCCTTCTACACTAGTGGCTGTCAAATAAAGGCAAAATGCCAAAAAAATGTGGAATCAAACAAAGCCCTGTAATCTCGTAAATCAGTTACGCCAAATTATTATTAGCATGGTTAAAGAGTAACTTAACACCCCCTGAAAATCTTTTACTTTGCTGACCTCCAGGAGTTTAACTTCTCACCTTGCTGTAGTGATATGCAGGTGCACTTCAATACCCATTTATGGTCCTTTGAGAGAGTTACTGTGTGAGTACCTGTGTGTAGCTGGGATAGCTGCTATACTACAAGAGGCTCTCTGTTGTATGTGTGTCTGTGGGGGAGTGTCAGTGCATAGCCGTAGCCATGCTGTCAATATTACTTTTCGTCAGCCCGAAACATCTTGTTAAGCTCTGGATATAGCATAGATAGCACAGTAGGAGAATCCCGTTCATGTGCGACGTTGCCTCTCCACCAACACTCATCACGTCTATTACGTAACGGAACTTGTACTATTTTTGAGCACAAAAAGCTGTTTTTACACACAATATTATCAATCAATCAATCAATCAATCAATCAATCAATCAATCAATCAATCAATCAATCAACATTTATTATTATAGCACTTTACAGCAACCAGCAGGTATCCAAAGTGCTTTACATCAAGAACCAAGCATAAAACAATATAACATCCAATAAAAAGAATAAAAACATAGAAAACAGTAAAATCTGAAAAGGTAACATAGAAACAGGAAGAGGAGATGGATTGTCACACCACTACTATGTACTAACATTCTTAGCTTGTATTGAGCCTAGGAGTTTAAGTTCTGATATTTATGGTTTTACAGCTGTTTTTTGTTTGTTTTTTGTAATGATTGCATATGGACAAACTAAATATTGAACATATGAAAAAAACTATGAAAGTCCCTTTTATGGACTACCAGAATCAAATGAAATGATAATGAGGTGTAAACAATAAGTAAATAAAAAATAAAATTTTCCTGGACTGGGTTACAGGTGCATAGCATTGGTGACTGCGACACAGGATAATAACCTGTTTAAAAAAAATTGTTTATTATAATTTTTAGGGGGGCTGAGATAAAATTTAGGGGGGCTTGCCCCCGTAAAAAGGGTCTAAAATCGCCACTTGGACAAAGTCTTTTTGTGTACTGCAGCCTGCATAGTGCAGTCACGGAAGGCTTGTATCATGTGGACACGCCGACAATTTTGTTGTCATTACTTAGAATTCCTCATGGGGTCGGCAGAAACTATGCACTATAGCTTTAAAGCTCTAACAGACTTTGCGATGTATTTTTTAATGCCACGTTTCATGGGGAGGAAGATGTGATTTTCAGCTGGTTGTTTGGCTCTTTCTCTTCCCTCAACAACTGAAGTACCCTCAACTCTCTATCATTCCTGGGGGGCTTTTCAAAACCCTGTGTGCTTCTCTCACTCTGTCTTGGGGAATCTTAAACACACGGCAGTATTTTTCACTGAAGGCCAAAACAGAAACAAAGCTCAGTCTATACTGCACACAGTTGGTCCACACTAATTCACACCATCGTCATTTACCTCTCTCTGTGAGAACACAAGACTCCACCAAGCTCATTATATCAGCACCATGCTACCGTCTGCTGAACATGGTACGAGGAGAATAAAAATCCATATTGGCTAAAGAACTGGACATTGATATGGCATAAATCCCCAGGGGTGATTCATGTGTGTTCCAGGGAAGAAGATAATTAAATCTTTGTTAGGTTTGGAACAAAAACCCCACAAAAATAATGAAGGATTAGACTACCCTGTTGTCGCCTTTATTTTGTGTGTGTGTGTGTGTGTATGTGTGATTTTTCCTGTGTCTGTGCTTTCACATTTCAATATCACACACTGCAGGTCTATATGTAGACTCTACATGTGTCAGCTGCTCTGCATCTGTGTGTGTGTGTGTGGTACGTGTTGAGGGTGTGGGTCAGGGACTTCAAGCCAGATATTCTCATTAGCCAGCTCCAGCAGCCCAGCAGTATCTAATGAACTCTGCAGCACAGTATTGTCTCTTCCACTCAGCAGGGAAATCATATTACGGAGCTCATCTTCACTATCACCCGTCTCTTTACTAACATGGGCTCACAGCCTCATCAACACCTGGGGCTCTCTTGGAAAGTAGGGGTGGCTCACATATCAGTGTCCTTTTCTCTACTTTTCTCCCTCGCTGGTTAAATTTAGATGTCAGTGAGTGAAAAATATAACCTTAAAAAAAACAAGATCAAAGAGGTGTTCAACATTTTGTAACAATATAGATGTGTCTGGTTTTTTAGCAGTTGAATTGTCCTAATTACCCACATTGTATTGCATTTGATGTTTTTACTGTATTGATTGAAAAGACAAAGTTAACTCACACATCCACCTACAGAACCTGCTGTCCACATTATGGAAAAACAAAATCGATTCCTACTTGCAAGTGGCTTCCTTGTCATTGATTGAAATTGTAGAGTTTGGCAGTGTTCCAATAAAACAGGGCAGACTACACAGCTGTTGTAGTGCAGTTGTATGATGTCGGATTTTACATTGATATTGTACACTGCAGGCAAGACACATAAAACAGCAATACTCTGATTCCATCTGGTGCCTGAACCACTGCTCCAGCAGTTGTAACAAAATGAATGAAGGATAAAGATAAAGATTAATTTATTGAGAATATTCTGATGAAGATCATAAATGAAGAAAATGTAACCGTGATCAGTAAGAGTCACTTGAATCAAGAGTTTGCTCTTTTCCTTTGTGAAATAAAAATTAAACTGAATGTTAAAGACGTTCACTTAACAGATGCAGTGCTTAGTTATATTTAACCTGGAAATTATGTTTTTGTGAGCAATGAAAGATGAATTACAAACTTGGCATAAAAGGGCAACTGCCGCAAAAAGCCTCAATTTATTTGTGTGTCAATTGGTTGTACGTAATGTCAATAATTGCAAATTTGTTTAGAAAAGTCACCAAAGTAAAGTATAAACTTAGTCTGGTGGCCCTGTGTCAAAATCAAGACCTTATAATTTTGGTTTATGTTGTGCTCAGATGGTTCATATTCCTAAATGATTGACACACTGAATATCTTATATATTTGGGGCTATTTGTTGGTCTCTGTGTACACTACACTTGATGGGAACTCCAAAAGGACAGAGTACATGCACAAAGTCACAGTGGCAGGAGGTTTAGCCAAAGAACAACTTTTTGCACAAGGGCCATCTAACAACTTAATCTGGCGAAAACATCTTACAATAAGCATGAATGAATAAGAATTGTGAAAGCATGTTGATGCCTTAAGTAAATGTCCATCAATAATACCATAAATTGTGACATGCTATACAGTAGGTCACAAGTGTTCTCCTTCTTGCATTTACCAACTACTACCATCTGAAATCTTCACACTTGGAGTATTTGATTAAACAGTGAAATTCGACGAGGCTTTAAATGATTTATGTATGTATTGTATCTTGTATTTTAATCTCTTTATCAGCTTTTTGTATAGTATATGCATGTGGCATTGCTGGGTCTTTGCCAGCCTTTTCTCTGGCATATTTCCCTGCATTCTGCACTTTGCGAGTGAGAATCCAACTAATTAGGAGGCCCTAATCACTAGCTTTCTCCCCTTCTCTCTTCCCACTCTTATCCCACTACTCCCCCCTCCTTTTTTGTACAAACCTCCCACTACTGCCCCCCTTTCTTTATACATCTTTAGCCATTTTCTTACCATCTCTGTCTTTCTCTACACATTTCCTAACCTCTTCCTTTATCTCTTCCTCTCTGTGGGGTTAATGCGTGAGTTATCCTGCTATAATTAATGTGGGAGAGGAGTGATGATCAAGGAAACAGTAAACACACCCCTGGCTTCCTCTGCACAGCGGCAGCGTGTGAAAGTTAAAGTTGCACTATGAGTTTCTGCATGGTTTCAACGCAATTTCATTTTTGTCTCAAATCGTAGGCATCTCTCCTTGAGCCGCTAGCTGCCTGCCCCCTGAATACACTGTGAAAAAGCCCGGTCTCGGGAGACAATACAGGGATCGTAAACGTCAAATAAACACTAGAGGCACAGGATAGGCACCAAAATACAACAAAACACTCCAGCCAATCACCAACAAGATGGTTGGGGGAGGGGGTGTGCGTTAGTGACAGTTAGTCAGTTAGTCATGACATTTACAGAAACATGGGGGGAGGGCTGAGCTTACTCTGTTTTGTTTTGAATTTACTTGGAACGTCAACAGAAGTGACCATGCAGGAACTCATAGTGCACCTTTAATCAGGCCTCTGTAAATGTATGCGTATAAGCGAGAGTCTGAGAAAGAGAAGAAAAGAGCGGAAAAAAGTGCAAGGTGACAACAGCACTAACAGTATTTGTTTATTAAAAGTGTTTTGTTGTCTTGCTTTTCCTTTCATCATTTTCTCTCCTCACCTCCATTTGTCTTTCTCCTTCCACAGTTTGGCAGAACGGAGGTGATAGACAACACCCTAAACCCAGACTTTGTTCGAAAGTACATCTTGGACTACTTTTTTGAGGAGAAGCAGAACCTTCGCTTTGACTTGTGAGTGATTTTCTCTGAAGTCGTATAAACATACATTTCTTCAACATTTCTTCTCTGCTGCTCTCTGTCCTCCTTCACTGTGATGCATTTTTTCTCCCTCCGCTCTGTGCTGATTTAGAGCCCTTTAATTACAGTCTTAAAAGATTTACTGTTTGGTAAGCACCGCCCCCAAAACAGCGATTGCCCAATCAGATTAGCAACCGTAACTAGTAGGTATGTTAATAATTACCGTTTAACCATTAACTGATAACAAGAATTTTGACCAATTATACTATCAGTTAAACAGTTAAAAACAATATCATTAAAATTGTTTTAAAAAGTAATTTAAAATAGTTGATTAAAGAAAAATTGGCTATACCATCTATTTCTTAACTGATAGTTAGCTTGCTAGTAGCAGGTTGCGTTTGTGAGTGTGTACGTTAGTCAGACATACAGCTGACAACCTCACAGCTAAACTACTGTAATCGACGCAGTGGAAACGGGCTCGGACATACATTGAATGCAAGCGGGTCCATTTTTACTGCCAAAGTGGCTGCACATGTCCATGACAATGCACACAACATCGTGGCTGCGCGATTGGTACAAGTTCACAACTGTCCAAGGATGCTAAAAGCGAACTGGAACTCAGTTGCCTGCTTGCCGGTTAACGGTCAGGGGCGGGGCCAGACGTTATGAATATTCGGGGCTCAGCCCAAATCTAGGGCGTTGCTGGGGGCATGCTCCTTTCTCATTTACAGCAACTATGTGCACTATTTTTTCAAGCCAATTGATAAAGAATGCTTGAACTCTGTACATAATTTGGGAAAAACATGATAGTTGCTATGGAAAACAATCATCCTGTAGAGCTTACATCCTATTTGGTATCCATGTCTTCATCATTCTGAAACCAGATTAAAACAATTTATGAGGATGACTAATTTTCACTTCTGTCTCCTAAAAAGAGGTAAAACTTGTCTGATGTCTCTATTTTTAAGTTACACAAGTAAGATAGATAGATAAGATTTAAGATAAGATAAGATAAGGAATTTGGTGTAAGATGACAAATCAAGTAAATGTGGTCCTCAACACTTTTAATTAAATATTAGGCCAACACAAGAACATTTACTCAATTAAATTAGATGTATTTAGGGAATAGCGTAGTAGTAGTAGTAGTAGTAGTAATAGTAGTAGTATCATAAAACAGTTGAAGATATTTTAAAAACCTAAAATATTCAGGGCTGGAGCCCCTGAGGCCACCCCCCACTAACAGTTAATGATTGGTTAACAAAGGTTGGTCAGAAAAAAAATCTAAATTAGAATCCCTAGTAACTAGGCACAGCAGACCTGTCAAGCTTTGAATTTCTCTACATAACAATGTGACTTTTTGCCTGGGACACGTAGTTTAGCCTCAGTCTTTCAATACGATATCATGTATGTAGCCATCAATTGCATATTCAAGAGAGCCCTTAATGACGGTTCTCATTTTAAAACATGTCAGCAGGAAACATTAAAAAGTCAGCTGAAGATGGAGTTTTCAGCCAACTCATGGTGTTTTAGCATTAGCAGAAGCTTACGCTAGCTACTTACAGCTGATAAAATAGGATACCGGCAGTCATCATTTTAACCAACAAAATCCAGAAATGAGGGGCTTGCTTTTCACTTCTGTGTGAAATCAAAGACCAATCTTTTAAAAAATGTAAAGAATTTTGAATGAAAAATCTGCCAAAGTTATTGCTGTAACCTGCAAATGTGCTGTGTGAGAACTAAGCGGTTTAGCGAAACAGTCGATTCGTTTTGTGACATGTGATTTTCATTTATTTTTGATTTGATTTGATTTATTTTGGATTTGACAAACAACATAATTCAAAGGAAAGCATGTTAAAGTGTAAACACTTATTTCCAACATGGTCCTTGGTGTTAAAACATGCAACACATAACGAAGACCTATTTCAGTTCAAAGACAATAACATATAATACAGATCATACAAGATTTAAAAGCATTCTAAAATTAGAGAATCATAAATCACATACAATCATAATCAGTCTACTCTAATTAAAAAATATATTGGCTATTCTAGTCCATAAAATTTATGATTTCTCAGTACAAATGAATCTGTTTCTGACACAACAGTGGTCATCATTCTTGTATGTAGCGTGTTGTTGGCCAGCATTAAGGGTTAACTACCAGCTCTTTACAGGCTGGACACACAAAGAACGCTGCCTCATCACTTGCTGTGGTTAAGCTTTTTCATGGATACAAATAATCTTAATTTGAAATCACATAAACAACCATTCCCTCAGAGCACCTGAATACGGTGTCCGTTAGCACAACGTGCCTTTATATCCTCTACAGATAAGCCACCACAAAATATAAAACTAGATGCAATTTGGCAACTCTGTAGTATAGCACTTGATCTTTTATTTAAATGAATAGTAAGAGAAACTCATAAACATGTAGCGTGTCCAGCCTGAATAATCTCCAGGCAAAAAGGATCTATCGTTTCATTGAGTGTTTAATCTTGGTACATCACATATGGTCCACTTCCTTCACTTTCAAAGCTTTATATTCACATGCAAATCAGACCAGGTCCACCACTCATTATTATTGAAGAGAAAAAAAAGGTCTTGTTGAACCCTTACCCAATTATTCTACCCAAATATAGTAACATCTGAAAAGATACTAAGATCCTGTCCTCATTTTTATCTTGGCTCATTTTTAGTGTGTGATGTGAATTGTGTTGACTGTTTTTGATCTCTCATGAGTGCACCCACTTTTGTGCAAACTGTGGTTTTCAATTTAGCAAATTAAAATTTCATATTATTTTCTTTTGTCCTGTTATCCTTTTTTCCTTGGTTACTTTTCATTTAAATTCATACCCTTCCTCAATTGCCATCATACCCTTTCCCTTCCCTAGACGTTTGAGACACACTATGTCCTTAAACCTACAAACAAAATGAGATAAGCGTGGTGAGAGTACTTCTTTTCTGCTCCCAGTGATGACAGATCACCAGCATTTGTTTAAAAGCTTGCCTTTATGAGCATATTAATCAAAATGTCCCCATTTAGATAAGAGTCTCATCTACTTTTGGAAGTAAAATGGCTTTGCTGCTTTTATTTTGTTTCCCTTCAGGTATGATGTCGACTCCAAAAGCCCAGACCTGTCCAAACATGTGAGTGCACGTATTGTGACCTTGAACCACGGATAAATGGAGGCCAGTCTTGAGTAAAATCTGAATTTTTGGCTTGAATGGCTGTGAAAATGAAAAAAGTAAATATTGCTTAATGGAATATGGTGTTCAAAGTGATTTGAGACTGGCCAAAGTCTTTTTATCAGTGGTCTGTTGGTGGCAATGATAATGTTTTTCTGTTGACTGCTGCATGGTATCGTCTTGATGGAATAGAGCAAACCCTTTTTATTTTATTATTATTTTTATTATTGCCTGATCTCTCAGTAGAAGTATCCAAATACAAATGTTTGTTTCTCTTTATTCAATGTCTTTGTTTTTAGACTTAAACAAGGGTTATCCATGCTGTAATTGTGCTATGAATATGCTAATTATATTTCTATAGATCTATGATTAAGTCTTATCTAATTTTTTTTAGTAGTATTCTGCAGGCATTGTGTAATAACGTGCTATACTGTCATGTAGAAAGCTTGGATTATGCAATGCTTTGTTAGTTTCCATTTTAAACAATATATTACATTACATGATCATTTCTGTTTAACTAGAAAAATATAAGTTGGTTTTTAATCCATAAGTTTGGAAACTATGGTGACAGAAAGCATTGACAAAACTTTAAAATAATCAGTTTGGATGATTATTTGACGTATTTGGATGACTGGGTTTGCTTGTTTTCATCACTAGCTTCAATTCTACCTGTGTGCTTTGGGTTTTAGTTCTGGCACAGCATGTTGTCTTTCCACTTGTACTTCACCATCTTGAGCAATGCTAGGAGTGCTAGGTATTTGGTATAGTGTTGTGATGATGTTGTTATTGCTGTTGTCGTTGTTTTCATTAATGTTGTTGCTGCTGCTGCCCAACCTTTCTGGAAGCCTGCAGAACTCAACGTAGGTCCCAACATCTCTCACTTCTGACACTGCATGGCTTCTGTCTCACATTAACGATCTTTTTCTCAGGAGGAAAAATGATGTCACTGATCAAAACAAAAACTGAGAGCCAAGACAACCCATCTGTGCAGCTCTTAACCATTGTTGCAGTCTCAAAGGGCTCCACAAAGGCCACCAAAAATAAATGAATTATGAATAATGAAAATAAAAACTCAGTCATTAGCTTTTGTACCATGTTTTTGTAACATGATAAAGATGGTGAGATTTCCCAGGCTCTTCGTTCTAACCCTCAGTGGAATCAGTGGGCACAACAGACCAGAGACTCACTTAAATAAAACACACTACAGTATGAAGTTGAATTATTTGGTTTGCACCTGTCTGTTAAGGCCAAGGATTTCCCCAAATCCTTGCTGAGATTAGTTTAAAAAAAGTGTGTTGAAACCAAACAGTATGATTTTGAATCTGTCTTTGGGAGTCTAATGTACCAGGCCAATGCTGGGTGATATAGAGAGACTGTGTCACTCTGACTCAACTTTAATCATTTAAATTTAAATAATGTAACATTTGTTGTCATTGTTCATGGTGCTGTAAATCCCTCCATCATCTCCCTTTATCCATTATCCTCCACAATGCATTAATCCAGTGGTTCCCCACCCCAACAGGTGGGCCGCAACGTCCACTCTGCGTTTTATTTTAAAGTACCATTTCCCACATTCTGAACGTGCATCTTTGTCTTTTCAGTAGCGAACCGTGGCTCTTAAACCGTGCTCTCTGACCCCCTTTCCCTCATCTGGAAAAAAAAGCAAACTACCAGCCTAGCTTATTGTGTCCTCTCCTATAGTACTGCAAAAAATATTTATGACAATTCCAGCTCTGAAACAAAAAAAGATGATAGTCCAGCCTTAGCAATGCAACAAGCAAGCAGCATGAAGAGAGCGAAAGTTATCACCAAAACAAAAAACAACTGATTTCTTAAGCAACAAACGCAAATCCTCCTTACAAATGATCGCATCATCACACAAGCTGTGTCTGCACTCAGCGGTCTGCAGCGGAATATGGTGATAACGAGTTGGGGTGCAAAACGCATGACAGCCAACCCATCCTACCACAGAAAACCGCCAACTAACCATTAGCGACACACACTTCAGAACCATGGACAGTGAACAGCAATCACAGGGTTAAAGAACACAACATGACAAAGTTATAATTGTAATTAAGCTATTAATAATTAAGCTATGTTAGTTTTAATTTAGTGAAATAAAATACACAGAATATACACAGGTGTTGTCTCCTCACAGCAAGAATCTCCTTGGTTTAAATCTACTGACAGGCATTGTCTAAGGAAAAATCCAGGCACCTAGGCTATACCAGTGGGGAACCACTGCATCAAACCATGCTTACCGTGCATATATTGACAACTTTGATTTCAGTTCAACAAACTTTACATTTCAAACCAAAACTGGATATGTCGCATTGTTGAGCAGAGCACAGTAATGGTGACGTTTAGCAAAAAGAGAGCATTATTTTTGTTTCACAGCCGAGGGCGAGCATCAAGCGTTGCAGTTTGTTGTCTGCAAGCATTAAATAAAATTAGTTCACCTGACACCACTACAATTATTGACTTATCCAATGTTTTTTTAACTCAAGATGTTGTACATAAAAAACCATTTCTTTTGGTTAAACATGTGGATGCAGAGGCTAAATTGTAAACTCTGACCAAGCAAGCAAGTTTCTTTGGCAGAAACAAATTCTTTAATTTCTCAGTTCCAGTGGTAGTATTGTTTTTAGTCTGGGTCTGACTATACTCCTTCTTTCCCTCCAGGACTTTTTGGGTCAGACGTTCTGTACTCTTGGGGAGATTGTGGGATCACCAGCCAGTCGACTGGAGAAACCACTGGGGTGAGTAAGAGGTTCAGGCCTAAAATACCTCACTGCCTAAATACCCCCACCTCCAAATGTGATTGAGGAACACTATACTGTGCTAAAAGGCAAGGCAGCTTTATTTGTAGAGCATATTTCATCATATGCTAAATCAATCATATGCAACGCAGTGGTATAACAATAAAGATAATACAAATTTAAAAAGTATGTATTTATTAGGGGTGGGGGAAAAAAATCGAAAATTGCATGTATTGTGATTTTTTTTGTTACGATATTTAATATCGATTCTTTTTCTTTTTACCGATGATTCGCCTAAATATTTTCTGTTTATACGGTATGGCCGACGGTGACTACATCATATCCATTTCCAGCGAAACAAAGCGAAAGAAGAAAATGCAGACAATCCATGTTGTGTTCTTCTTTACACATGAAATAAATGTCAGACTGACTGACTGACATGTGATGTGCATTCTTCTTAGAAAACAATTTAAAAATGTATCATGATGTATTGTCTCTATAAATGTATTATTAAACTTTTTTGTTAAAGAAGGAAAAGAAAATCGCCATCCTCAATACTGTCGAATCGCAATACTTCTAGAATCAAATACAAATTCAATCGGCACCCATGTATCGTGAAAGAATTGAATCGATTGATTGTACTGAGACAAATTGAGTTAGGGGCACAGAGAGTGGGTGAGTGAAGAAAGGAAGATGAGGAGGAGGAAGAATAGGAAACACATCAGTGATTTAGCAAGACATTGATCAGACAAAGAAGGAGAAGAAAGGAAGGGAAAACAACCCATCCTACAGATGTTTTCCTACGATAATTATTGTCATTAAAGAAAAAGGTGAATCGTGAAGCAACATTACCCAAATTACAGCTCGTCTCCTCAGCATGGACGACTCCACAACTCTACACTGGCTGAGAAAAATGTAGTCATCATCTATCATCATTATCAGTGTGCTGGGCTCTTGTGTAATTCAGGTGAAGTCATTTAAATGTAGCATTCAGTAAGACTAGTGCAGTTTTATTTCAGTTAGCCTAATAGCTGGTTTGATTTGCATTGAGAGATGATCTTATGGAAAGTACCCCATGCCAATCTCTGTGGTGAAGGGTATGTGATGATGTGGGGCTATTTTAATTCCAAAGGCCAAGTGAACTTCATCAGGATGCATAGTATCCTGGATCCATGAAATAACTGGCTTTAAAAAAAAAAAATCTGCCTGCCTCTATGGGAATTTAACATAGGGGTGTACTTACTTATGCCCCCTGTGTTTTAAGGAAGAACATTTATTTATATACGATACATTATTCATTCACAAAGAAAATTGGTGTCCTTTTCCTAATTTTTTTAATTAAGGCATTAAGATCAATTTCCAAAAGGTGATTTTTTTTATTCCTCTTTTTAGTCAACTTTAGCATGGGTTCATAAACTTATGAGCACCACTGTAAATACTTTGAATGAGTAATCATTTGATATCATTGTGGCATAAGAGAATGTATATGGAATGGTTAGAAAAGGAAACAGAACTCTTGCACAATTATTTATTTTTATTTTTAGTCACTCTGCAGCTAAGAGATTACACAACTGCTTGCCAAATTGTATTATTATAGCAGCCCTTCATCTTTATTTAAAGGCTGCAAAAAACAAATCAACAGTAACCAAACTAACAAGCCTGGATGTAGCATACAGACAGTACATCATCTATTTGTTTCACATGGTATTCATTCTATGGCTGTCAATGACTGATCATACAATGTAATGTGTTTCATGAATCACACATGGTAGATAAGCTACCCAGTGTTTTCATGTTTTCAGTGATTTATATTTAATTGCTTGGAAATGAGTCTGAGCTGTGCTGCTGAGCCAATGGGAGAATGGTTTAGAGCATTTTGTTTTTAACCTGCACACACAAGACACATTAAATGTAATACATTTTTGTCTAAGTAGTGAGTGAATGGATTTTTCATAGCATTATGCTGTTGACTGTGTCTCTGACTGTCCCCCTCTTAAATGTATGTATTATATCACATGTACACAACAACCTTGACTTGAGATAATCTTATTCCCTTCATATTGTTCTTGGCCTCTAAGCATATAGTGCAAACACACACACACACACACACACACACACACACACACACACACACACACACACACACACACACACACACACACACACACACATTTTAGTAAGGCAAGGCAAGGCAAGGCAAGGCAAGGCAGCTTTATTTGTATAGCACATTTCAGCAACTGGGCAATTCAAAGTGCTTTACATGAAAACAGATAAAAAAAATAAAAAACAGATTTAATAGTTACAGTGCAGTATAAGAAATTAAACATTGAAGAGCAGTTAAAACAGTTAAATATATAAAAGCAGATAAAATAGGAATTTCTCTTTATATGCTTATATAGATTGTCATACAGTGTCAACAATGCAACTTCAATATAAGATATAAACAGTTATTTAAAGAAAAGCAACATCAAAAAGATAGGTCTTCAGCCTTGATTTAAAAGAACTAAGAGTTGCAGCGGACCTGCAGTTTTCTGGGAGTTTGTTCCAGATATGTGGAGCATAAAAACTGAACGCTGCTTCCCCCTGTTTAGTTCTGACTCTGGGGACAGAAAGCAGACCTGTCCCAGACGACCTGAGAGGTCTGGGTGGGTCATAGTGTAGTAGCAGATCAGAAATGTATTTTGGCCCTAAACCGTTTAGTGATTTATAAACCAGCAAAAGTATTTTGAAATCCATTCTTTGAGGCACTGGAAGCCAGTGTAGAGACTTCAGAACTGGAGTGATGTGATCCACTTTCTTGGTCTTAGCATATGAATGCATAAGTGTATTTTATTTATTCTTTTTTATTGCTCATTGTAATGGCTTTAATCTTCCTGAAATTAATGCTCGTTTAATAAGGCAGCAGCCATTGTGATTTTCATTATGGAAAAAGGCTCCTGAAAGATAAGAAATAATGAGAGGGATAGAGAGGAAGTGACATCAATGTCTATCCAGAGAGTGATTGTGTTTGTACATCAAGACAGAGCCAGAAACACAGTCGATGATGAGGACACTCAAAAGAACCAATAATTGCTAGTCTAGATTGTACACAGAAGCACAACAAAAGGTAATAGCAAAAAAGAAGCAGTAGAAGTGAAGAAGCAAAAGACACTAGACACTATGAATGAATATGAATGTAAGTAAACATTGCATGAGGTATTCAAACATGGGTCACATTCTAACTGACACATGAATGTGTTGGCATGACTTAGTGGCAGAGAGAGAGAGAGAGAGAGAGAGAGAGAGAGAGAGAGAGAGAGAGGGGGAGCGAGAGAGGGAGCGAGAGAGAGAGAGAGAGAGAGAGAGAGAGCGAGAGAAGCAGCGGTGGTCAAGCAAGCTAGAGAGTGAATGAAGAGATGGAGCAGAGCTGCCAACAACTTAAATAGTTATTTTATGATTGTTTCACGGCAGTAACGTTCTAAAGCAAAAATAGAGTTGGGTCGATTTCTGCTTTCACCGGTCTGGTGGACAAGGCTAAACCAGTTTGATTTCATGCTAACCGGCTGAACCGGCATTTGTCATTATGGCACCTACTGGCCAATTTACTTTTTGGGACTTTAGCTTATTCACCGTATCCCCCAGAGTTAGATAAGTCAATAAATACCCTATTCATCTCCGTACGTGTCGTAACTTTGTCTGACGCACCCACCCTAACCTAGCTTAGCACAGATCCTAGCTTAGCACAGATCCTGGAGGTAACCGGCTCCATCTAGCCTACTGCTCCCAATAAATGACAAAATAACGCCAACATTTTCCTATTTACATGTTGTGATTTGTATAGTCACAGCTTGTACAAATAACAAGGTCACATGAGACCAGCCATCTTCTAACCGTATGCATACTGGGAACTGGGAACACCTGAGAAGCCCCGTGGTGAGGAGCAGAGAGTAATAACGGTGCTTTTCAGGTGTTGCGCTAGTCTCTAGTCTTTACTGCCGAGCCAAGCAGCGCAATGTGGAGATTACATTTCAGCAGCAGTGGGAGGGAGAACGGTGCATTTTCAGTTTCTTTTTACTAGAAAGTTTGCGTGTTTTTTGGTGTGACAAAATGATATATGACAGAGTTATTCTCAAAGAAAACTAAAACTTTGCTGGCGATATGTAAATTTTTTGGATTTCAAGCCGAGGAAAGAGGTGAGCTGAAAAAGACGAGGCAAAGTGTAAACACTAAACCAAAAAGGCTTATTGTCACTACAGGTACAAACTCATGGCTTGGAAGTGCATTTCCACCACCATGTAGACTTGAATCACTAAACTCTCACTATAGGCACTCTCATCAGTCTCACTCGGGAGTGGCTAAGAAAAGTGGGACACCTAGTGGTAGATTTTGGTATACCGGTCCGGTCCGATGTTTGGCTTGATATCCACCATTTGAACTTTTTTTTACACCGGCCCAAGCCTAAGCACAAATAAACACACCCACACCCACAAACCTGCGGGAAGGTGCCAGATTATGTGTGAATGCAGAGATTCATCCTGTCACTGCATGTATGTCTGTGTCTGTCAAACAGACACACAGCAGCCCAAACACACGAAGGACAATTTCATCCACTATTTGCCCATGAGCATAATGCCTGTAATGAACAGGTAACTTTGGGAAACAGTGCGTCAATACAGATGTAGTTCAGAAGTTCAACAACAGATAACATTTAAATGTTTCTGTTTATGTACAACTCCTACTGGAAGACAACAGAACCCTAGACTAGGGTTTGAATATAACTCTAATTGACCTTATTCATGGAAATATATATCGCCATGTCCAAGCAGAAAAAGCACAGGTGTAATTAATAATCAATATGGACTAAGTATGGAATGTGGACTATCCGTGCGAATTGACAAATAGTAAAAGTATCATTAAAAGTATTATTAAAACCAGAAATCGAGCCAACTTTAATACCTGCACCTGTGTCAAAATGTCTGTCAGAAAATCATAGAAATGTTAGCAAACCTCCAGTACACAGTGTTTTTTTTTTATGATAATAAGATGCACCTTTTTCTAAAAGCAGATGTGTTCATAATGTAATGCAACACGTGACTTATCCACTACCTAAAATGTTAATGAACCTAATTCATACAGTGTGTGTGTGTGTGTGTGTGTGTGTGTGTGTGTGTGTGTGTGTGTGTGTGTGTGTGTGTGTGTGTGTGTGATAGAGAGAAAGAAACAGAGCGCTTCCGCCAAACAAGACATTTGTTTTAGCTGACCATCAAAGGCGCTCTGCTCTTTTGTGATTGCTTTTTTTTTGTGTGAGTCCTCTCTTGCCACAGGCCTGAAATGCATATTTTATTAAAGACATTACATTCTCAAAATGTACTGTAATATCTTATATATTACTAGTTACTTTCATTTAAGAGTGATTAGTTATATTACAATATTACTGTCTCTCTAATATTACGTACATAATTACTGCCTAATGTAATTGCTCCTAAATGTTTCACTGAAATCTTTTTTTTTTTTTTTTTTTTTTAAAAGGTACCTATTTATGCATTATAACTTATTTCTCTTTTCTTTTTAACTGGATATTGTGCTCACTCATTTGTAGTGTGTGACAGTTGAATTTGTAACAATGTTTATGCTGCCCTTATGGCCAGGTCACTCTAGAGTCAGGTTTTGATCTCAATGATTTTACCTGGTTAAATAAAGGAGAGGCTAGTGTCTCTGCTGACTAAACAAAATGTGTGTGTGTGTGTGTGTGTGTGTGTGTGTGTGTGTGTGTGTCGGAGACAAAAAGAGACAAAACCATTTCCCTGCATTTAGAATAGCACAGTACCTCACTGTGAGAGGGAAATATGGCCTGTATATTACTATAAGCATTACGACTTGGAATTACCCAAACATCCCACTAGCTAATTTACCATGATACTGTTGTTCCGTTCTAGTATGTCTGCAAACAAAATGTTTACACAAGTGAAAATTAATTGTGAAAAAAAGAGAACAGCTTATTTGCCAGACAATTGCTGATAAGACAGTTTGCTGATAACGGTGGAGAAAAGGTCTGAATGCAAACAGTTTGATTACCAGCCAATTAATTCCCTGCTTAATTTAAATCCATGGTTATTGCTTTACAAGAAGTGACAAATAGCAGCACCCTCTATGCATTAAAACATTATTTAGCCATTTCCCTATTTTTATTATTTATGATTTATTCTCTGTTTAAGCTCTCACAGCAATATTGCTCGAGGCAGCTGCGTCTTTAGCTTAGAGTTTAATTAGTAATTCACAAAACATCTGACATCCACAGGTCATGGACACAGTAACAGGCACTACCTTTGTAAAACTTATAGTAATCAATTTTTGTTCAGACTCAGGCAAAGAAGGGTTGATTCAACTTTGTTGACAGAATTTGGTGACTAAGATGGTGAACACGGTAAACATAATACCTGCAAAACATCAGCATGTTAGCATGGAGCATTTTGCAGTACATCCAAGCAACCTGGTCCAGAGCCTGCATATAATATTTGCTTTGTCTAGCCTTACATTTTCTAATGACACACTTTGAAGCTATTGTAAACACTTACATTTCAAAACTACTATTACATCTTTCCCCTTCAATTGCCCAAACCTTCTTTGAACCATACTCCATATACAGTGTAAAGGAGAGGGAGTTAGATTTTTAAGTGGCATGTGGCACGTGCCAGTGGCATGTACTTCCGGTACTTCCGTATGCCAATTGCAATTGCGTGTGAATTAACGCCGTAGTGAGCGAAAATCCATTTACGAATGTTGGTTGGGGTGGAGGATGGGTAAAACACAGGGCTTTCACCAAGGAGAGTGGGGATCTAGTCCTGCGTGTAACTTTGTGTCCCGCGATTGATATTTCCTTTTCACGTTTGTTGTTTTCCTAACCCTAACCCCGTTATTCTTTTCCTATACCCAACCAGTTGTTCTTTTCCTAAACCCTAACCTAACCCCGTTCTTCTTTTCCTAATCCCAACCATTTCTTCTTTTCCTGAACGCAACCAGTGTGTCACGTAGCCTCGCGATAAGATGTAGCCTCGCGATAAGATGTAGCCTCGCGATAAGATGTAGCCTCGCGATAAGATGTAGCCTCGCGATAACACGCCACGTGGCTTTAGAAAGTGCCACGTATATTTTAACGAAATCTTACGTTATAAGTTATATTTTACGTCTTACAGTGAAGAACTAAGTTATATTGTAATGTTATAAGTTATATTTTACGTCTTACGGTGAAGAACATACCACTTCTGGTGGCACATGCCAGGACATGCCACTTCCGGCTGCCGCATGCCACTTACAAATTTAACTCCTACTGGTTTAAAGAGCTCTTCATCATGCCTAACAGAACCCAACAATCAAAGTCAGCCTCAAAACACATGATGCAAATGCAGTACACAAACAATCAAATATTAACGCAAGGATAGAATGAAAAAAGACAAGAGAAAACGGCACAATGCAAATAACATCACATGTTGGAAAGACATAACAAACCAACTTGTCACACCAACCACAAACCCAAAGACAAGAAACAACTAAAAACATCTTGACTGGAAATTCATGAAACCTTGGGCAGAGCAATTCTAAGAGGGAGAATATTGTGTTTTTTTTTTTTATTGCTTTTGTTTATTCATGGTTGTTCCAAATGTGTACACATTTCTTTTCTGCAAGGCACTCACTGCACCTGCACAGTTAGCATCCAGGAGCTGACCATAAAACACCACCGTTTTCAACCGAAGCCCACAGAGCAGCTCAACTAGAGCAGATGGGGGTTAAATGGCTCACTCAGGGGCACACTGATGAACAACAAGCAGCTAGTGAAGAATAGTAGTCATTAGGGCCCGAGTGCCGACAGTGGCGAAGGCCCTATTGAAACTGAAGGAATTATTTTCTGCAAATGAATTGCTTTTTGAGGGGCTTAACATATTCAAAAACTCACCAAAATTGGCGGTTGCATCAAGTCTGGTGAAAATGTAAGTATTTTAGGAGTTTCGGGAATAGGCGCACAAAAATGGCTCCCTAGCGCCCCTACAAAGTTAAAAAAATTGAGTCCCTGCAGTGCGTTTAACGTAGACTCAGGAAAGTTGGTACACATATGTAACATGTCAAGATGTACAAAAAACGTCATTGGAGCCATACCCTAAACCCAACAGGAAGTCCGCCATTTTGATTTCAAAGTTCGAAATTAGTGCGATTTTGGCCATTTCCACATGTCATACTTTAAAGAACTCCTCCTAGAGATTTCATTCGATCAACTTCAAATTCGGTCTGTGCTATCTTAAGACATTAAAGATGAAAAGTTGTTAAAAGAAAAAACTTTTCGTCATAGGGCGTGGCCGTGGCGGGGCGGCCATTTTGTGCGTTTCGCCATCAAAACAGGAAGTGGGTGTAACTTGAGTGTACGTTGTCCAGTTGGCTCGAAACTTTTCAGGATTCATAATAGTCCAACCCTGAGGACAAATAAAGGCAGAAATTTACTTAAAGTCATAGCTCCCCCTAGTGGCAACAGGAAGTAGGCCTAAAAGTCAAGGTGCTATACTTTAACCCTATGTTTAAGCCACGCACCCTTTCATAAATGCTGACCCATCTAAGTTAGAGTCTTGTGTGAGGTATCATTGAACTCAGCAGAGTTCCTTTTTAATTGGTGATGGTTTGATCCGCCCCCTATAATGTAGCCACTAGCCACTAGTTCATTAGCTTTTCACAGCTAATGAACTGTATGACATAGAGTCTTGTGTGAGGTATCGTTGAACTCAGCAGGGAGTTCCCTTTTCATTGGTGATGATTTGCAGTGTCTGAGTGCCGTGCAAATGCATGGTTGCAAGGAGCGGCGTCCGCCAGTAACCCCGATGCGCGCAGAGGCACAAGGGCCCGTCCATCGCTGCTTGCAGCTTTAATTCAGTTTTTCCTCACAGCAATACTCAAACTCAAAACATTCAGACTGCATGTTTGCTTTTCAGTAAACTTCAGGCTGCTACAATGGTTGTAGCACTTTACATTGTGTCCATATTCCATTGAAAGGCAGTGTTTCCGGTATATACAGTACAATTATTGCCGCCGCTGCTTCAGTAATTTATGAAATGTCATGAAGTCGTTATTACATGAGCTGTCTGCTCCACTGAACTCAAGCGAACAGTCACGAACTGGAACTGGAACAGGAACAGTGACAGGAACCGCCAGGGATGCGATCGGGCATGAATCTAGCTTTGCGGCGCTTCCGTGTGTTTTTGCTGTAAGCTACCGTCTATGTGCTGGATTTTTCCTTAGCGGTGGTTAGCTAGCAAATAAATCCACAGACGGCAACATTTTTGTTCATATTTAAAACTGAGATGCACATTGCAAAAAAAATCTGAAATTGTTTATTAGATGTGTGATATCTGTAAAGCTAAACAGACTCACAGTAGTGTTATTATGGAACCCACATAACTTCTAGGAAAGGCCCGCCCTATGAAGCAGCTCGATTGGTTGGGATTAGGCATTGACCTGGAGTGGTTAAGGTTAGGATAGCCGATTGGTCAGGGGATAGTACCTGAACAAATTGGGTTACGTTACCTTGTGTAAGCATGGATGCCTCGCCAATAATATTGTGTGAATGCTATTGAAGGGCGGGCCTTTCCTAGAAGTTGCGTGGGTTCCATAATAACACCACACAGTAGTAAAACAGATTTTATTCTGATCCAATGACTTCCTGTTAGAGAAAGGACACTCTATACTGGAATGCAATTGTAAGACATATGATGCTTTTAAGAAATTATTGCAAATAAAGCAAACTGTTGTTAAAAAAGGATGTACACGCTGTATCCACTTAGGAAACTATCGCTACTGAAACAAAACCTAGCAGAAACATAGAAATGGTATTGCAGTAACCACTACTTATTGGCTATGTTTTATCCATGTGACACACTGGTTCAGACAATGGATTATGTAACCCCAAAGAAAAATGCTGTGTATGATGCTGTGTATGATGCTGTGTTGCATTATGTAGACTGAATAAAAAAGAATAGTGTACAGATGTGGACACCATGTTATTAGGAACCTTGGAGGAGAGGGCAATGCAAGGAAGTTGAATTAGTACTACAAAGAAAGAAATGAGAGTAGAGAAGAGGAAAATGGAGCCATGATTAACAGCACAGAAAATACATCAGAAAGATGTTGAGGGGGCGACGCGGAGGAGGACAAGGTGTGTTTGATCATGCTTGGCCTTTTGAATGTCAGTGTTTATTTCTAGAGCACAGTAGCGAAATGGAAGGAAATTATTTGTGAATGTGAATAGAGGCATGTGTGCAGAGGCGGGATATCCAGCTGGATATGATGACAAACCAAGCCTGACACCATAGCCTCCATGTCTCCAACAGTTGGCCTTAGGCGCTCCTGGATGAAGAGACAGATACTGTAAGATCTGCAACCACAAGAATCCTTGAGATGGGATATTATTCTATTAATAGAGTGTTATGGGAATACCACTGTCAGATGTTATAAAGTTAACTGTAATAGATAGCTCAGTGTTGCTATGCTTTCAGAAATTCGCCCTCTAAGAGCTGTTGCTATTGGGTTTATCCCTCACGCATGCACAATCGTGAAGATTTCTTTCGCGCCCTGCACGGGCCACTCTTACGTCCGCAGTTACTGTATATTACAGCTGCGAGACCAGAGATATGCTCCCTATTTTTCTTCAGCGACAAGCAGTTTGAAGACTTCGAAGAACAGCGGTGTCTGCCTGTGTACCGATTGACGGACCGGCTACATCCTGCCGCCAGATCTCCGCCCGATCTGCGAGGCGTGCGTTCGGCCACGTTCGCCAGGCTGACACCCTGCCGGCTGCCAGCAGTTCTATGCTTGCTTACTGACGTAGGAACTGAAGTCAGGTAAGGTAAGGATACCACCAGTGGCGGCACCCAGACATCCCTTAAGGGGATCTCTTTGGCGAGAACCCGCTGACTTGGATCCCCCTAGAGATGGTTCTCTAGCCGGCACCGGCTCCCCCCCTCTCCATTGGGAGAACTGGAAACTCGAAACAGAAGAGGATTACGGAGCCCCGCCACTGCGGCTGTCTCTATCCCAGAAGGGGAGCAACACATCAGCGGCTTTCTCCTTCGCATCAGACGGGCACGTTCACATCACCAAACACAGAAAATTCCTGTGCTTCTCCTTCCTGGGAGTTCAATAGACAACCGGCTGACATTCGGCTACTCTCTGGCCCATTGTATGCCCTCCAAATGGTTTTTCAGCCATTACGCAGAGGGGATCATGGTTCTGTTAGATGACCTAATCCTTATGACACCCTAAGAGAGAGCTGCACTCCACACAGTGGAGGCTATGCAGCAGCTACAAACACTGACTTCGCCATAAACTGGCAAAGGGTTCGCCGATCCCCTCACAGGTGGTAGTTTATCTGGTGTGGACATAAACTCTGCCACTATGAAAACCAGGCTGGATGCATTAAACTCTCCGCTGTCACACATTGCGCCTCACAGGGTGGTGTCAGCGCTGTCAGTGATGCCGACTGTGTGATGCATTTTAATCTTAATTATGGAGCACCTTCAGAATCCATGCGGTAGGGCCTCACAACGTTAAGCAGGCCAGTCATGGAGATAACCTATCAGGTTTTTAAGCAAACAATATCATTTTGTTACATAAAAAAACCTGTACAGTGTGAGAAGGAAGAGGAGCTAGTCTATGCTATCTGCTTGTGGATTTTGGTGTCACAGGTGGCACTGACTACATCAGCTTCACCCCTAACCCAATAGCAACAACTCTTAGAGGGCGAAGCCTATACGAAATATAACGATAGTTACGTATTGTAACTCCAGATTCTATGAGTATAGGCAGCCCTATACTCCCCCTCTGACCTGTCCCCGGCTAGTGCTGTCCCCGGAAATGTCCCCGTTTTTCACTGTGACTGACAGACCCGAAATTGGAATTAAATAGTCGTGCACCCTACTAATGCAGGCTCAAAACACCGTTGCCGACTGCAGCGATCTCGTTTAATACTGGACCAATGTCAGTGTCAAATAGTTTTAATTGTATCCGATACTCAGTGAGCTGTTGCAGAAACAAGCCCAGCTTGAAGGAATAAAGCAAAAGCTGTCAGATAAATGTAGTTCAGTAAACATTACAACATTTCCCTCTGAGTGTAGTGGAGTACAAGTATGAAGTAGCAGCAGGGGCGATTCTAGGATCAGACCTTTAGGGGGGCTCAGCCCCTAATGAGAATGTGACACGGATGCATGCAAAAGTGTTAATTTGCGCCATGAAATTACCAACTTCTTCACAACCACACTCCTGCTCTCCTTCTGACAGAGACGCAGCCAAAGGGCCAAAATTATAACGTATTCTCATGTAAACTATTTATGTCAGCACAGACATTTTTGTTAATTGCTTAGCCAGTGTATCCCACCATAATGGTTATTATATTGCCAGAGTCCAGTCAATCCCACTTACTTAGAAATATCCCACTTACAAATGTGAATATATATTTCTACTGGTATGCTTCCCAGTGACATTAATGCAACAATATGAAGAAAAAACTATTCCACCTGTGTGTGCATGGTTATAATTCTGAAGTGCAAAATAGTTCAGGCTACAGCACAAATATTTCCATCCATAGAATCCAAGAATAATCCAGTCTAACCTCTGAATTTCTTTTCAAAGTGCACCAGATTGATGCATTTAAATGTTAAAATAGACAAAATTTTCTTACAAGGGAGCATGCCCATGGATCCCCCTAGGGAGGCTTGTGCCCCAGTGCAGCTCTAGGTCTAGTGACGCCCCTGGGGCAGTGTCCTCCTTTTAAGTTTTACAAAGATAAAAACATTACCTTTTTTGGAGGTATTTACGCTTCTGAGCTGAAAATGTCCCCGGATTTTGTCTCAGAAATCTGGTCACCTTACTCTAAGATCCAGGCCACCTGCTTCACTAACATTGGCTGAAGAAAAATGCTGATGTTGGGAGCAGATCTCTGGTCTCGCAGCTGTACTATACAGTAACTGCAGACGTAAGAGAGGCCCGTGCAGGGCACAAGGGTGCGAAAGAAATCTTCACAACTGCGCATGCGCAAGGGATAAACCCAATAGCAACAGCTCTTAGAGGGCTATGCCTATATTCACAGAATCTGGAGTTACAACTTGTAACTATCATTTTGCAAACTGCCTCTGAAACTAGTGCCACTACCCCAATACAATGGAGGTTGATGGAGCTTTGTTTGTGGTCCTCAAAGCACAATGACTTTTAGAAAACTCAACAGCAATGTATCGTTCCAGAAATATTGTCCTGGTTTCTCCTAAATCACAGACCTCTCTGGCAACAGTTTTCATTTGGATTATTTCTTTGGTAGGAAGTAGCTCCAGTAGAAACCCAACTGCAAATGTCAAATGTAATTTCTTAATACTTAGAGTTTTGTTTGTGGTGCTCAATCACCTGAATTGTTTTGGGCACAAGTTCATCATTGTCAGAGGTATCCATCTCAAAACCTCATGAAAACAACCTCATTTGCATGACTGGATACCATTTGATGTAAGCTTGAATCCATACACATTTGAGTTCAAGATTAGTATTATATACTATAAGAAGTTCCTTTTAACATTCTTAGTGCAAATATGCCAAGCAAACAAGCCCTGCCTAAATCCCAGTCATCCATGACTGCATTGGATGCAGTACTCTCAGTAGCCACTTAATTAGGTACACCTGCGCAACATAATGCAATACAATAAGACTAAAGTCTACTTTTATGATAATGTTCAGTTTTTTTTCACACAGTCATAGAGGTGATGTTGTACTGGACTCTATTATATTAAGATATGTTACTAATATACTGCCTCCTTCATGTAAGTAAATGGAAAGGACAAAAAACGGACAAACAGCTCATTAGCTCATTATATTTCCGACATTTCAACTGAAAATGAATCATGTTGAGCTTTGTAAAGATATATGTTATTGCAGGGCTGTTGTATTCGATTGTAAAGATAAAGCCACTCAGACGCTAGCATGTTTTCATTAATAAATACATTTTCAATAGATGTCAATTAATAAACAGTGCCTGCCTCCATTCCCTTGTATAGCTGCACTGTAATAAATACATTTAAAATTTGAAGGCATTTTTAGGAAGCACTAGCCAATCCAACCTTTATAAAACAGATGCATGAGTGTACTCAGGGCTGGGAATGCCGCCATGGCAGGGTAAGTGTAATAAAATAAAATGCTTTCAACATTTATTCCAACCTCACGTTCTGTAAAAAACACAAGGAAAGTAGGTCTGACGTTTCTGTGGGTTTCACAGCATTTTTCTTCCAAACTCTTCAATCCCACAATATTTTCCTCACCTTTTTATTGGAAGTGAAATATCATAAAGCACCTATGAAATTGCAGAACAAAAACACAAGCAAGTATCACATACAGTATTTTTAGTGCTAAATTGTGGGCTGCTCATATAATTGTAAAATGCGCAACATGCTTATTTCCTGGAAAGCCATACAGCGAGCGGAGGCTGCAAATATGGCCTTAAGCCATGCCTCAGTACCCCAATGTAGTGTTGCCGCATGTGTTGGAGATGTGTTTGAGCTCATCAGAGAAGGTGAGTAACAGAAAAACGTCTTCATGGGATTTCAAATCGCCATAAGCAATGTTTGTGAAAGACAGCAAGAGAAGATGCATCAGAACCTGACCTTTGATATTAAAACGGTATATAATATGCTACATGCTTGGGATATTTACACTGAATTTGCATTTGAAAAGGAGACAACCCTGATCCCTGATGGATCCTTTTACTTCTGAAATAATTTTCATTATAGCCAGAGTTGGATCCTCTTTTGTGTGCCCTTCTTAACTTCTCTCAGACTTAATTTTAACTTAGAGCTTGGGCTCAAGATCCACTTACACTAGTAAGAATAATGGATTCTACTGGCTTTCTTCCCAGCTTAACACAATTGATTAATGCATTCTCAAAAGGCACATTGCCACTCTAAGATTCAGTCCAGACCTACAGTAGGAGCTGTGAGTTTGTGCTTTTTCTGTCTGTGGGGGAGATGCCTGTCAGCAAAACACTGCTTCATTATCCATACAGATGTAGTAATACACACTGACACCTGTTGTGAGTCATCCAGCTCAAATCATACTCCTCAACTATTGGTGTGCCTTGCTTGAGAGCAGCTTAGTGATAGCTGGTGGGGAGGGGGGGATTTTCATTCACCTTATCTGTTCAGACGTCTCCAGCGGGTTTGAAAATTGAACAATTGGATTTTCTTTGAAGGCCAGGTGTTTCTGTCTGACTGCTTCTGATTTCTTTATACTCATCTTTTCCTATTTCTGCTTGTCATCTCTGCTCTCTCTATTCCTCCCGCACCTTACCTGTCATAAAACCACACATCACTTTCTGTTGATGTGGCTACCAGCTATTTCTAAACCCCACTTTGAATGAGCCATGCTCCCCTGTGCCTCATCATTACTATCAGATATGCAAATGCACACAAACACAGGCCCTGACAAAATGCCCGGTGTAACAGCTCCAGTTGGTGTTTACTTTGGGTGACATTTTTGTGTGATAAGGTTCTCGTATGTTTTTGGCTGTTCTGGAAAAAAAAGTGACATTTTGTTCCATTTATGAGAAGTTGTTACACATTTAAAATATATAAAAACGACATTTTATAAAAACGAAATACAAGACAGGCTACATTTAGTGCACACACATTATAGACTATACAAAAAGTGCAAAGTAGAGCATTTAAGACAGGACAGACAACAGACAAAAAAAGACAGGGCATACATAGACTTGTAACAGAGCATTGATTGTTATAAATTAGGTTCACCATAAGGTGAAGGTAGAATATAAGAACTTTCTTGAGATTTGTGTGGTTAAAATCACCAGCAACAATAAATAGTCCATCCGGATGTGCGCTTTGGAGTTCACTGATAGCTCTGTAAAGTTCAGCTAACGCATTGGTAGCATTAGCGCTTGGTGGGATGTAAACACATCCATGTATAAACACAGCCATGAATTTGTGTGGAAATGTAGAATGGTCGACATTTAGTAACAGTCACAAACTCCACCAGCGGTGAGCAGTAGTTGGATACAAGCACCGCATTTCTGCACCAGTCCGTGTTAACTAGGGTGACCAGATTTCCCGGAACTAAAACCGGGACACTTTGCGCGTGACCGTAGTGCTCGTGCATGCACACGCTTTTTAACGTGAACATGTGCCAGCCCAGGTCAGATAGACACAGACAGATTAGACACAATTTTGCCAACAGCACACATAGGCCTACTGCTCACAACATAATGGGGTATCTCAGTTAATATTCATGAATTTTCTTGGTATGTAGCCTATATATCTAAGAAATAATAGGCTATTAAAAGACATTGAGTGAGTTTTGTGTGGGACCAACTTTATTTTTCAGAATTAAAACATTCTTTTGGAAAATGCACCCACTGAACTTGTGAAAAACTTTGTGAAAAGGTATTTTTCATTGCATGGCACTAAACAAATTATTTGGAACTGCTGCCACAGGCTTGAACTAAAGTTATGGTAACACTACATGAATTATGAATTCATGCATGAATTAATTCATGATTTGTGCATTACTTCATTCCTTTATATCTTATGAATCATCAGGAATTGACATGAGTTCATAGCCTCTCATTTATGACCTTGTGCATGAACTAAAGCATTAGGTAAGGTGGCTACATCATTATGCACAAGTTGTGTTCAAATCAGAATTTGTGCAGGATGACCACATTTTTTTGCAGAAAAATAAATACTCATGATCATGCTTAATAAATCATAATTCATAATTATGTGCCCACATACCTAATGCTTTAGTTGTGTTGTTCATGTATGGTCACAAATGACAGATATGAACACATCAATTCCTGATGATTCATGGGATATTAAGGAATGCAGTAACACATAAATCATTAATTACATAATGCATAATACATAGCCTACATCAATTAATTCATGCATGAATTCATGATAATTGATGTACCCTTACCGTAAAGTGTTACCAGTGTTATTCTAATCACGCACACACAAAGTAATCTCATTTGATAGAGCAGATAGCTTCCCTATTGGAAACATGCATTCCGTATATTTGTTAGAGGAGTGAATTTGTTCAAGAATCAATTTGTGTGTGTCAGCAAAATTGGCCCGTGTGACGAGTATCTGCTTCACATTTCCAGCAGGGCAGCGGAGCGGCTGTGGGTTGTCTCTCCATGGTTCTCATGGGCTTTATTTAAAGGACAATTCCGGCACAAAACGAACCTAGGGGTTATTAACAGATGTGTACCCACTCTGTTGCTCTCTGGGACATGTTTTCATGCTAATCGAATGAGTTTGGAGCTTGAAAGATGCTAGTGTGGACCGCTGATTAGCTTGTAAGCTTGTCCTTTAAGTCCTAACGTGAAAAAGCTGAACTTGGTTTAATGTACCTAAACAACGATCAGTGATCACCAAATTTTTCTCTCATATTGCTCCTCATAACCACTGAAAACTGTAAAAAAATCTAACCCAAAGTCCAATTATTATGGACGTTATCTGACAATAAGCGTTTCTGCTTCAATGAGGCTATTTTAAGAAAAAAGCTTAACGTGGTTTAATGTACCTAAGCAACGATCAATGATCACCAAAATTCGCTCTCATATTGTTCCTCATAACCAGAGCAATATGAGAGAGAAATGTGGTAATCATTGATCGTTGTTTAGGTACATTAAACCACGTTAAGCTTTTTCACGTTTTAGAATGTCCCCATTTCCACCCAGCACTCGTCCGCTGACTTTCCAGCAGACCTGGAGGGACTGGTTAAAACAAGACAGATAAGAAGAGGCATTGCAACAATGTTTACAAATATAGCGTACATTCTAATGCTGGCTGCACAGATTATGCAGACCGCTGCGATTGACTGACACACACACACACACACACACACACACACACACACACACACACACACACACACACACACACACACACACACACACACACAGAGTTAACATTTTAGCGCCCAGACAGGCTTTTGTCGGGACTCGGAACACACAATTCAAAATCAGGACTGTCAAACCGGAACGTCTGGTCACCCTACTGCATATTCTCCGATCTTTGCGGTAGTTTGAATGCATATAATTGCAAGGTTGCTGCTGAAAAGAGAGAGCCTGTTAGCTTAGCAGGAGGTTTTTATCCAGACCCACATTATAGAGAAATCTCATCTCAGGGGGACATGAGGGAGGGAAGCACAGTCATTTGAAAATACTACCGGGTTTCTACTGATACAAAGCTTAATGCTAATTGGTTACGTTTCCCTTTAAGACTATTGCTACCATTGTAACTGAGCCTAGTTTGCAGCAAGTCATCATGAAGAATTTTACTTTCACTCCCTAAATTAAAATGGATTGCACCACACAAAAAAGTTCTTATTAGTTATTAGAAAATATTTACAACTTACTTCCAGGTGTAACTGTTTTGACTGTCAAAACTCACTTGCCTTTGTAACCTGTTTATCCTTAAAAAAGATGTAACTTGGAATTCCAAGGACTTTTCATGGACCCTTCTGGCAGAGTGCCATGGGCCCCTGGTGATTCACTTTGAGAATCACTGCTAGAAAGCTAAAATTCACATATGCACACACACTATTGACTCCCTGTTACCAGACAGAGTAGACAACATATAAAGACAACTCGAAGTAGGACTACAAGATGAGCAAATGTTAGCCAGTTTGTGGACAATACAAACCCATTTGTAAGGATTCATCCCTCAAATTGTCGAAAAGACACACACACACACACACACACACACACACACACACACACTTTACACACACACACACACACACACACACACACACACACACACACACACACATACACATCTGTGTTTTCCTCCTCTGGCATGGTGTGCTAATGGAGGTCTGGAACAGTGGACTGATAAAGCTGTCATACCACCTCCCTCTCTGCTTTTTTTCCCCTCTAACACAGAGTGATAAATCAAGTCTGTGCAATGGCATCACTTCCACAAAGAGACTTCTGTCTGCTAACACAGATGTACGTATGCACGTGTATGCACGCGTGCACACACACACACACACACACACACACACACACACACACACACGCACACACACACACACATTAGATCTGTGTGCCTCTGCGCTATGAGAGTGACTATTCATAGCTTTGAAACACAATCCCATCACCTGTCCCTCTCCATTGTATTCTGTCATGTATCTTCATTATTACACACACACACACACACACACACACACACACACACACACACACACACACACACACACACACACCTCTTAGATTAGACTACATTCCACTGGATCCAGCGGCAGTGCTAGCCTTCATTGGTGGCCTGGGTCCCTGTCACAAGGGTAATGTCTGTTCAGGGAATAACTGTACTGCAGTAGCAGGTTTCCTTCGAGACAAAGATCATACAGTAAATATGAGGTAGAAGACTTTATTTCCTTGGGGGGATTTTGGTGGTCAGAAAAGAATAATGGCCAAGAGCATAATTACTACTAGAGGGCTCCTTTTCCACATGAGTACCTAACCTCTTCCTCTCCTCTCTTCTATGTTTCTCTTTACGGTCTCGGCTGAGGGGAAGCTGGTGTTTTTTTTTATAAGGCTGCAGCTGCTTCTGTCTTCTGGGAGGTCTATATTGAATATGGCTGCAGCAGTGGAAGGGAAAAGGGGCCATAGCACTAGATTCACAAAGTCACAAAGTTAGATTTAAGGCAAATTTAGTAGCACATCTTTAGGATTTCTTTATCGTAAGGGTATTTCATGTGTCTGTATATGCAATTATAGACTTTGCAGCAAATTAAATTAAGTCATTTATTACTTAATTATTTATCCATTAGATGCTAAGATTTCAGGCTAAACTCACTTTTGCACTCATACTCTGTTTTGAAATGGCTCTGATCAGCTCTGTTTTGTGCCACAGCACAATTACTTTATTGTTTGAGTCAATTGCAGGCTACATTAGCATCAAGGGGTCCAGCAGTCAGTTCATGGCTGTGGAAGAAAGACATCTTTTCTTAGTGTGATTGCAATTGTTTTTACTTGTTTCTACTTTGTCTCATAAATTAGTAAGTGTCCTTTCCATCTTTGAATTGCAAACAAACAAACCAGTGTTTCCATGGAGGAAGTAAGGAATGGCAGGAAGAAAGGAAATGGAAGAATTTTTTTTTTCCACTACCCCCTCCAGTTCCTGCTTTTCAATTGACAGGGAAGTCTTTGATGCTGTGATGAAAAGTGACGGCTGTAATGCCCAGGGCAGCTCATGTTTGAGGAGCTAGGTGAATTGAAACGGATGGTTCAGGCATGCTGCGCTCCAAGGAAAATGTTCTTGCCAGAGAGAAGTTCTGCCACTCACCAGCATCACCAGCTTGGTCCAGGAACCTTTCTTATAGCAAAAACTGAAATCAAAATGGAAAATAATTGAACAATGCTCTGTAGAGGTTCATGTTCCAACCCATATTGCACGAGCCTATACATTAGAAGTTGGTGACAATAACTGTCATAATTGTAAAATAAAAATTATTTTCATTCTCCTTTCATTTCTTAATCAAACTTCCTACCCAAGCCACAACTACTCCGTTCACAAACACATATCTAACTGGGGTTCATACAAATGACGTCTTTTGTTGGTTATTTTTTAGAAGAATCATTCAAGCTTCAAGCTTTAAGCTCCAACTATTGTGGTTCAGAGTCTCCTCTGAGCACAATCTTGATAAATTAGTCTAAAACTAGCTGACCTACACTTGTTCTTATTATATTAATTAAAACATAAATGTACATGTAGGAGCTGAAGGCAGCATCACACACTGCTCATAAAGTGATTTGATTGTTGGAAGATGTAACAGATGCTGTAATTCATTTCGTATCAGAATTACATGCTGCACTTCTGCAACATAGTGTTGTTTATGAGGCAATTTGAGATTCAGACTGGCTTACGCAATATGATCCATAATAAGCCTACATTAAATAAATAAGAGCCTGTATAAAACACATTAAACGCATTACATGAGGAAAAGAAAAGTAGCAGAGAAAACAATGCTATGTGACTGATCTATCTCTCCATTCATTTAAGAATCAGCTCTACACCTGGTCACCCTGACCAGGTATACATGTTTTACACATTTTCTAAGTGTGACTAGCAGGTCTCATAATGTATCTTTCACCTTTGAAAACAGAGAGAAAACTAATTGCTTGCTAATTCAGTAGCTTTGTGGCAGGCGAGACCCTGGAGCAACTGTTTGTTTCATGAGAATATTTAAAAATGGCTGAAATTGAGAAAACAAATGAATGTTAAAAAAACCCAATATATTTCCTCTTTTGTGATAACAAAAAAAAAATAGACCATTTAATTTGGAAAGATAACAAGGATAATAAGAGTTTTCTATCTGGCTGCTCAGTTTAATTTGTTTTCTTGCCCTATAGTGTTTGATTTGTTTATTTCAATGCAGAATTCGCTTGGACCTCATTAAAAGCAAGTAACCCCTAATAACAAGAGAGCACTGTTGTCTTCTCAATAAACACAAAAGCTCTCAGGTTGTTTACACTTACTGTACTGCAGAATGCGGTATGATTAACTGCACGCCACCATCAGTCAAATAAGTTCAAAATGTCAGTTCTGAGATAGCATCTCTAATCTAATCACAAATAAACTTAATTAAATGTTAATGCTAGGGCTGTCAAACAATTAAAATATTTAATCGTGATTAATCGATTGATTGTCCATAGTTAACTCATGATTAATCGCCAAATAATCAAACTTTTTTAAAAACTTTTTCTAAATGTACTTTAAAAGGGATATTATATAACAATGACAAATACTGTCTAAAATATTCTCCAGAATAACCTCAAAAGTACTGTATGCTCAAAAAATATGCTGAAAGCATAATATGGCAAACTCAAGCTCATCAAACAACAACAGATGGGCACATACAGTATGACTCCATGACATTTTATCCAGCGTGGCCTGCCTTTGGCAATGGGGAGGAGGATTCTCTGCATCTGCCTCTCTGCCTCTGCCGTCTCTGTCTCCAACTGATAGAGACGACGTAAATGTGCCATGAGCAACCTGTCTGAAAGTTGTAAGTCTTCTGGTAGCTGTGTCAAGAGAAATCTCAATCATTCCCAATCTTGCAGAGGTGGAGAGCGTAGGTATATGTAAGAAGATAACATAGGCACAGGCTTATTATTGCTAACTAAAATGCTAGTTAACATTACTAATTACACTTAAACAGCTAATGTGAGTCGAAACTGCCTGCGAGCTTCTCCTGTACTGTACGGTAATTTCTTTACTGTGCGACAGTAAGTCGCGTGATTATGACACAATTGTTAGCCTATTTTTACAAAAACGTCTGCTACAGAGCCATAACGTGAAGTACAAGGTAATGGAGCCTTTTATACATTGTCGTGTTTCTTTAGAAATAAACAATGGACAAATAGAGTCTTTAAACGCTTCAGATGTAAAGTTATTCGCTGTCAAAGTGACGTCAAAATGAATGGCAGTCAATGGAATGATAACGGGAGGTGATGGCTTGGTAGCATCAAAATGGCGCCATAGGAGCCACGCGATCCGAGGAGAAGCTTACCCCCTTGGTTACTGCTGCATCGCTTCCTGATTTCCCAAACTACGGAGCGGCCTGAGGCCCAAATCAAAGAACATGTGTGCATATAGGAGACTTTCTTGTCTTCGATCACCTAATTTATAGCCTGCTGTCCTTCGGCATGGTCTGCATGCTGACGCACTGGCCGTGAACAGCGCTGCAGATGGGGGAGACACGATGTAGCACAGTTTACCTCACACTCAAGTCAGTGCAGGACATACACCCAAAGCTACGGGAGAAGCTGGAGAGGCATAGCTTTCTCCCCACCGAATAAAGCTAATAAAGCAATGATTAAAAAAACACAAATGCTTGATCAAGGGCCCGGCCCGGCCCGAGGAAAGCAGCGGAAAATATCAGCCCGGTTCGGGCTCGGGCAGAGAATCTAAACTCTATGGTATGCCTTTACCCATTCATTGGATTGTATCTAAAAAACTAAAGGTGTCGGAATTAATCTAATTGTAAATGACAAATAGTTCTGCGCAAGGAGCATGTAATTAGTAAAACGCTCTAAACACTGTATAAAACACTATGATGACCATATTAAAACGATGTGCTCCGCCAGACGGAGGCATCGAAAACAGCATCAGTCTATTTGTCCTGTATATCATATTATTCATGAGAATAAATTCTATAACATGCCAATATAGTTACAGAACATTTGAGTTTTCTGTGCAAATATATTTGTTTGAATTTATAATGGTATCTTTTTTTATTTTGTCTGTTTTTCACCGCAGATGGATCAAACAGGTGTTTGTGTAGGATATTAATATTATAAAATTTTCATATCATCAATAAAGGGAATATTTTAATTTGTTTTATACAATGGTCTCAGATTCACACAGTGTTTCATCCATCTGCCGTCAGTGTCACCGTTTCTCATTTCACCCGTTTCTGTGCCTACGCCTGGGGTCAGAGTGTCCGTGGAGGACAGCACATTTTCCCATCAAGTTTGCTTTTTATAAATCCTAATTCTTGCGTAGAGAGTGGCGCATGTCTTCTTTTGTGCTTACGCCACGTTTATTAATGAGGCCCCTGGATCCCGAAGCTGGATGGATAACCCCTCAAGATCCACTCACAGAAAATGGCAAACAGGTTTTTCCTGCACCGCTGCTTTGGAGAGAAAAGGGTGTTTGTTGACAGGATGAGAGCTCATCCAGTATTGATACCCTTGTGTCTAATACGTATCTGAGCAAAACTCAGTTTCCGCCTCCTACAAGCAGCAATTGATCACGGCTCACTCACTCTCCAAGCCGAGCCATCTGTTAGGAAAACAATTTTTGTCATTGTGGAGTCAATTGGAGCAATCAATCAACTCGACAGATGAGGTTGCCTGCACTGAATTAACGAATTCAGGAATTCTGTTGAACTTGAGGATTAACGGTTTTATCAAGTTACAGTGAACTTAATCCTCGCAGTCATCTGGTTGGGAACCCACAGAACACACCAATCCTGCAATAAGCCTAGTCTGTTTAAACATTTGGAGACAGTGACTTTGGCAAATAGCATTGATCTTGATTCTGCACGTAGCATAGGCCTACTGTAGGGTTGGTGTATAAATGTCGAGCAGACAGTCCAAAACATTGCAAGCTCGGTAGACCTTGGGACTCATGAGCTTGAGTCCTCAAGTCAGTCGAATCAGCTGGCTACGATGTCATGAGTGGATCTGTAGAAGACGAGTAAGTATGGTTTTTCTTTACCAGAGTAAAGCTGGTAACATGGCAAAGTCAAAAATTCCAGATCTGAAATAGTGAGCCGCGACGTCTGCGGTACACTACAAATGTAGTGGTTAACAGTTCATCTCCATGCATATATAGACTACCTTTAACAATTCTCTACAATAAACAAACTTCTTAACCCCCCTGACCACAGGGGACAGCAGAAAGAAATGAGAGAGTGACTGAGAGGGTGGAGGGGGGGAGGCAGGTGTGGTGGTTGAAGGAGCAGGGGAGGTGGTCAGGTTGTTGTAAATGGTGTCATAGGCGCTGATTTATGTTTTCCTCCGTGGGTGCTCACAGGCGCACGTCCTATAAAAAAAAAAAAAAGTAATCAAAAATTGTTTGCATTTCAGAACCTTAGGAAATGGACAGCGCGAACACACACACACCTATTAACTCGATAATTTAGCCGTAAAGTAGGCTTTCCACTCAGGACAGCGCCATTTCTTAAAAATACAGATAGGATTGGAGATAAAAAGTTTAACTGGCAGGTAACTGCGATAACCTTCCTGGGAAATTAAGAATCAATGACACCAACATAACCAATCCCACTATGAAAGACACTCCACTTAGCACCAACTGCAATGTTTAATTGCACGGTATCGGCGCCTATGAATGGTGTTGATTTTGGATTGAAAAAGTGAGAGAAAAGAGCATCATGGTGCCCATCAAATTTTGTAAAAATTGGATGAGGCGTTCATGAGAAATAAACTTTTTGTACTTGTAGCGCCCCCTAGTGGCCAATTTTAAAATGTGTGGGGCACCTCCAGAGGGTCATGGCAAACAAGAATCTAAAGTTTCGCGTTGATAGCATTTATTTTGGCCGAGATATGGCAAAGTTGGTGTTTTCATAGTTGGCTACACAAATTTGTTTGTGCGTAATATGCGCAATTTTTATCCTATAAAAAATATTTTTCGGTCTGGAGATGCTACGTGCCAAGTTTCGTGCAGATCGGTCGCACGGTCTAGGAGGAGATCGAAAAAGTAGGTTTTAGATAAATCGCGATTTTTTCATGCATAAAAATGAACACCATGTACAGTTTAGGCTGTAGCAGGAGTTTTAGGCGGAGAAGAAAAATAATAATCCTTAGAAAAACAATAGGGTTCCACAGCCCTGCCGTGCGAATAGCGTAGCTTTGCTACCGCCGGGTTCTTCCAGACTCGGGCTTGGACCCCTAATAAGGCATCAATTAAGTACCACTGCCCGTGATTACAGCTTATTTGTCTCTATGTGCCTTTATATCCAAGAACGAATGAGGCTTTCTAAAATCCACTGCTCCAAATGCAGCGCTGCCTTTAGATGCAGTATGTGCTTCATTTGAAGCACTAGTGCAGTGCCTGTTCAAAACATGCCTGTTTGGAATGGGCCAATTTTTTTTTTTATAAAACTCAACCTATAACACATGTTGCAGGTTCAATTAGTCGCGGTTTTGGCTGTGACTCGTAGAGACTCAACGTGTCCGCGTGTTTTTGTGTAGCAGTCACACATTGTCGTAATTTTAGGCGATGTGGCCCAGGCGGTAGAAGCAGGGAACCTGGCTTAGCAGCACGCAGAACGGCCGGAGAAATGTGCGCAACAAAACAACGTGCTGGAGAGCCCCGACCTGTAAACACATGTTGCAGCGCGGTTCAATCAGAGATTCAGCGTGTCCCCTATTTCATCGCTTGCATGTCGGATAGACAGCAATGAGTTTTTGGCGGACGATCAGTTTTTGGCAAGACACCTGTAGCCGGTGAACCACAATCAATGAGCCTCGTAGGGATTCAGTAACTCCCCCCGGACACAGATATCTTGATTTATAGATAGATGGATGGATGGATGGATGCTGGTTCACTCATTCTCTCTCAGGCAGAAGCAGAACATAGAAACAGTAGCAGCCATTTCAGTTCATTTCTTTGCTTTCCTGGGTGGCTGCTCACTCTTTCCCTCTTCTATTTGATTAATGGCACTGTCTCTCTGGTGGACGTTGTAATAAAGTCAAATGAGGTCTCGAATGACCAAGGCTTTGTAGAATCAGCAGTGGGTAATTGAGGAGGTGGATGTCTCAGATGTGTGTGTGTGTGTGTGTGTGTGTGTGTGTGTGTGTGTGTGGGGGGGGGTGTCTGTTCTCTGTCCTTTACGGCAATAAAGTAGTGTTTCACTTTTCCCTTTGGCAGAGTTATTGAAGACAGTAACTGTATTAGAGAGGCTCCGCTTCGCTACACATTGTTGTGTGTTTGTATGTTGTGCTAGTGTTCGGTTTTAAAGGTTAGCTGGTGGCGTGGAAGAAACACGCCTCCTTCCTCAATGCATCAAAATCCTCAGTTTGTCTACTGAATAATACAGCAACAGATGAGCAGCAATAATTAAAACGTAAACTTTGTTTCATAAAAAGATTGTGATATCAAATAGGCTATTTGGGAAGTTAGTGGGTAGTAAGTGTAGCAGAGCACTCTTCCTACTGGTAATATGGCTCACCAGTTTCCCCCCTCTAAGCAATTCATGAATGTGTCAGGAGTGACATTACATTCTGATTGAATGTTTATTGTTCTATTATGCCAGTATGTCACACTGAAAGCATTTATAAACTGTCATGTAATGAGGTTTCCATGTCTTCTTTAGGTGGATTATTGCGGATCACCGATAAGGCCACAAAAGTTTACGTCACCACGTTTGTAATCTAGCAGGGTACAATTAAGGTATTTCCTAACACCTTTAAACTCATTTGACAACATTATTGCAGTAAACAGATTTAAAGAAAATCCTACTGTGAGCCATTGTGTAGAACTAATAAACTACTACTGTTGGTGGTAGTCTTATGGGCTGTGGTGATGCTGAATGGACAGCTTCTGTAAAGTGACTATATATGAATGTTTTTGCTGCTATATTCTTTGCGGTGGTCAAGTGTTTTCACCATCTTGACTATCATTTTTGCTAAAGCCTAAAGACAATCACTTATTGAATTTCAGCTTTATATAATTTTATTATAAATATAATTAGAGTGATCGTGTTAGGCTAGACAGAAACTAAAAAGCTATGATGTTGCAGATTAGAAATAACTGCCTTAAACAATCCCTTTGTAACAGCTCCACATTTAATTTAATAAATGTGAAGTTATTCCACATAATGCTAGTTAATAAAGCTAAAGAACAATTGTGCTGCTCAAAACATAAACATCAAAACTATAATCCTTCTGTTGTTTAGAATAAATAGAGGGAGGACTGTAATTGCATATGTAACTGCATGTGTAATTGTACTTGCATGTGACATGAGCAGTATACGGCTTTAATTATAAAGTGATTCCTTGGTAGAGCAAAAACACCACCATCAATTACTGTACTTTTAAATTAATTATAATTTAACCATTTAGAAGGTAGAACTAAAAACTGTTTGTTAACCTGTTTATGGTGGCCGACAACTGCACAAACTTAACATGGGAAGTTAAACACAAGCTTTTACAGATATTGCTTATAGAGATAGATACGGCCAACACGTGTCCCTTCATTAATGTGCTGACACACCCATTCACCTACCTGAACTCCACACCCTTACTTTCCGTTATGCTACATAAAGTTGTATTTATTTTGCAGTTGAGTTCAAATATCAACAATCTTCTACCTTTAACACTGAAGTAATACTACAGTAGTTTGGAATCAGCTAGTGATAAAAAAAAAAATACCCCTTGAGGAATGTTAAAAAGAGGCATCAGTATGTTACAACTCAGTAGTGTTTAACACTGATGCTGTATGAACCAACAATTATACACCTCCTTAGGCTATGGTTATATTGTTTAAATTCTAGTAAAGTTCTATGTCTCAACAACTTTTGGCTGCACAGCATGATTTTTAAATCATCCCAAGCACAATGTGAGCTGTTCACATGTGGTTTGACGCATTCGATTGCACAAAGAGAATCTAGGCTGACAGTGCTCGGACCTGCATGTGATCCTGAAATGATCAGACGAGAAAAGCTGCATTGAGTCAACCATACTGTAACCTCAGTCAGAATTTGTAGTAAATCTCTAAAACACACATCCTGTTTTACTGTCAGCTGTGTTTTCCTTGTACAATATCCCAACTTTTTTGTGTGCAATGCACATTTTCTGTTTAAAGTTTTCTTTAACGGCAATGTGTTTTTCAACATTCATATTGTTTGCCAAAAATGTTGCACATTTGTAAATGATCAGCACATTTCTTTTCTTTGCCAGTTCCAAAAACCATAACCATAAACACCGTCTGTGTTCAACGTGTTGTTTTCTTTACATAAAAAGCCAAATTAGCAAAAAATGTATAAGCATTAGTGTCCATAAAATTAGGTTGCCACAAGCAGTTTTTGTGATATTATAACAACAGCAGGCAGTATTCACCATCAGGAAGTGTGTTCTAGAGCCTCGCTGTCACCACCCATTTACCTTTCTGCTTCCCAAAACATACTGATGATCATTTGGTCCATTTTAATGGCAGCCGATAATCACCATCTCCGATAGGCTCCCTAAAGCACTCCCCCATGGTGCTTTTGCTTTCCTGCCTCTTACTCAGCTCGGTCACAATGTGTGGTTTGTGGTCTGAAGATCGGTAAAAGTCACCAGGAGGCTAAGTGCCATGCCTTCTTTTATTCTTGATCACCGTTTTGGACAAAAGCTGCAGAATGGAATAGATTGGGTGACCTGTGGGTGGGAACTTGGCAATGAGACAAACCTGAGCACTGTTGCAACTGAAAGGCAATTCACTGACCAACAAGCAGCATACAGAATTGAATGTCTGCACTGTCTATTGTATTAAGGGCTGTGCTTCTTTTGTTGAATTTTTGTTATAAAAACATACATGGTATGGTATATTTAAACTAGTGTTAAAAGTATTACTTTAATACCTGCCTAAATATTTTGATACCGATACTGAAACAATAGCATGGCAAAAACCTACGTCTATGCAATGCCATTTAAGTCCATCTTAATTAATAAATATGCCTAAGACATAAATAAATACGGCTATGAAAAAATAAAATAAGACAATGTACCTATAAATAAATAAATAATAAAAAAAAAAAATATATATATATATATATATATATATATATATATATATATATATTTTTTTTTTTTTTTTTTTTTTTTTTTTTTTAAGTGGATGTTTTTCAAAGGAGTATTTATTTGTTTCAGGGGATTTTTATTCCTTAATGCCACTTATTTGCCATGCCATTTATTTCCCAGCTTTTTTAAATTTCCATCTGTTATGAATGTGAGTGGTTATTCACCAGAGCAAAGGGGCAGTTTGATGTGCACTAATAGTAGTAAGCTAACAGCTGTTTCCAGACAGTTCTGTAGGTTTGTAAGTCTTTGGGTGAATTGGGTAGAAAAGGTGCCAGCTTTTGTAATGATGTTTTGAGAAATCTTTATCCAATGCACATGTCTCCTCCGAAGAGTTTTTGCAACAGATGGTTGTCTATATGTGTAAGGTTAGTGGCTGTCTTTCCTATCTCCAGTTAGGAGTAATGTAGAAAACGGATCTTTTTTGGCTTCGTCTGGATGGTGAAGCCGGCTTTTTATCGTATCGATGAGGTCATCGCCACACCCCTCGACCTCTCACCCGCACTAGTGCAAGGCTACACACGACTGCGGTGAAGCTAAGCGAGCATATCCTAGCTCAATGGTCAAACCAGCTCACTTCATCTAGCTAAATAGTTTGTCTCTGCTCCCTGACACTTCCCTCTGCTGTGCCGGTCCTGGATTCTACACAAGATATATTGCTAACGTTATGTAGCTAACGTTAAACATAGCTGGCCGCTACAGCAGCAACGTAACGTTAACGTTAGCTGTTATGGTTAGCTAGCTGTTTATAAAGTGGAAGTCAGCTAGCTAATCTGTCTGCTTAGCAACTCCTTGAACGGATTATAGTAACGTTTACCACGGCTTATTGTAGAAAAGCTACTGCAAGAAAAACGTGTAGCTAGATTATCAAAAAGACATTGGATCATTGATGTTTGTTTGACTGCCGATGTTAGCTAGTTAACAGAGCTAACATTAGCTCTGCCAGCATCATGTCCGATGGCAGACAGAATTGCAAAATAAAAAGCAATCCAACAGCACATTATACAATGTAAACAAAGACACGTTTCCTTGCGGAGGCCTTTATAAAATGAGGAGTGGTGAAAGTTAATATTGTCCAAGGATGTATTAAGAGAACGTTAGTCTAGCTAGTCATGTTATGATGGGAAGTTAACTCTTCTTCTCCGTGTTTTGGTGAATTTCTGTAGCATAAACAGCGCCGCCTATATGAAGTAGCGCGTTGAGTCATTTATAACCGGATACGTGTGGATGAAAAAAATGTTGAAACGAATCCAGGGAAGATGGGTAAAAAAAAGATCGTTTTGGTACGTGTGGACGTGGCCTAAATGTATAACGCTTTCTATTACCGATTTTAAACAGAACTAATGCGAATTGTGTCAAAGCAAAACTCAACAGAGAGACAAACAACAGCAAGAAGAAACACCTCCAACAATACTACCAAGAAAAGAACAGGGTGGTCCGTAAAAGCTGCAAGAGGGACAAGAAAGCACAAATAGAGGAGCTGGCCAAGGAAGCAGAAGCAGCAGCCAGAGAAAGAAACGCCAAGGAACTGTACAGAATAACCCGCCAGCTGTCTTGGAAAAAACGGACCACAATCCAGCCTATCAGGGACAAGCAGGGAAACCTTCTCACCAAAGAGTCCTAGCAATTAGAGCGCTGGAAGGAACACTTTGAAGAGGTCCTGAATAGACTCCCCCCAGACACGCCCCCAGTCATTGAGGAAGCGGGAAAAGACCTAAACATCAACTGTGGTAGGATATCAAAGGAGGAAATAAGGAGAGCCAGCAAAAAAACTGAAGCTAGGCAGGGCACCGGGGAAGGATAACATCCCACCTGATATACTGAAAGCAGACATCAACACCTCCACTGATATCTTCCATGGGCTCCTAAATGACATCTGGGAAAAAGAGGAGATTCACAATGATTGGAAGGAGGTGTTAATTGTCACAGTCCCCAAGAAAGGAAACCTCAGCGAATGTAAAAACTGGAGAGGCATCATGCTCCTTTCAGTCCCCAGCAAAATCCTCTGCCGAATAATCCTAGACAGAATACAAGAACCACTAGACAAAATTTTCAGGAGAGAACAAGCAGGTTTCCGGAAAAACAACTCCTGTACAGATCACATTGCAACACTCAGAATAATTGTTGAACAGTGCATCAAATGGCAGTCATCACATTCATAAACTTTTTCGACTTCGAAAAGGCTTTTGACAGTCTAGACAGAAACATTCTGTGGAAGCTGCTCCGACATTATGGAATACCCATAAAACTGGTCAACATCATTAAATGCATGTATGATAGATTCACAGGTCAAGTCACCTCAAATGGTAAGCTCTTGGACGCCGTCTTTATAAAAACAGGAGTATGTCTACTGTCCCCCCTCCTCTTCCTCATCGCCATCAACTGGACAATGAAAATGTCAGTGGATGGGCAAAGGACAGGACTACCCTTTGTGGAACCCTTTTGAGCAACTGGAAGATCTCAATTTTGATGATGACCTGGCTCTGATCTCAGGAACACATACACACATCCAACGTAAGACCACCAGATTGCATGAACACAGTAAACAGATAGGCCTCAGGATAAACGTTGGGAAGACCAAGGTCATGAGGCTCAACACCAAAACCCACCAACCTATCACAGTCGAGGAGCAATCCCTGGAAGATGTGGTCGAGTTTGTATACCTGGGAAGCAACATCAGCACAGATGGAGGAGCTGATAAAGATGTCGAGCTGTGCATCAGCAAAGCAAGACATGCCTTTAGAAAACTCTGACCTGTATGGCTCTCTTCCCAGCTCTCTAGAAACACCAAAATCAGAATCTTCAGTACAAACGTAAAATCTGACCTTCTATATGAATGTGAAACCTGGAAAACCACCAAATCAATCATTGATAAACTACAAGTGTTCATTAACAGCTGTCTCAGATACATATTGAGGATTTGGTGGCCCAGCAAGATATCAAATGTAGACCTATGGAGACGCATGAACCAGGAGCAAATCCACATTGAAATCAAATCTAGAAAGCGGGGATGGATCGGTCATACACTTAGGAAGGATCCGAGGAACATTTCAAGACAAGCTCTGGACTATAATCCCCAAGGCAAGAGGAAGCTAGGGAGACCTAAATCCAACTGGAGGTGGTCCACGCTTGATAAATTGACCAAGACGGGGACCTCCTGGCAAGAAGTAAAGACCTTAGCGCTGAAGAGAGTGAGGTGGAGATCCATGGTGGACGCCCTATGCTCCCAAGGGGGCCAAGAGGATTAAATGAAAAAAAAAAGAATGCTAATTGTGTGATATTATCTTTGTCTTACCAGCAGAGAAAAGTTCCTTTCATGAATAAGCAAATTAGTTCTCACTCTGTTTGATGGGGGAAAGTGGGATGTAAATGCCAGGTTCTAACTCGGTACATTGCTTTTTAAACTGTCAGAAAATGCCAGTACTTTTTAGCAATTTTATATGACACAGTTCTGATGTAAGGTACAGGAGCAAGGAACGTGCTGGTGTCTAGAGATAAAATCAACGCCAAAACTGTTTGTGTTACAAGCTGATTCTCCTTGTCGGCAAACAATGGAACTGAGACATATTCAAAGGGTGTTTGGTGTTTTTTGCCCCCAAAGTCGCCTTCCAGGCAGCACAGCGATGGTTATGTTTAGGGTTAAGGTTAGGGTTAACTGCCTGGAAGGTGACGTTGGAGGCAAAAAACACCACTGAGCTATTCAAAAGCAGCACACAAGAACTATGTGTGAGTCGAGTGCTTCTGGCTTTAAGTGAAAATGGTGGCAGGTAACCATTTTCTTTGAGGGCAGGAAATATTTCTTGAGATTTAAAAAAGGAGAATATGATGTGATTTGGGTTTTTCCTCATTTCCTATCATTTTCATATTTCACCTTTGTTGATTAATGGTAATCAATGTAATCTAACACATTTACCACAGATTACAAGCATCAGGTAACAAATAATAATAATAATAATAAAAACAACTAAACTGAAAAAGACAAGGAAGTTTTTTGTCCTTTTTGGACACTGTCTTTGGTTAAATGCACCCCAGCTCTCTCTCTCTCTTTGTCTTATTTAGCTTGAACACCTCTCAGAATTTTTATTTTTTATATATATATAAATATATAATGTATATTATTATTATTATTATTATATATAATATAATATAACCAGAATATAATTTTACATTTGCAACTTGTGCAAAACTGAAAACACCTTTAGGAGCTGTTGTATTCGTGTTGTCTTTTAAAGGCTCAATTATTTCTTTAACCTTTTCACCCTTCTCTCTCAGTTCAAACCTCTCATTTTTTTTGTTAATGACAAATGTTTCCAGCCTCTCAGGCAAGCTGTAGCACAGAGTGAATCAATGAGGGGCTATTCTTTACTGTAGATCCCTTTGGTAGAGTGCTCTTCTGGAAGGCCTCCAGCACAATATCACTCTCAAGAAGTCTGATTATGTACAATGGCCCTTGGCCCTGGACACAAGCTTTTGTGCTGTGTGTTACTTGAATGTTTTTGTGGTTCTTGTTTGCTTAGAAACAGTTACAGTTTACATGTTACATATAATAGTGTGAAACTTGAATGTGAATTCAAACTAACCCTTTAAAACGCCAAAGTCACATAATAACATAAACAAACTAACCGATTGAGGCAGCAGTAGACCACCAAAATTTGGGTTTTTGTCAAAATGAGTCTGGTGGCTTTAAAGAGAACATAGATGGACGGCTTCAGTTCCCCGTCGGAATGGGCTGTCTAACGGCAATGTAAAGCTGTAGAAAAAAAAAGTCTAAATATAGCATACACTTGAACTGATACGATTTTTTAGGTGGGCCTTTTTCAGGTGGCTAAAATATGTTTAACTGCTGCCCCCGCCGACAGCAGTACATTGCTTAGCTTCCATGCTCATACCTCTGCCTGCTTCTCCAAACTTGGGGCGCGCGGACCACCATCTTCTATAGACTATGGAAAGGTACCTTATTCAACCCAACTTAAAATATTCCAAACTCTTTAATGATAGGTACACAGCAACACACATTGTAAGCTGGAAAGAGAACATAGAATAGCTTCCAAATTAGCCCAGTAGTTCCAATCCTTTCTCCTTTTCTTGTCCTGCTCAAATATAGCCCTTGGCAAAATTAATTTTGCCATTCCTTATTCACAGCAGGTTTATTAGTTTGCTTTAGTCTTTGACTCTCTGAAGATTCTTGTAATTACAGATTTGCACCACTGTGATAAAAAATGGTGTGTAAGTGTGTAGTTATTTGTTATTTTTAGGTTTACGTGTTCCTATGAGCGATATTATGTCTCTGTCTCCCAGTGTTCCTATGTGTATGTGCACTGTCAATATACAACTCTTATTTGTTTAATATCGGAGGTTCAAAAGCACTCGTGTGTGTACCCTGTGTGTCTTTGAAGCATTGTGTTAATGGATAGGTTATATTATGCATGCACCGCTGCTTTTACACTTCTAAGACAAAAAAGAATACATTCTTTTATAAGTTATTGAAAGAAGAGCTTTCTAATTTGCCCAGGTGCAGTTCAAAGAATAAAACTTCCTGTCAGCCTGACACATTCATGAGAGTATTGTTTCAGGTTTGTCAGTAATATGAGGGAGATGCATCTTGTGTGGCACCCTTAGGGGGTCTATCCCTCGTAACTGCGACAAATTGTAAATCAAGTCTTTTATTTTTGCTGTTGCAAATCAATAGCACGGTGCAAATGACATCTTATTCCATCATTTTCACCTCACAATATTTTCCTTACCAAATGAGATGGGTGGGAGTTTTGGCATGCACAGTATAAAAGAAATCCAGCAGGAGACAGATTGCAGTTTAACACCAACTGATTTGTTTTCCTTTCTGTGAGTCATCAGCAGAAATTACAAATATTATATTTACAAAATATCACTGCATACAGAGAGCGAAAGATCTTGAGGATTGCTGTTTACACACACACACATATATACAGTAGGGTGAGATATATACTTATTGTATAAGGGAAGGCTGAAATGATTAGTCAATAGACAGAAAATCACTTAAATATTTAGATTTTTGATTTTATGTAGCTGGTTGTGTTGTTTTTAATTATTGATTTGACTGTTGTAAGGTGACCTTGAGTGATGTGAAAGGCATTCATAAATATCATTAATTATTATTTATAATTTTTTGTTGTTCTTATAATTTGTTAGTTGTATGTTCTTCACATACAACTATTGTGAGGCATAAAGATATTTTTCAGCTATTGACAAGAAAACATGGGGTTATGGTTGTTTATTGTAGCTATAGCTGCTTTGCTCTGCAGCTACTGTATAGCCTCAGCTTTTCAGCCTAGTGCAGATTCACTAGTCTAAGCCACTCTTTTTGTCTGTTGATTTTAGCTTTTTAAGAGGCCTTAAGACAGCGGGCTATTTCTGGGAAGAACCGAGATAGAATTGATTTTCTACAGGAGAATGAGCGGAGAAGGGTGTAAATAAGTCATTTGTCTTTTGAAATCTTTATTTTTAAGACAGTGGCTGATTGGTGCTAAATGTCTGTGAATGTGTGTGTGAAAGATTTTAGGTGTGAAAAAAACACTCTCACGGTCGGCAATACGAACCAATTGGTTTCCCCTACCTTAAGATCAATGAGTCTTTTACTGTGTGGATCAAAGGTCTCCACCCACCTCTTAAAAACAAATCCCACCGCTGCACAAAGAGCATAAAGCACTTATACACAGCTTAAAAAGTACTTTCTCTAGAACTCAGCATGTTGCATGCAAAACCTGAGTCCATCAAGTGAAGTCCATCAATCTTTTGAGGACATTTACAAAAGGTGTCAAGACCATAAAAACATGAATCATGCTTCAGCTGCCAAGAACAGATATTGTAGGGAAAACAAGGAAAACAACTGAAATAGTGAATGAATGTTTGGCATACAGTCAGTATTAACATTGTGCATTGGCAGTAAGCAATTATATATATATATATATATATATATATATATATATATATATATATATATATATATATATATATATATATATATATATATATATTTGCTCATACACACTAGATGTACATAATTTTAGGATACATGGCTGCCTTAACAAAGAAAGTTATTAGGATGTATTCCATTTTGATGCTGTTGATGAAATGTGTTTAGAGGCACCTCAATAAAACAAACCAGAGTGAATGCATTGGGCAGCTGGGTGAGCCCGGCTATGCTCACAGGTTTTGTGATATGCTGACCTCAACAACGAGCGTCCAATGGGATTCTGGCATTGACAGGTGGTGGAAGTTAAATGGCGACAGTTCAACTGTAAAGGAAATCTTTCAACATGTCCGAATTCCCAGAGTTATGTAACGCTGATCTCCTGTACTTGGATAAAATATCTCAAGCATTGGGACAAATGATCAGTAACGCTATGAATCCCGGATTGGAAAATTTGCATCGTAGTTAGCTGCTTTGTAGACAACTCGCAAGTGTGAAAAGTTTGTGTGAGGAAGTGCACAAACTCTTCGGCTCTTGTGCAATTGGTCTGAAACCAGCATTAGATAATTCACCTAACTTCTTTGGACTGTGAAAGGAAACCTATGCAGGCCACTTACAACCACAATGCCTCCCAACGTGGAACACTTTAAAACTAATAAGGCACATTATTCTTACTGTGACACATAGCCACACACAGCTGATGAATGAGGCAATTAACACATATGCAGAATGACCACAGTAAAATCCATTTAATGGTCATCTGGTGAGACAGCTAATGGTTTGGGAGGTCTGACATACTGTCAGGCAGATACATTAAAGGTTATAAATTATGTGTGGAAACAAGATAAATGTTTTGTTAATATTGTTTAATTGGAGCAATAGGCCTTAAGTGGGAGCCTATTTTATTTCAATGATTCTGGATACAATTTTTAACTCAACTCAAGCTATGTAAACAACAGTGTTGATCCAAAATGTGTAGCAGTGCAGGCACAAAAAAGAAAAGCGAGAACAATGACAATAGACTAAAATCACAAGTTTATAATGTACAAACAGATAACCGAAGACGACAGACACACAGTCCCAGACAAAATCAGGCACTGTTGAAAACTAGTGGATACTAACACATTTAGACCCGGACCTTCTGTAGTGAGAGACAGGCCTTTGGTCAGAGGATCTCAAGTCTGTGACAGCATGGTATGAGGACAGTAGTACACTAGAGCAGGGATCTTCAGCATTTTTTAGGCCAAAGACCCCTTAGCTTAAAGAGAGAGAGAGTATAGGGACCCCTACTACATATACTGTATACAATTTAGTTGCATATTAAACTAGGCCGGATGGATGAAAATGTATGGATAGTAATATATTATTTATACATCATGTTTTAATGTTAAACTTACATGTGGAAGGCACAGTGAATCCTGTTTGGCTACCTTACCTATAATAAGCTTATCTTTAATGTGTAGATAAATGTTTTTTTTGTTTTTTTTCCACAAATAGGCCAATTTATCTTTGCTATTAAAATGTTGGATTCATATTAATATATATTTTAAGACATTTTTTAAAATAATTTGGCGGCCGCTCTGCACTAACTCTGCGGACCTATGGAGTCACGGAGCCCCTGTTGAAGATCTCTGCACTAAAGCATGGGTGAGACTGTACTCTGCAGACAGCAAAAAAAAGCTTTTCAACTCAGTTCTATGACTAAGAGGAAGTTGATAGAGGGAGGCGAGAGTTGGATTAACATGGTCTTTCTTTCTTAATAATGCTAAAAGCCTTGGTGCAGCATTCTGAACAAGCTGGAGACGAGTAGAAAGGTCTGAGTGATATACAGTAGAAATGAAATATTGTAGATGTAGACATTGAGTCATTTGTCTTTTGAAAGCCATATTTTTGAGACACCAGCTGATGGGGTGCCGGTGTCTATGAACGTGTGTGCAAGATTTTTGGGGAGAAAAAGATCAGTCATCCATTCGACCAGGATGGTTTCCCCAGCTGAAGCGTCTTTTACTGTGTGGATCAAAGCATCTACCTCTTAAAATCATACACCTCTGCACAAAGAGCAGAAAGCACTTATACACAGCTTGAGAACACTTTCTCTTGACCTCAGCATGTTGAGTGCAAAACCCACTCAAGTCCATCAATCTTTTGTGGAAATTGTCAAAACATTGCAGCTGGAAATACAAGAATATAGACATTCGTATTCTGCAAAGAGGTTGTATTGAAGGCATTTGGGTGGATGAGTGGGCATGCTATGTATTGTAGGTTAAGACTGCTACAATACTTCGTTAAGGTTAGTTTATTACAGTTATTTGGCTTTGACTCTAGATAGATTTGTGTGTCATCAATTAAACTGTGAATAGAAATAGTAGCTTTGGATCATGTACAAGTAGATCTGTCCATTTAAAGCACTCTAACCTCATACAAGTCTTTATTTGAGCCTAATTTAAATTACTGTAATGTCATATGGTGCACTACCTTTCCTACTTATCTTGTGAAATTACAGACTTTACATAAGAAGGTTTTTATGTGGTATTTTAAGATGTACAGTAATGATTATAATACTCAATTTTCCAAGTATTCAAGCCTTATTGGATCGTACAGGAATGTGTGATCACCAAAAACGTAGAGTCTAGTAAGAAATTAGATCTGTTGCTTCATACAACTAGGAACAGACTAGAAGTTGCTGTAACCAGCTCATGAATTCATAAACTGAGGTTATGAGGTTAAAGGCTTTGCTTCCTGTGCTCTGAACAAGCCAAGAGATGGATTGATTTGTCACTACAACTAAGTGTAAAAATGTGTATAATGAAGACGAGAGGTAATTAGAGCATTGATGAGTAACATGAGCTGTGGTGTTGTGCGGTTTGAAAATCTGGGGAAAAAAACTGAAATGCATACATACTACCAATACAAACGAAACTCATCACTCCACATAGTCACTCATGGATATGAATTGACTGTATATTATGTTTGCTAGCTTAAAGGACTACTGGACCTTTGCCCCAGTATCTAAAACTGCTTGTGATAAATCTGTCCCAAAAGGATAGTCAATGATATAGGATTTAACTTGCAACACATTACACTGAGGTACTTTGTCAGCTATGAAGAAAAAAGTGTACAGTACTTTATAGCAGTTAAAGCTAAAGAGGTATATTAGGTTACGCACATGGCCCTGTTGAGTAATATTAAAAATTGTTATTAAATTTAAAAAAAAAAACTTTAGTGAGAGTTTCTGTAAATGTCAAGCATGCGCTACAAATGTACTTCAAATTGACTTTTTGTTGGTGGGTATAATCAGGACTAATTCACAGCTGGAAAATTACCATGCTTTTGTTCTTGCAGTGGCATTTAATGATAATTTAAGAGCCAGGAGTGGACAAATAGAATTTTTGTTAAGCTCTTATTGTTTTCTCTTTTTACTCCACAGAGGGATCCAAGGGAAGAAATGTGGCACTATCGTCTTGTCCGCAGAGGAGCTAAGCAATTGTCGAGTGAGTAAGCCATAATAATCTCCCCTGCCAAACACATTAGCAGGCAAACATCTGTCAGCAAGGCCTGGTTAAACAGAATTCGCTCATAAAGTGGATTGAGCCGGATAGAAGCTTAGAGGGGCAAATAAAACCAGGTGCACAGCTATAGACAAAGAAAACTTCTTGTTGACAAATACTTTTTCTGCCTAAAAATAGCTTGTTACGTCTCCTCGGAGTTGAAAGGTCATCGTGACGAAATAGCCAAGTCTCTGAGGCACCTACAATGCCAGCCACAGACATAGTGGGTCCTCTTCTTCGTATGCCCTTCCTTGTTCTTTAGAAAAACATCTATTATATATATTATTTATTTATTTATTTTTCAATGAGATAAAAATGTGTTGGCATCTGTACTGAAACTCAGGTAGCCTATCATAGTGGCAAGTATTTATGCATACCTATCTACTGTGTCTATGAATCCAGCTAGCTATCTACAGTACCTATCACACACTTACGCCGAGTGTCCTCCTGTCTAATGATATGGCCCAGAACATGATGGTTGAGTGCTGACCGTCCCCTCAACCAACACTGTGGGGTGAAGCTTGGACGCTTCACTGGGCTCCTAGCACGCAGATTAGAAGAGGATATTGAAAAGCAAGAGAGTGCCACAGAGCAAATGACACAAAGAGCGAGAGGAGAAGGAAAAAAATGGCACAATGAAAATAAATTGCAAACAAGAAGTGATAAGATGGAGAGAAACAGAGGTGTGTGTGTGTGTGTGTGTGTGTGTGTGTGTGTGTGTGCGTGCGTGCGTGCGTGCGTGTGTGTAAAAAACATGGAGAGACAGAAACAGTCCGACACATAGCAACAGATACAAAGACAGTGAAGTGAATCAATAGAGGATTATTTCATGCCCGGCGTGTACCAGCCCTCAGCTATAAGAGCGGCTTGACTGATGATAGTGTGAGACTGAGCATTGGTTAATTAAAACGCAGTCCTGCCTGACCTTGTTCCTTGTAGATAGTCTCACACAAACACACACACACACACACACACACACACACACACACACACACACACACACACACACACACACACACACACACACACACACACACACACTTTCTCTTTCACACAGTTGTTCACAACTTAGTCTCGCTTTGCCAGACCTTCCTCCACAGCACCACTTAGGAGGGTCTGGCTAGTCCACAGAGCATTCCGGGATGGGCGAAAAACGTGCTCTGGTTTATTGGCCATTTCTTTAAACCAATCACAATCGTTAGGGGCGGTGCTAAGCTCCACACGGAGCCACTGCAAAATAGCCTCGGGAAGGAACTTGTTTTGGTGGAACATGTACGTTCAAAAGTTGTTTTAGTCGTGCGACAGAAAACTCAGATTGGACAGATAGTCTAGCTAGCTGTCTCAATTTACCCTGCAAAGATCTGAGGAGCAGTTAACCATAGTCCTCATAAATTGACCGGAGTTTAAAATTTCATACAAAGAAAGCAACAGGAAACGGACATCGGCGAAAAGACATGCATCCGGCGGAATTTCCTGCGGCACCAGAGCAATCCTGGAAGTGGAACGTAGTGGATATAGACTATTCACAACCTGTCTAGATAGTTATTACATGCAAACAATCTTACACTAACACGGAAAGCCTGGTTCATGCTGCAAAGCATATACATAGCATTTAGCAGCTAAAAAGGTGGACATTTTCTTTGGAAGTTGGTGGAGATCAAAACAGAGCTAAAAAGAGATATTGGACTTAGATTCACCAGGTGACCAGAAACAAGACTCCAAATGAATGTTAATGTTGCTCCGTAACAGCTGGATGTGTAAATAAGAAACTATTTGCTATAAAGTAGTCATATTACCTCAAAAGGCAATATTTTAATGTGTTTACAGCTTGTTTCTGCTGCCATAAAGAAGCCTCAACTTTAGCAGCTTTAAAGTGAGTCTAAGCATTTATATCCAGACTGACAAAAATATAATCTGTATTTTCTTTTCTTCCAAGAAAGCTATATGATCCTCTATAAAAAAATAATGTAAATCAAAGATTCTGGGTGCATAATTTTACACATTTCCCTATAATTCAGCCTGGCAACTTTGGTTTCATTGGAAATACTGAAATCTTGACTAGAATTAAAAGTTTTCCAAGTTATGCAAAGCGCTTGTCTGCACAACATGAGTTTGTAATGACGGGCCCACCGGTGGGTCTAACCAGGTTGAAGGGGTTAACACACATTTAGCATTCATGAAGTGACATTATTCATCAGCTTCTATTTTTGATGCAGTCTCAAGAGAAGTGAGAATGTGGTGTGTGTGAGTGCTTTTGTGCTCTTGTTTTTTTACTTGCATACCCTGCACTTGTAAAATATAAAACATTTGTACATGCTTGTGATTCAATCTCATCAGCCATATTACACCTGGTTTTCTGTTAAAGCTAGTACTGTCCAGCTCCAGTGTCAACCTTCTTTGTGATGCAGTGCAGAAAGGGTGTGGTGTGCAGTTTGTGTTTTTGTGGAAATAATTGTGAAGTTCCACCAATTTAAAAAAAGACTTAGCATCAAACAACCCTGGTTAGTGCAGCTTTTTTTTAAATTTGAGTTGGCAGGTTTATTCTTGAGACATTATCATAAAATACAAAGTGTAAAGAAGTCTTAGGAGAGAGACCCTTTAATTGCTTTGATACCTTTTCAAAATGTGTTTCACTTCAGGAGTTGAACATCATTAGAATAATGATCAAAGGAAGAGCAGCTAAAGTTAATAAACTGAGGTCATAGCAAAACAGATAATTAGTGGCAGATAATTAGTTTTGCTAGAAAAGAAGGTCAACGTACCCTTTTTCAATTTGCCTAATGTCCTCACAATCTCCACTGGAGAAAACATAAGCAGCCCAAGATGACCAATCACATTTCTTGCAGACTCTACATGTAATGGAGGTACCATGTGGAGGCCGCTAGTTGCTGTAGACCAAATACAAACTGAATATGAATATTGCAGCAAATGTTCCTTTTTGGATGACCCTGCACTCTCTATATGACACACTTACTGACTTTGTTTGAATTATTTCTCAGTGTAATGACAAAGGTTACAACAGATTTAGCAAACAAATCTAGTGTAGAAGAACATTGAAACTGATTTCCACAACAGTTTGGCTTTGATAAATGTGAACCATATGGACAAACTATCACGAGAGCTTAAGGAACAGAACTGGTAATTAGGAAAAGATTGTTCTCCCATTTGATCAAGTTTATGAGGCGTGCAAAGTAATCAATTTAAGTATATTGAAACATTTCTCCAACTCCATGTGCTGGTAAAAATGTTGGCAGCTATCTAAACATTTGACTATCAACATATTGGGTTGCATACATTTGTTGAACTCCCACTTGCAAACACTTCAGACACACCCCAAGCAACCAATTTCCGGTGATGGCTACAGCTCCATGCAGATACAATTTGGTTGGGGGGGCTTCACTGCCTTTAAAATGAAGGGTCTGCAACTGTAAAACCTGATCCTGATTTTGAGAAATAAAACTTGGGTTGTCAATCAATTAAATTCTTTAATTGCATGATTGTCCATTGTTAACTCGTGATTAATCTGAATTATTGCACACTTTAAAAGGGATATTTTTCAAATTCTTAATGTTCTTATCAACATGGGAGTGGACAAATATGCTTGCTTTATGCAAATGTTTATTATTATTGAAACAATCCAAAACAATGACAAATGCTGTCTAGAATATTCTCCAGACTAACCTCAAAAGGTACTGTATGCTCATAAATCTGCTGAAAGCATAATATAGCAAACTCATCAAGCAACAGCAGATGGGCACATTGATCTAATTGTAACATTACTTGGTAAAACTAACACAATGCAGTGTCCCATTTTACACTTGTAAAGGTTAACTAAACATCAACAACACAAAACAATGGACCTTGTGCATTACCATCGTGCATTACATTATGATGCTTGGCCAGCAAGTGGTATTTGAGACTCGACATACTCCGGTGGTAACTCAATTAACATCGCTTCCTGACTTCCCAAACTACGGAGCGGCCCGAGGCCCAAATCACAGAACGTGCATGTGTTAATTGTGCGGCAAATAAATTAGCGGCGTTAAAAGGAATTTGCGTTAACTCGTTATTATCGCGTTCATTTTGAGCTAGTAAAAAGTTAACGTTGTTGCTCATAGCAGAAAATACAAACTTACATTTAAGCCTAATGTCACAAGTATTGCCAGGTTGTGCCAGGCCAATCCAAACCTGGAGCCAATTAAACCAAAATTAAGCAAAGTATAGCCTGAGAGGAATCAATAGTGCTAACAATATCCGCTAGCAAATTAGCACTGCCGAAACTAGCAACCCACGCAACGTGATACTATTCTCATTCTGTAAAACGGCTTTATACAACTGCCAAGCCTGCTTGAAAACACATGACTTACAGTGACTTTCCTGTTGTTTTTGTACCTTACTAACCTAAAATTCAGGAAAGAAATAATGAGAGTGTGAGATGTAGCTAGTTTAATCTCATACTGCCACCTAATGTAGACATAACCAGTTTTCTTCCTTGTCATAGAGGAACAGTTTTCACCATAACTGATTAGATTATTTTTAAATAACAAGCAAATGCACAGTATATAAAATATTATTAGACAAGAAAAAAATAAACCACACATTACTGAGCATTAGTTAGCGTCTCATAATATCATATTTGAAATTGCATGACAATATTGACTGCCTGCTCCTGCCAACATTATAGTAATCATACTGTATTATTGAATCCCATGGGACCAACAGGATCTCTGTCCAGTTGCAGTTCTTTACAGCAAAACATTTTTAAGGCTGGTCCATGAGAGAATTCATTTTTTATTTGTTTTCTAACTAACTTGCAACAGGGTATGTGGGCATAGCACTGTGTGCTTCATCACACAAACATGCTGATACAAGCTGAAAAGGCTTTTGAAACATTCTCATTTTCTTATTCTCATTTGCTTCACACGACAGATCCACGTCTGTTTTCCTCACTTCCTGTGCTTCCTAATTTGAAAGGCAACATTCACCGCATTTGCTACGGTGCAAACTGGAGCTGGTTTTCTTTTAACATGAGCAGAGAACAAGTGGAATAAATAAAATGTTAAATGTAGAAAATCAAAAACCTGGAGCAACTGGGACTGGAGCGATAAGAAGACGCTAGTGGGGAGTGGGAAGAAGAAATTGCTGACGCTCTATTCCACTCACGTACGCTGTTTGGCAATCCTCATTAAATGCTACAAGACAACATAAATCACAGATTTTGTGTCCTGTGGCTTTAAATCAAGCATGAAAAGGAGAAGCTCATCCAGGCAAGGAATTACCTATTTGTCGAACCACACGTGTAAAAGAACGCGTAATCACTGAGGACCATGTACTGTGTCGTAAATTTGAGTGTTGTCTCGTGTAGGACTGAACACCTAGGGAGCCACCATACAAACAACAGGAAGTAATTTGCTGTTGATTATCATGTTAAGTCCCCCTCCCACCCAACCGCATCACTTTGGCCTTCAATTGAGTCATTACCTTATTTCCCCCCTTTCTTTCTTGTCCCCCCACCTCACTGGCTGACCTTAATTCAAGCCTATGTGTATTGAATGTAAATGTACGCTAGCCATACTTTTACTGCCTCTCCTCTTTTCCCCATTTCTTTCTCTGTCTTAATTAGTGAATCTAGAACCCTTTGTGCATTAAGACACACATCCTCTCCTGTCACAAACACTCCTCCATTACTCCCCTGAGGATGTGAATGTGTCTCTTATCTAGCCTGGCCTCCCTCTTTAAATATTGATACTCTGATTCTCTCCATATTAGCAGATGGCTGTTGATCACAGACCTTTGCAAGAGTGTGTGTTCATGCCACAGAAACTTAATGAGACAAGAGCAGATGAATGTTTTATATCCTCAACACATTCCATCACCATAAATGCTTTTATGTGCCTATTAGCCCCGTAGCGATTTTCTGGTGTGTCCTCCCTCTCACTGACTTAAGAGTGGCAATTTGGCAACACCAAATTCTGCTTCTCTGAATACCAAAACCTGTGTTTACTTTATGAGCAACTTGATCAGCGAGTTCATTTAATTACTATAGAACAAAAAAAAAACAGTGACACCTTGTGTTGAGTTAATAAGCTCCTTTATGTTAAATTGATATAAAGCTGACAAAATGACAGTATTGGTGGATCAATTGCTTTAATTCATTTTGGCCTATTTGGGTTAATAAGCAGCACTAATTGAGTCTTTAGACAGTTGTCACTTATTAAAAAGGTTCATTATGAGAATATGATGCGGATTCACTGTTGAGTGTTAATGTTTAAACACAGCTGGAAATAACAATTAATTTAGTAATTGGTTTTGTTCAAGAAATTGTAGTTTAATTTAGTGCCTTATTTCAATCATGTTGCTATTATACCCAATGTTATGGTTATTATTCTCTCTCTTGATAGTTTAAAAGATTAACCTGAAATCTTTTTTTCAATAAGATTAAATGATAACATGACTTAGCCCATGTAAGGCAACAACATGGCAAGTTAGAACATTTTACCCAAAAAATGCAAGAAAAACTGCAAAGTTGCCAAATCTACAACGCTCCTTCAGGGCCACATAACCAACACAGAAACTTACTGTACAGTAAACGTTGCCAATGAGCTTGCCTTTGATCTTCTGTAGTAGATGTCTACAGTAAATATCAGAGAGCCCATGCTGCATACTTGCTAAATTCCATTGATTTAACAATGATTTTCCATTTATCATCACATCCATACGTTTGAATTAGCAATTCAATTTACTGTTATTGTTGTGCCTGAAAAACTTGCATACAGTTACTACTTAACTTGCTTATTATACACTGCATTGATGCACTGATGATCTGTTGCAGGATTAATTCATAATATCATTGTTTTTATTTTCTTATAAATTCGTTTTGCTGAGGACATAGACCAAAAAGATATTAAAAGCTAATGGGTTACATTATGCTTTTGTGCATGTGTGTGCCTAATATGTAAGTTAGCTTGCATATATTGTATGCATATATGCACATAGTATGCATGCAGGAGTAGGCAGGGGGCTGTGGGATATCATTTTAAAATGTAACTGAGTGAAGGTGCTGGGATCTTACTGCACTGTATCTTGCACTTCAGCCTTGGGAGTGATGCAAATCTTGAGTAGTTGAGCCCCGGAGAAAACTGAAGCTGGGCTATTTCTTTAATCACAGGTGCAGGGACAAACTTTCGTCACAATATGCGTCTTCACACTTTTTTTAAAGTATCTACAAGTGCTGCAATCCAGAGCACTACATTGTAAGCTTGAACACTGCTTTCATGTGTAGAGAGACTACAATGTCACAGTCAGTAGTTGTTAAAGTTAGACACTTGTTGAAATAGAAACACACACACAAACATACACAACCAGTACCTAGGGATAGAAGAAAGCCAAGTCTGTAGAAAGCCACAGAAATTAAATCAGTATATTTCTACAATCACATATTCAGATGACACAAGCATTCAACTGCTTGTGTGCGTCAACCATGGCTGCCAACATTCCCCAGGAGGATTAAAGGAGTGTTTTTCAGAGAATGAAACTGGGTAGGAGGGATGTGTCAAATGGCAGGCGTGTGGTGTGTGGTGTGTATGTGTGTCCTCGGGGTGAGGGCAGGAATACAGATAAAGTTCCTCTCCGACTGGATTGGAGTGGATGCGATCATGAATGTGTCAGAGAAAAGTGTTTACTTCACGGAGCCTGGCTGTGTGTGATAAAGACACAGAGAAGACACTGTGGTAAGATGCAAACAGGAATTTAAATGGGCATCGGGATATGTGCACAAAAACACGCCTGCTCTCACTCTCACACACAGTGTGTCACACGTGCACACACTCTTTTGCTGATTTGCCACTCAGCACACAGCCACAACACAAGGTGCAAGCTGCAACATTAAAAAGCTATTAAGTTGTCATTAGTGGCACCGTGGCTGCCCAGTGTAAGGCCTCGAGCCATGACAGCAACAGCAATCTACTGTTGTAGCATCTGAACCCACTGTAATGGACCCACTGTGTTTCAAAGATTAGCCACAGTCCATATGCCAGAGATAAGTCTGGCTCCTTCCATGCACTGCCACCACACAAGGAGAGCCATGAACAGGGAGGGGAAATAGTAAACAAGTAGTACAAGCCTCAACAGCAACCAAGTGATTTATATTTGGGGTTGGTAAAAAGCACTACATTTCATGATAAACACCTGGTGAAGAAAATGCAAAATCAGGCTTATTTGTGTGTGAGAGAGAGGCTGTTCTACAGAGAAAGATAAAGAGTTGGTTTGCAGTTAATTAATCTCCCACCATCTGCTGCTGGTCTTTGATTTATTTAAAAAGGTCTATATAACATTTTCATGGTCTTCATTACTTTATTATATAAATATACCATTGGCATAAATAATTTGTTAACTGATTAATTACCAAGCTAATGATAAAGGTACAATCTAATTCTAGTCATTAAAACTGCAAACGTGTTTACATTTTAGGGAATGCAGGTGAAAGATGGGTTAGGGTTAGGGTTATAGTTAATAAAAGTCTGATTTAATATGGTCATGTAAAGGGAAATTTTCTGAATAGCAAAGAAGCAGCATGCTGTTAGCAAAGAAAAACATAATGATGAGCTTATGTTGTATTTTACTGGCTTACTGATATAAAAAAAAAGATTTAAAAGGAAGGATGCATGCTTACACTTAAAAAAAACTGAATTTAAAAAAATCTTTGGTTGAAGAGGTAAATAATTGATAAGTCAGCGTCCATCTGGGCTAAAGACTACAAGTATGGATATTTTAAAAGATCTGAGAATGTGGAGTTAAAAATAACCCCCACTGAATGTAGGCACCAGGTTTTGAAGTTTGAAGAATAGTGGAATTAAAAAGAGGATATATTATCGGGTCTGCTGTACAGACTTTATCTTTTTTTTTTTAAACTCTCCATCATGAGTCCGACAAAGTTATGCTGAATTGATGGAGTACTCTTTTCATGCTAAGATGAATTAAGATGTACTTCCCTAACTTTATACATGTTTATTTATTTTAATGAGGTTTTTGATTTTAGAAAACCTTTACCTTTTTTATATGGTAAAGATAATCTTGCAAGGCTAAACCATACACTGAAGGAACTTGCTATGGTAACCTTTCTAGAACATAATTTGAATTAAGAAAATAATGGGAACTAATCATGATTAAAGTAGTAATTTGCAACCTTAATTTAGAGGTAATTACTTTGACATTTTTGACAATATGATGATTGATTGCAATTGTTGGCTTAATAACTCCTGAAAGCAAAAACTATGGATTTAATTTATATCCAACAACATAATATTTTATCCAAAATAATACCCAAAAGTTCTGGTTATGGCTCTAAATTGAGAACAAGTCCATCGTTATTTGGCTGAAACAAGAAGCAAAGCATCCCTCAAAACATATTAGAAAAACACAAAGCCCAGAGCAGAAACTGTGCTTTGTGTTTGATGTCTGTCTGACACAGAAATATACTTGAAGCATTTGATGCTTTTCAGATGCTGTGACAGGTATCAGAAGAAGTTAGCTTGATGACCAATACCCATGCTAGAATTAGACTTGGTAAGCAGCTGGCACTAATGTGAGAAGGACCGCAGTTTGGTGGATACGCTACTATGGTTAGGGATCACACACACACACACACACACACACACACACACACACACACACACACACACACACACACACACACACACACACACACACACACACACACGCACACACACAAGTGGTGGTTATAGATAAAGCTAGAGTGTATTGTAGGCTGACTGCCAGTAGCTCATAGAGGGGAAGCAGGTGACATTCACGCTACACAGTGAATGACAAACAATGGAGTCATATGTCTACATCCTCATACAAATAAGTGAAGCACATTTTTCCAAAATATTAACTTTGTATAATGTGATTCATGAAATAGTTCTCTGAGCTTTTCTTTGAGTTTTCCAGCAGCTCTGTTACATTTGTGAGTATTCGTATGGAGTGGACAGTGTACAAATACCGTGTATCTGTAGGCATGTGTGTGAGCATGTGCTGGACAGGACATTAAGTCCTACTATTCCTACACCCCCGCCTAAACTTTGCTCTTGTCTCCAGCAGCTAGGTGGTGAAACATGGGGGCTGTGATGTGACATGTTGACATAAAAGAGACATTTATTAGGTCCTCTACTCAATCATGTTCAAGAACAGCTTTGTACCTTAACATTGAATATTCTGTGCTAACGTACTAATTTAAAATTATGTACTTCATCACCAGTTCCTTCGCAGTGGTATAGAAGGACCATTTTAATGCTACTCAACCTGAATCTCCATTGACCAATATTTCTTTATTGATATAGTTGCTAGTACTGCCAATCCCACTGTCAATCAACACCAGTTTTGCAGCACCTTTACTTCATTGTTTGCTGTATGGCTGTATGGGTCTTAATGGCTCCTGATGGCATTTAAACTAGGGATAGACAGATTATCGGCCCTGGCCGATTATCAGGCCATTTTTTGGCAGTTTGCAGATTATCTATATCGGCGTTTTATTTGCCTGACAACCGATATAGTTAATTAATTAAAAAGTGTGCTACTTTGGCTTCGCTACAGCTCTGTGTCTGTCCCTATGCTCCGGTTTCACTCACCACTGAGTCTGACTTGATGTCCCGCTCACAACACTATCTGACTGTCTTTTACTGTGTATTATGTTGAAAGTTTCTAATTTATTAAGTAATTGCTTAAAGCATTTAAACAAAAAAATGTGTTGGAGTTTGTAATCTTAATTTTGATTTAAAGATTTTCATTTTCACTATAAATGCATATCAGTTTCAAATATCGGTTATTGGTTTCATTTACTACCAATAACCTGTATCAATATCGGCCTTGAAAAACCAGTATCGGTCGATCCCTTTAAACATGCAAAATGCCAACTTGTAACCATGCTTGTACAGCTGGGCTTACAGTTGAGGCTGACAAAGTAAGAAATGGGGTAACTAAATTTAAGAAAATCCGAAATATTTAGAGTTGAGCCAGACAAGGTGATTCTGTGATGTTCTCCGCGCAGATAGGCTTGTTCGAGAGGAGCCAGGCCTGTGCAGAATTGATCACCGTTGATCGCCGCCCAATGCATGCTGGTTAGATTTGTTTCCGACTTGATCCCGACTTGCTCTGACATCATGCACACGTGGGCAACGATAACCTCACGAGATCAAGGTGGCCACAGTTTTGAGAGGCAGGCAGCGCAGTTGCTTTTCACCGACTGCAAGACCCTGGCGGACCCAGGGCATGCTGGGAAAAGCCTGGCTCTCAGCTGATTGGTTCAGAATTGACTCAACATAATTATGTTTTATTTAAACTTTTTATTGTTTTTGAATTGGGATTTTAATTGCTATTTGTCTGATTTAAAGGCTTATTCTGTACAAACCACGTTTTGTGGCTGATGGTGAGGTTTAGAAGTCAGAGAGACTAAATCTGTTCAGATTACGGATCATCTACAGTCCGTTTTTTTTTTTAACATCAGCAACAGATCACATGTAGAGCATTTTAACAGCTACTCTGTCATAATGAAAACAACTGTAGACTCTGCAAGCTGGTATATGGGTCTGATAACATTTTAATAAATCAGACCTAACAGGATGTGAGTGTTTCTGTGACTTGCTGTTCAGCCTGAAGGCTGTTGGAAACGGCTGTAAACTGTCTAACATGACCGCGGCTTCTTGTCACCGCCCCCGGCTACTGCTGCCGCCTGCTCTCGCCCACTTTACAGAAGAGGCACAGTTCATCTCGATCGAGCCTGTTGACAGCATGGCCTTTCCTCCAGCCCAAACCACTGGTTAAACTTTACATTATTTGCCCAAATAGTAGAAAAACGATATAAGAATAGCAAAGTTGTCTGATTTTAATGTATTCAACTGTTGGTTATCTGGTGTGTCACGGCCATTGTAGCCTTACAAATCTGTTTCTATGGCTATTATTGCTGTAGTTCTGACTGAGTGCCTCAATGTGCACATATGCTTACCTTGGGCTGACTTATTTCTCTTCATATGTTGCTCTAATGTAAATATAATAAAATATCATACATAAAGCTTCTCTTTTTTCTGTAAAAAAAAACAACAACAGGATATTCACAATATGCCAATACATATAAATAAAGGTAAACACACCCAAACACACAAGAAAGTACAGGGATTACAGTATTCATGCAGCATTCATTATCTTATAGTGTGATGCACAGACAGCTTTCTCCATCTGCTGCCCTACTGTAAGCTGAGAACATGAAAGAGAAAAAGCAGAGAAAGAAGAGCAAAATAGGCCACATAAATAATACCTGCCATTCTATAATCATGAAGACCTTCCCTTCCCTCCGCCGCAACCTATCTCACACTTCTCTCCTCACATCTCCATGCATCTCTGCAGGATAGCGCCACTATGCAGTTCTGTGCCAACAAGCTGGACAAGAAGGACTTCTTTGGCAAGTCAGACCCTTTCATGGTCTTCTACAGAAGCAACGAAGATGGAACGTGAGTGCTTGATGTGATTTTGTTTTTTTCATTCCAAGTGTTTCGAAAGATAGCTGCTGGTAAGTGCTGGTGTTGCCAGCGTGTAAAGTATGACAGAAGAGCTGCAGTAGTTACTGAAGCATGCACAACTTAAGAGGCTGCATACAGAGGCAAGGACACTGTTCAAAACACAACCACAATTCCTATGACTATGTCTTGCATAAATGACTCCAGGAGTGCAAATACAAGAGGCAATTCATGTTTAAAAGCAAGAATAAAAAAACACAATATGCATTTTTCATCAATAGGAAAAACACTGTCAGTTTCTGATGCAATTCACATAGGGATGCACAACACTCCCCCATCTCCTCACGCGTGAGCAGAGCGCTGTTTAGCCTCCCAAGGGGCTGTGCAGTTGTGGCAGCGTCAGCGGAGATGCTTTAGCAAGTGCTTCATTAGCCGTCTTCCTCAGTATTTCTTTTTTGATGCATAACAGGGTGAGAAATGGATCCTGACGGATGTGCTAGAAGTATCGCTTGTTGGTGCCAGTGGGGGGTACAAATTAGAGGCCTGCGCGGCTTAAGGACTAACAGGGTTTTAAAAGGCTTGAGGCACTTAGTGGACCACAAGTAAGCCAAGGCTTTGGGTGAAAACAAAAATGAAAAAATTGTGAAAGCCGTAGCTTTTCAAGAGAATATTTGGTGGGTATTTGATAGGAATTTATGTGGCTCTCCTCTGCGAGCATTTCATATATCCATACAGAAAAATATATTTGCATATCATTGTCACCCTTTTGGTCAAGGGAAAGGATTTAAAAGCCAGACTGAAATATCAAATTATTCTCTGTGGTCTAAAACACAATATAGCTGGGAGACAGGCCAAGCGGTAAACAAAGCTGGGTACAGCCCTATTTAAAGCATCTCTGTCACTGTAGGATTTGACATTGTCTTCCTGTTTCCGTCTCTTCAGTTGCAGGCTCCTCCCCTTTTTGCATATTTATCTCTCTCCCTAGCTTGTGTAATTAACAAATTATATTACAATTTCTTTCTCTGCCTTGAACATATATTTTCCTAACTCCCCTCCTCCTCCTCTAGGTTTACTATCTGCCATAAAACAGAGGTGGTGAAGAACACGTTAAATCCAGTGTGGCAGCCTTTCACTATCCCAGTACGAGCGCTCTGCAATGGAGACTTCGACAGGTACAATGCAGCCTCCCCCTATTCTTTAAACCTTCTGATCCTCTCACTGCTACACTTGGTACCATTTAACACACACACACACACACACACACACACACACACACACACACACACACACACACACACACACACACACACACACACACACACACACACACACACACACACATGTTTGTTTCACTATCTTTGTGGTGACCCGTCATTGACATAATGCATTCCCTAGCCCCTTACCCTAACCTTAAACATTACAACTAGATGCCTAACCTTAACCCTTACCATAACCTAATTCTAACCCTAATCCTAAAATCCTAAAAGTCTTAACCCTCAAACAGCCCTTTAACCTTGTGGGGTCCAGCATTTTGGGCCCCACAAGGCTGTGCAGACCCCACAAGTATACTATATTCCCCGGTTTTTGGACCCCACAAATATAGTAAAACAAGCACACACTCACACACACACACACACACACACACACACACACACACACACACACACACACACACACACACACACACCCCTTCTGCCTTTCATTGATTTATGTTGTCTCAATCTAACGAGTGCTTTCATGGCTTTCTAACTGACGGCAGCCATTACTGGACCTTATAAGCGTCAATGAGATCAACCAGCAGAAATCGATACCAGTTCAACATGGTGCAGCATTAAGCCTCCAATTATTTTTACTCTGTCACATTATTTCTGCTGCTGTGTGCTTAGGACATCCCTCAGTATCGATCTTTGCTAGAATGGCACCGGTCAGGCATAATGAGCCTCTCTAATCTCCAAAGACATCCTTGTGGTATTTCTGCTATCAACGCTATTCTGTTCAGATATAATCTCTGAGCTAGAGGTGCAACAATGCAACGATGAATCGATGAATCGATGAATCGATTAGTTGTCAACTATTAAATTAATCGCCAACTATTTTCATAATCAATTAATCGTTTGAGTAATTTTTTTATTAAAAAAAGATTTCTCTGATTCCAGCTTGTTAAATGTGAATACCTTCTAGTTTCTTCTCTCCTCAGGGACAGTAAACTGAATATCTTTGAGTTTTGGACAAAACAAGACATTTGATGACGTCATCTTAGGCTTTGGGAAACACTGATCCACATTTTTCACCATGTTTTGACATTTTTATAGATCAAACAACTAATCGATTAATCGAGAAAATAATCAACAGATTAATCGACTATGAAAATAATCGTTAGTTGCAGCCCTACTCTGAGCCATATAAAAGTAAAGTATTATAACACTAACAATATTCATTAACGCTTTGCTTTTACACTTTTGCCCTAGAAAACACTGGATCCCTTATTACTGACTAAATATATCAAATAATGAAGGGTTGCTCCTTCCAATTTGCACATAATTAATGTAGACATGTTGTGTCAGAGGGGATATGAATTCATTTTTCTCCGAGTTTATCCGCCTGCCTCTAATTTAAAAGACAGTGCTGGTAAAAAAATAAACTAAATCATGAAGGAGCTTTGAAAGAAGAAAGAGTGACAGACAGATTACTTTTGTGGCAGGAAATATTTCATACTGAAACTCTATGTGTCTGTTCTATCTTCTTTGTATGCAGTAAAACTCTGATTACTGAGAATGCTGAGTAGTTAGTGTGTGTGCAGAAAACGGAGGAAAATCCCAAACAGAGGGAGACAGGAGCAGAGCTACTGATGGGGTTGTCTCAGGAAGTATTTGATACTTGGAAAATATTAGCTGAATTTGTGTGAGCTAGCCAATTACACATAAGCTCAAGAAGGGGTCACTACCCTGTCTCACACACACACACACACACACACACACACACACACACACACACACACACACACACACACACACACACACACACACACACACACACACCTAGAGTATAATACAGTGTGACAAGCCATGAGCTGAAATTCTACAAATCTTGAAATATCACCAAGACAGCGCTATAAACAGGTTACATACTTGTGCGTGGGTGAGGAATAAACTTTGTGTCAGTGTTTTTTGTGTCAATATTTCTATTACGGGGGAGTGGAAAGGTCTGTCTGTCCTTTTAATTATATAGTTCTTAAGACCCACTAATAAATAGATTTTTTCAACATGGTTCTGGCTGTCAATTCTTCTGATTTATGTAATTACTGTTTACATCCATCAACTGAGGGAAAGCTTCCAGTGATTTATAACCTAAAGAGAAAAAAATTAACTAAATCAGTTCAGACCAGTTTTACATGTATAAAAGGCTATGTTTAAAAGAATTAGGAATCACATCTTTTCAGTTGTTAATTACCAGTTTGTCAACCAAAAGAAATTGCCTTGAATATAGCCAGCTGGTCTCTTCCGAATGTCCTACACTTAGTTATATGAACGAGGCTTATAATAGAGATTGCCATGCAATATTGTGGTTTCTTTATTTTCCTTTTGGCCCACTGCAGGACACAATGAGTTCTTGTCAAAGGCTGAAGTTCAAACGTCCACCCTAACATACTCTCCATGCTCTCCATCATCACGTCAAGCAAAAAAAATATGCTGTAAGACATGACTGACCTTGATTGCTTCTATGGAGATGAATTAAAGTATTTTTCTTAATAGTCCTTCACTGTATTGATATTGGCAACTTATGCAAGATACATAGTTTACATGGTATAAAAAGTATGTAGTCCGAACATTTGGATTCAGCCAAAAAACTCACACAGCATCTGGATTTATTTGACATAAGCTTCCATAATTTTCCACGAATACGACTATTAGGAGTTAGACACATCGAGATTAACAGTTGGTGCTGCTAATTCTCCATGTCGGGTGCCATTAAACTATTGAAGAATACATTTCCAGTTATTCCAGCTTTTTTAATGCACACATTGAAAAGGATCATTAAAACAAGTGTATGGAAACACACTTATAGGGATAACCTGAAGGAGGTGTGTTGTCTCCCCTCACTTCTCTACGCGATGTCTCCAAGTCTGAAGGCTCAGCATTTGATTGAAAAGTACTTATATATACACACTATACATAATGAGACGTACACAGGATGCAGATAAAAGAAGCATTGAAATCTTTATTGCTGTTGTAGATGGGGGGAGAAGCAGTGACTGTGGATCCAACTGCTAGCTATGAGTTGGCACTCACTCTACTCTCTCTCACTCTGGCACATGTTGAAGAAGGCATCGAAGCACCTTCATCAGCTGAGAGTAGTAGCCCGAGAGTAGTTGTCAGGGATGAGCTCCTGCTGATTTACTTTGCTCTAATTAGCTCAGAGCTTTAGCTTGGACATGTCCCTCTCATTAGATGCACCAAAGGGCAAAAGGAGAAGTCAGAGCCAGTTCAACAAAGGGTGTTTCCTAAGGGGGCACTGTTCTCCAAACTGACATCTCTAAAGTAGCAAAGGGAGGAAGACGCAGTGTCTGTGAAAGAGACGATGCGTCCTTCCAGCCGATTGCCTGACTTTCTTTCTCGAGCCAGACAAATAAGCACTGGTACAAAGACACCTGAAAATAGTGCTGCACTCTATTGCTCCTGCTGGAACAAAGCGCGCTGATAGGCATAAATGTGAGAACCATTTGTGATTTTATTCTTTTCATTACGTGGGAAACATAGAACTGTATCTATGGAGCTTGTTTAAAGAAACTCTCAGAAGACAGAAAAATACACTTTGTTTTTCAGTTCCATGGTCTCTCTCAGTGACAGTCTTGTATCAATGAAAACAATGAAAGTCCCTTTGGGATGTGGATGGAACGGACTGTAAAGATCTCACTGACAGCTGCACTTCATTTGGGCTCTGCCATGTCTATTCAGAGACCTTTTTTAAGGCCAGTGTAGTGTTGCATGTTCCGTTTTATTTAGTGCCTGGTGTAAAATACTGTTACAAAGTTTAAGTTAAATGTTTAACTTACTTAAAAAAGGTTAGGCTTCTTAGTCAATTTGAAAGCCTTTGTTTGCCAGTAATTATTTAGGTGTGGTGTTGTAACCAATTCCCACTGAATACAGTTGTTTCTCAATTACAAGACAATGTCAAACATTCATGAACAATATAATTCCATAAGGAATAACAGCGTATGCACATGTCCTCTTATAATGTAGTTAAGAAGTGAAGTATAGTTACAGCCTCATGTTACCTTACACATTAAATTATCCTAAACTGTTTCACATAGTAAGGTTTGAAAAATAAGCACTGGTGTTGGATTGGTACCTGGTATCTACAACGGAGCATTAGGGCCACATCAAAGGAAAAAAAATAAGGAGGAATATATTTTTTTTATTTATTTTGCATTTCCAGAATAAAGTCGAAATGTCGAGAATAAAGTCAACATGACAAGAATAAAGTTGAAATACTTTTTCGAGAATAAAGTCAAAATGTCGAGATTAAAGTTGAAATGACGAGAATAAATTCAACTCCTTTATCACTTAATCACATTAGAGCGACTGTCAGCCATGCCAGCTGCCATGTACGCAACATCATAGATATGGGTTACATCCTTGGAGTGCCACGCTCGCCAGAGCGCCACTCCTTCAGGATCAAACAAGTTGATCAATTGTCTTTTTGTGTATTGTGATACAACATATCCTCTCTGTATTACACGTAGGTGTAACCATCGATACCCTTGCATCTGTCCATTACAAGCTATTTCAGTTTGCAGGAATATGGCCACCTCTTCCAAGTTTGTGTGGTTTCTCCTTCTGAAGAGACGCAATTTTCTGCACAATCTCTTCAAAGTCCTAATACTAATCACCATACTGTGTTTATGCGCTAAAAGAGAAAGAGTTCATGCATTTTGTAGAATACTATAAGTAAAGTTAATAGTTTGGTTTATTCTCAAAAGTCTGACTTGATTCTTGAAATATCAAGTTTTTTCTCGACATGTCGACTTTATTCTCGACATTTCGACTTTATTCTCAAAATGCAAAATAAATAAAACATCTTCCTCCTTAATTTTTTCCCTTGATGTGGCCCTAATTCTACGTCATAGGTATCAGCCAATATAATTATTATATAATCTTTGGTATCAATATTAGGGATGCACTGGTTTCCCTTTTTCTGCCCTAAAGATCACTGTTACAAAGAATAGGATTTGTGAAATAGACATTAACTTTTTTGTTATGGAGGGGAAATAATATGTTAAATTCTTCTGCCGCAAAGGCAACATCCATAACAATGTGCAGCCACACCAAACAATGGCTAAAGGCTACTGGACCAAGCACAGTGTCGCTGCATACAATCTGTCATCGGTAAAGTGTTGCTTGTTATTGCTAGGAAATAATACACAGAAATCCCAGATCTGAATTGTCGCCAAAGGCTATCTGCCTGACATACATATATAAGTCATATCTGTTTTACCTTTTAGAATATTTTGTAAACACAGACAAGGATAAAACACCTCCACCTCCCAACTGTGTTGGCTTGCGACTGGATGGCGCACTGATTGGGTAGACTATCCTTCAAGTGTCGAGGATCCAGTTCCTTTTATACATACATACATACATAAACTCTGCTCTGGAGACTACATTTTGGCAACGAAGAGGAGAGTATAGGATTGAAAGTAGGGAAAGGGTTAGGGGAGGAGGACAGGAGGAGAAAGGAGGAAAATAAACAATCACGGGCCGTAAAGGCAAGTATACTTGCAGTGTTAGGAAGGAAAAACAGAAATCCAATATGTCAAAGGCCCTGTTCCAGATGAGTGGAGCAAGGAGAAGAGGATGAGGGTGTGTGAAGAGAGAGGAGGGAAATGGAAGGTGCTTCCAAGTTGTTGTATAACTCCATATCTCTATTGTACAGTATGTATAGATCCTCTATACCCCATACTGTATATACTGTGTTTCCTATGTGTAGGTGGTACAAAGGTATATATTCTTATGCTGATAATTCATTAAAAACATCAAAAGGATCAATTCTTTCTCATTAACATGCCCGCCCAGGTGACTCAAGCATAGTCTATTACCGTCCCTGGCAAAAGATCACAGACAGATCCGTGTAATTGGAGCTGAAGAATTGTTCAGTGTCAAATGCACTCTCCCTTTTTTTCCTCTCAATTATATGCGCCTCCATTACCGAAGATGAGTCATGTTCATTAAAGATGCCTTAGAATAGTAGCGGAGGATAACTGTGGCATATTAGTTTTGGAGTGTATATTGTTCTGAGAGTTCGGGGCCACTCAAGGATTTGAGCATCAGAGTCCTTTAATGCAGCTTTAAGTTAGGATCTAAAATAAAATGACGGTAATGGCTTTGAACCAGTATGATGACAGCTTCCTGGTACTTTGAGTAACATGTCGTACATTAAAAAACGCACCACTTGCATTTAGCACTAGTACTGCATATGGATTGGTTAGGAGAAGGACCTGCCTTAACCTTTCTTTCTGTGCTGCTATCTTACCTCTACCTATTCCCTCTCTTTTTCCACACTGAAGAGAAGCATCACCCAGGTGCACATTTTCTTCTCTCTCACAGTCTTGAAGATAACCTCAAAAGAACAAACAGTCACCACAGAACGACAGGGGCCAGGTGGGAGCAAGGAAGTTGGACTTATTTCAAGCATCTTTTAATTCTTCAGTGACAGGAAAAGAGTCACTGATGTGTCGCTTGCTTCCATTTTCTTTGGATCTGGGCCGGTGTCAGTACTTGTGTAAGATGAAGTGGGGAGACATGGGTGAGATCAATGTGACTCAGGAATGAAAGTCCCAAAATAAGTTTTTTTCTCTTCTTCGCTCTGCAGGGACTTTGTTTCTGCTGCATTTGTGTAAAATAGCATCAGAGTGTGTTTTTTGTCTGATGTTCTTTTGAATGTTGGAAGTGAACATGTGCTGCAGTTTGCAATTTTTGACTGAGTGCTTTATACAAGTTGACTTTTTTCTTGCATCGTGCAGCCAGCTGCTCAGCTTTGTTCCAAAGCTAGCAAGAATCCCAGTTTTCGAACAAAGGGACATCAGTTTTAATTGATTTTCGGGTACCCATAGCACCATTTCAAAACACTTTCTTTTAAATTAAATGATATCAATGTACTTAGTACAATATTTGAAAATAATTTAGCTATGTTTTGAGTGAGTGACCTACAGTATAATTACTTGCGCACCACTGAACCCACTGAATCACTCATTAACACACCAAACTTTTTTAGGTAAATACATAGACATCCTCAAAGTTTCTTTTCCTCGTAACACTCAGTAGTGATGATGAACTTTACTTCTGTCTTGCTAAGAAAAGTGGTTGATGCCAAGCGTGATGACATTATAGCACCTATTCAACACATGCACTGTATTCCCTAAATGCTCTCACAATGTTTGACGTTGGCCTCCTGGTTAAAACAAAACCCCAAAAGTAATTTCTTGTTTTAATTTCTTTCTTTAAGACAACATTCTTTCCTGTCATGATGTTCAAATTATAATGTGTCTATGCACTTTTTAGGGACTTGCCTAGTTGGCTTATAGTTTGAGTACACAACTCCATGACAACTGGGCGAGCTCACTCTGCTAAGGAAGATTGTGTGATAGGATTAAAAGCTCCAGAATGAGCTACTGTGGTGAGATTGTTTGCCAATGAGCATGCTGCTTTAAAATGTAACCTGATTGTGCGTTTGTCTGATTTTTTTCTCCCCCAGAACAATCAAGGTGGAAGTGTACGATTGGGATAGGGATGGCAGGTAAATGTGATTGCAATCTTCAATTAAAAAATAAGAACTTAAATGTAACCCAAGTTTAAGGTAAAGGTTTCCTGTCATGAAGTTCCATTTTGTCCGACATCTGTCCTGTTATTTTTTCCCGGATGTGTTTTTCTTACTCACTGGTGTTTCTTTCTTTTTATTCCTTTTCCCAGCCATGACTTCATTGGGGATTTTACGACCAGCTACAGAGAGCTAGCTCGAGGGCAGAGCCAGTTCAATGTGTATGAGGTGAGTTTGCACAGTTCCAACAACACGTCTGTTGGCTCCTGAGATCAGGAATCCCTCTACTCTGGGCGTCTTATATCCCATTTCTGACACAAGTGACATTTCTATCTTTGACTAACATCACTGTTGCACTGTTTTCCATTACTCCAGCACATTCTTTTACATATTCTACTCCTGCTGCAAACCAATGCATTTTCAATAAAACATGTTGAAAAAGTTATACCATACTACTGATTCGTTTCTTTAAAGGGCATTCATATGGTACAGTATTTGTGCACGTCTCCGCACCTTTCGCAAGCAGTTATGTATCCAAAGAAATATTTATTTTTCCCAAGTTCTTCATTTGTTATTAGATTTATTTTGCCACTATAATTACCTGGATGCGGACACACATAAAAACTGAGCAGCCGTGTGAAACAGGATTAATAGCAAAACAATCCAGGGATTTAGAATGATAGTAATGGTTTCTCAGTACTTGTTTTGGGATAGCTTAACGTGTCCCTTAATAGCACACAATACAGCTCTGTATGCAAATTACAAACCCAACTCATTTAATTGTCCCAGAATCCAAGGGTGGTGGGCAAGGCCTGAAAATGACAGTCCTGTGCCAAAATCACTAATCACACTTGTCCAGAGCAGAATATATAGTGTTAATTTATGAGGAAACATTTCTGTTGTAAGATTGTGAGTATGAATATTACTGCTGAGCATTAACCCTTGTTCAAAAATAATATTATTTAAACACTTGAAAGTGAAAATCTCACCATAAAGGAGAACATTTCAAAACCTTCAGGCTTCTGGGGTTTGGTGACCTCCAGCCGAAGGACAAATACCTGTCTCTTGGATGTCAGCTCCATTATACGCTACTCTTGATTCCTCTTTACCTCCAAGTGAGACTGAAAGGCCCTTTAGTTTTTGCATCAGCAGATTGTTCAGTGTGTCAGACAAAATCCCTCCGCGTTAAATTAGGGGCTGTCACTTTCATGCCTAGTAGCAGCCATAAAGGATTGAGGTAATGAGCCGAGACGTCTTTGGTCTCCGGATTGACATCTCTCTCTTGTTCTGGAGCCGGTAGAATACTGGTACAGTCAGTGTAAGCCTGTCTCACCCATTGCTTCCTTGTAGCCTTGTGGTTTGATTCTGAATTTTCCAAACTTTTTTTTTCCAAAAATCCGATTGATGTATAACATACTCAAGATAAAGGGTTTATAAGGGATATTACATTAGCTACACATTCTATTAATACACATCTGTTACTTCATGCAGACATTTATTCTCACCTTTCTTAAAGTCCTCTCTGTTACTTGGATGGACAAACTGCACACATCAATGTGATGGAATGCACTTCTCATTCTGCCCACACGCCATATACGTCATCACATTTGTTGTGAAGCTACAAGGTGTGAATGTGTGTAAAAGGGAGTGAGATAAGTAATGGGAAATCTATTTGTATGTGTGTAATAACACATAGTTGTTAGCTAAATCCAGCAAAAAAAGAAATACATACAGAGTTTTATAATTATGAGCGAGTAATGCAGTATTTTGGTTGGATGGTTTAAAGGTTTACCGTTTGTTTCAGAGTCTGAATAAAATGTTAAGGGCCAAGGAAAACAGACTTGCATTGCAGATTTGTTTTTAGATGGAATTTTTTGATTTACAAGATTTTGTAACCAATTTTGGCTAAACTAAAATAACAATTCAAATATTGTATTACTGACACTGGCTTACACACCTGTATACAATATGTATATAATACTTTTTATTTTAAATACAAATATATATGTATGTGAATAGCCTTTCTATATTTTTGGTTTGAAGCAGTTTTTTGGCTATATTGTGGCCAAAATGTTTTCATTTTAGATCACCTGTACCTCTTGTTTGTTTTTTAGGTGATTAATACCAAGAAGAAAATGAAGAAAAAGAAATATGTCAACTCTGGGACAGTGAGTATGGCTCTAGCAGCAGGACTGGCACTGTGCCTCTTTCGTGTGCACCACATCTACTTCTTCTTCTGTTAAATGAGTCCCTCTTTAGTCATCACGCAAATGTTGGCTCCTTAGAAGAAAATGCAGATATGTGCTTTCTATGTTGTGAGAAAAAAAAAGTAGATTTCCTCATTAATTCTCCAACAAATTAAAACATTTGGTAAAAAGCTAAGAAACAAGATTTGTTGATTCAGTTGTAGTTTAGAAATTCAGCTCAAGCTAAATAACTTACTCAATAGTTACATCTGTGTGTTTTTGCATTTCCTGTACACAAACACACTGTCCATTATATACTATGTCTGGTGTTGTAGGTGATTATGCAAGATGTACTTTGAGGCAGTTAAGTATGTAAGTGGAACAAAATGAAAGATCAAGGCGCTGCAGAACTTGAAGGACATAAGATCTGAGAGATCAGAGTGGGCAACATCAACAACCAATTGAGAAACCAATTTTCACACAACTTACCCAGCAGTGTGGGTATGTGTACGTAATGCACATAATGCATACAAATGCATCTCATCCTCTATCCAAACTTGTCCTCTGGCAATGTAAATTAATCAGTCATCAGAAACCAGTCAGCTCACATCTTTTACTAAAAGTGAGTGTGTGCTGACCATGACAAGCTGCGGAGGAGGAGGCATTTCTGTATTTATGGAAGAAAAGATCATTACCCCCATGTTTAATAAAATGTTTCTCCTTGTCTTTAAATCCAGGTGACCCTGCTCTCGTTCTCAGTGGAGTCAGAGTTCACATTCTTAGATTACATCAAAGGAGGGTGAGTGGGAATGACTTTCTGCATACTTAAAGAAACCACCAAATGGCCTCTTTAACTCCTTGTATGACTGCAATTCCTGTTAAATGGCCATACTCCAATGCATGTGCATGTGTTTGTATTTCATGTGTGTATGTGTAATAAAAAATAACAGAGGATATAAAAATATGAATTTCCACAAAAGGGATTAATAAAGTAAAACAAACATAACACAGTTCAACACAATGACGTGAGATTTCATTTTGTAAGTCAATGAAATATCAGTTAGGGAGATACATGTGTTTGTTTTGACAAAAGGGGCAGGACTAGTTAAGAAATTGTGATGGTTTCATTGGTCAGATATGGTTTCCATGAAGTTGAATTGTCCATTCATGGGGTATTGAAGATCATGTCTATTTGCTTAAATCTGCATTCATTGTTTTGTTTTTTGGCCATGGCAGCGCAACACGTTGTAAACACAACATTTATGTTTTATAACCGTAAAAGTTGTTATGTCTAACATACATCAAACTATTTACACATTCAAAACGACACTTAGCAACATTAATGTTGGAGCCGTGTTTGTGGCTACCTGGCAAATGTTCCCTCTCCTTTCAACTCTATTTTGCTCTTCAACAACTCCCGAGCAAAAATATCTGGCTCCTCAACTACTTGGAATGCTCCTATAAATGTTCACTAGCTAGTCGCCAACTCTGTCTGTCTGCCGTTTGGTGCTAGGCAGGGTAGCGTGCAGTGGGTTTTCAGAGCTTTTACTGAAAAAAAGCTGCTATTTGTGTCTAGAGCAACGCTGAAGAGAGCAGTGAGACTAATACACAGTCAAACACTGAGTTTGGTGATGATTGTCCATGGGTTTGTTTATTACAAGTGACCCTTTTGACATAAGTCACATAGTGATTTGAGCAATTATTATATTTGAAAAAATTGCTTATAGCAGCTTTAAAAAGGATAATTCTGATTAACAAATTGATAGCAATGATGGCCAAAACCTACATACAGTAATAAAATAAAAAAGAAATGTAATTATTATGTCATAAATATTTTACTTTGTTAATCTGATGTATACACAGTAGGTGCTGTCTGTAGTATTAAAGTGCCAAATATATTTTAACTGAGCTAGTTAAGGTCGAACTGATTTCACAGTGAGTACCAAGCCTTCAACCTCAGTTTAGTTTTAGAGCTGGAGGTGTGATAATCAAGTATGTCACAGGTGAAGTGTGCCTTTCAGGCAGGTTGGGCTGTGCTTTGATCTCCACTGTGCCATCTCAGTGGGTAGTATGGGTTTTATGGGCTGTGGCAGAGCTGACAAGTGTGACAGATTTCACTCAGTTCCTGGCTTTGGCTGATCTATGATACAATAACCTTAAGGTTTAGTGGCCTCACTTCAAAAATATTTTCCCCATCAGTCTGCCCCTTAACATTACTCTGGCACTTACTGAGTGACACATTAGAGAGTTGGTTCTTGCAAATGTGGAGCATCTTTCTCTTAAAGGTCCCATGGCATGAACATTTCACTTTGAGGTTTTTTAACATTAATATGCATTCCCCCAGCCTGCCTATGGTCCCCCAGTGGCTAGAAATGGTGATAGGTGTAAACCGAGTCCTGGGTATCCTGCTCTGCCTTTGAGAAAATGAAAGCTCAGATGGGCCGATCTGGAATCTTCTCCTTATGAGGTCATAAGGTGGAAGGTTAGCTCCCCTTTCTCTGCTTTGCCCGCCCAGAGAATTTGGCCCACCCATGAGAGAGAGACATCATGGCTTTCAAACAAGCAAAGAGGCAGTTGGTCAAGGCCACATCCCCCCCTCCACCTTGCCCCCCCTCTCTCCTCCTCAATAGCTACAGACGCAGTAATGGCACATCCTAAGTAAAGCTCATTGTGGGACTGGCTCTAGTGGCTGTAATTTGGCTGAATTTTGGGAAAGAGACTTCAGATACAGTATTAGTGGACCACTAAGGCCTATTTAAAAGCATCCAAAGAGCACCATGTCATGGGACCTTTAAGAAAATGGATGAAAGTTTGAAAAGTGTGTCACTTAAACTGTCCAAGCACTTGGCTGCAAGAAAACCGGAGAACTGTAGAAAAAAATGTTTCTACACAAGCTGTTCAAGCACTTTTAAAAAAAAAAAAATATTTGGCATCAGATTTATTTACAACTTTACAACAAATTACCCTAACACAACCTGAATATTAACACGTGGCTGCACAAGTAATTTTAAACAATCTGCACATTTATCAGCTATGCAATAAGAAACACAGCAACAGAAATATTATCAATGCGATAATATATCTCTCTCACTCCAAATAAATGTCACGTCGTAACACAGGCTAAACTTATCCACATCGTAGCAGAAAATTTTTTGAAATATGAATAAACGTAGCTTTAACATTTTACACAGATAACGAGGCAGTAAAATCCATGACAGTTTAGCAAGCTACAGAATAGTTTTAACTTACGTTCTGGGCTACACACATCACTTCAACAAGTCCAAAAACGGGAAAGGAATGATAAAGAAAAAAGTCTGTTTACAGCTGCAGTATCTGTCCCCTTCTCCTGTCTGAGCGTGAGTGATTGGCAGGAGATCAAAGCGATGATTCTCGTCACTGATTGGTCAATCATCTCAGGAGAGAGAGCAAGTGTTACTATGGCCTTTTTTCCAAGGCTGATAAATGTCCTGAGCGCTGTCATCTCCTCCTTCCGCCATGATTCCAACTTCAAGAAACGCACTGTAGGCTAGGGGTGTAAGAAAAAATCGATACACTTGAGTATCACAATATTTTATTTAGCAATACTGTATCGATTTTCAAAAACGCAATATCGATTTTAAAAAATGCATTTAGTTTATGTGCAAAAATATTCATGTAAGACAGTGGTTCATGTTTATGTTGTGTTTAAACCCCCTACCGCTAGATGGCTATGCTGAGACGCACCACTAGTGTCCTTGCCTAACAGTGCCTAGCAGTGCCTGACTTTTTGCTAGAAGCTAACAATGTAGCTATGGCTGAACTTTGGCCTACTTTAGCATATCAAAATTTGCTCACTAAGAACCTGTGAACCACAATCGCAAACTGGCAGTTTGATTTTCTGTGTACTGAATTGTTTACCTAAAGTAAACTTCTTTGACTTTTATGCACATCATGTCTTTTTTTAAATAATAGTTTTTCTAAAATTATACTTTAAAAAAAAATCCCATTATATCGCCTTATACACAGTATCGAAATATATTGCAATATATTGAATTGTAACCCATGTATCATGATACTTATCGTATCGCCAGATTCTTACCAATACACAGCCCTACTGTAGGCTACGCAGTGCGCCCGCGAGGCAACTTCAGGAGACTCAGATGAAGCTGGGAACACGCGGTTTCCACCCCGTGGTAATCCACCGTGATTATAATGATATTTTAAATGAAAACGGTAATTGTTATCATCAACATTTTTACCGTGGTTTACCGTTACACCTGTAATTGTTACATCCCTAGTAAAAATACAGCAATGTTGATATTTTGCTCAGAATTTGCCCACTGACAAATGCAAAACTAAATGTTACTGTAGTTAGAAAGGAGCAGGGAATAACGAAAAAAAAAAAAATAGACAGTAGGAAAGAAAGACAGAAAAGAGTTAAACATACATTACAAGTCTGCAATGCCATTTGTCAAGGAGGCTCATTTTACAAGGGTTCAACAGAGTGGCGAGTCTACAACTTTTTTTGTTGTACGGATATAACACACACACACACACACACACACACACACACACACACACACACACACACACACAACCTACCACTTCGCTAACACTCACCTAATCAGGTTGGGTTTCTGCAAAGTGTGTCCAATTATTGGTTGCAGTCATGTGGGAGGCGGACACAAGCCTTCTAAAGTGCACCAAGCACTAAAAACCAAAAAAAACTACTGTATGTACGGATAGATGGATGGATTTAGATTTTTACAAAAGAAATCGTGATTTTCATTTTATCAAGAATCATGCCATACCATTAGGTTTAATTAATGCAAAGGTTAGCAGGTTCAGGCTGTGGCATATTCTCCATCCACAACCCCAAACTGAAATGTTAATGCGAATCTTTAACACGTTCATTTTATTATCATTCTTTCGCCTTCCTCTCTGGTGGCTCTCACAGATAATGAGACGCTGTCGTTTGGGCCCCCAAAGGCCTCGTCTCATTGTTGTAAATTAGTGAGAAGAAGCAAGTGCTTTATCAGCAGGGGAAAATTGGATTATGATTTGCTCTTAAGTGCTCCATCAATTGCATGTTACCCGCTCAGTGTCTCAATGGCTCATCTGCACCTCCTGCTACGCTTTTTTATGGAGGTGAGAGTCAGATAAAAGTGTAATCACTTAAATCTTATTTGACGACTGAGCAACTGCACTTTGTGTCTTAACGCAGATGAAAACAAAAAACAAATGGCAATTACAGTTTTTTTCAATTGCTAAATGACAGTGGTCACAACTGAAGCCACATGTGCAAAACTCTAACTACAGTCTGCATTACCAACAGTCACCTGAGCTAAACCACGTCACCACGTTCACGTCACCTGCAAAACTCATTCCAAGCAACACAACTCTTCACACGTCTCAAAACGGGCTCAGTGCAGCCACTATGAACAATCCTCATCTAGATAACACACACTGTCACTCAAATGACTAGAATCAAACACCAATACAGAAAATACAAACTTTTCATCTTTACAGTATGTACAATTTAAGTGACTTTACACTAATCAATATTTTCCAGTCCCTCCAGGATTTCGCGATGTTGTGATCGTGCCAATTCACGCAAATTCAACCAATCACCGTGATTTTGGTGCGACTCACAATTTTGACCAATCACCTCAACTTTTCCGCAAATTTGACCAATAACTGGAGTTTCCCCAGAATTCAATCAATCCCAGCAGTCCCACGTGCCAGACTTTACATCAGTATAATGTGACTCTGAGTGCCACTGACCAAGCGGGAGTGAGAGAGAGCTTGTTTCTGATATGAAGACGAGACTCGAACATCTCACATTTACCAACAAAACGTACAGCGAAAGACCGTGCAAAACATTTCAGACCGGATTTCTTCTCTTGCCATGAACCTACATTATCTATAAATACAAATGACTGTGGTGTTCCCATTGCTTACACCACATTACTTTGTGAAAAACAGTAAGTGTGCAGTTATACTATAGTAAAGGAAGTGTTTTTCACATTTTCACAACTGTGTATGTAATGTCAGACATCTTACCTGGACATATTGGTGTCTTTGCTCTTTTACCTGTTCAGCTCATTTACCTGTATCTGTTTTTCTCAAACGGTACAATGTATAACTGTTTCATTCTTATTTGGTGTTTCTTTATTTCCAAAAAAGGCTTTAAGCATTCCCTATAAACTGTATATACAGTATGTGTTCACTAACAACTCTAAAACAAGAAGGCATTGCAATCAGCAGTGTTTGAAATGCATCAGGCTGAAATCCGTACTGTTTTGAATGTGTGGTTAACAGTTTTGACAGCAGTGTGTTAGCATTTGAACAAAATGCTGTAAATCCGCAGTGTTGTGCAGGTTGTGGTTAAAGTCATGGGATAAGTCTGTAGAATTCTGAAAACTGTGTTCAAGCAATGGAAAAAAAAACTACAGTTTGGTCCACATGAACTGCTGCTGTGCAGACTGTAGTAAGAGTTTTTCACGTTACTCTAGTTGTGCCCACTGTCGTCTAGCAATCGAAAAAAAACTGTAAATATTGATCGGTTTGTAGCTATATCATAAGAAATAATTGCCATATTTTATGTATGATGATCCTCTGTTTTAGGTATCATCTTTTCTCGTACTGAAAAATGTGTGTGTTAGTGTGTGTGACTGGGTGTGAGAGCACTGGAATTTAATGAGGCCTGGCTTGTTGCTATTACTGGCTGGTCTCAGTCGCTGATTTATTTTCCTCCTCTTTATGTCCTCCTCTCCATCCTCCTTCTAGGACGCAGATCAATTTCACTGTGGCCATCGATTTCACAGCATCTAATGGTGAGTGATACTAACGGCAAAGAGTGTGTGTGTGTGTGTGTGTGTGTGTGTGTGTGTGTGTGTGTGTGTGTGTGTGTGTGTGTGTGTGTGTGTAAGAATAGTGCATGTCTGAGTTCAGAATCAATCACACAAACAGACAAGGAAACAGTGCGGGTGCACATACTGTACACACATTGTAACTATAAGTGATAGCCTTTCCTGGATATCTCCTCCACCTAAATGCTTTGTCAATACACTCTAAAAGGTTATAGCAGGCATTTTAAGAAAAAGGAAAAAAAAGTAAATGGGGTAAAAAACCCTCAGCTTGACATGAAAGGACCACACTTGAGTCTAATTACACTTCTTATGACATTAATAATGCCTAACACAACCAGGCCCGTATTAAGACAACGTGGTGCCCCTGGGCACTATACCTCAAAGGCCCCCCACTCCCCTTTACCCGTGCTGTCCTCCTGGCAAAAATATCAAACATAATCAAGGGGATTTCTCAAATGTAATTTACTAACTTGTCCAACTACATACATGTAGGCATACGAGCAGTGAGCACTATATTCAAACTTTCTCAATTCAAAATTTCTATCAATTAAAAAGCCAAAATCAATACTATCTATTGCCGCATTATGGGTAGGTCAAATATGTATTTTTCCGACTTTATTTCACGGGCCCTGAAAGCAACTCCTCTGGTCAAAAGAATCAAGGGAAAGCTAAAACTGCTTTAGCATCACAGCTAACAACAATAAAAGGACCTAAAATGAATAAGATATGGACAAAAGACTATCAATATTAGATCTAAGAATATAGATTGATTGCACAAAGTCCTCTGAAAGAAATACGAGTTACATTGAATCAAGAAAGCCAACCACTTATCATTTTTTTTATAATAGTTAATATTTTACATTCATCATTATGATAACATTTTTTGGGGGGGTTAAACTGGCCACTTTTACCCCCCCCCCCCCCCCCCCCCCATCCCCTAAATAATACATTTGTGCGTACCTGTGGACCAACTCAACTCTGACAGATTGGTGAGGGGAGTGATAGTGGTCATGTAATATTGATTTATTTATAATGTATTATTATTATTGTGAAATTAGTGTTCATAAACGAGTAATGTATGGTCTTTCAACAATTTCAAGTGAATAATATAACCATTTACGGAAAATATGGTTAAAGCATGTGGTGCCCCCCCACTGGTTGTGAATGGTTGGTGCCCCTGGGCACTGGCCCAAGTGCCTTTATGGATAATCGGGGCCTGAGACACAACGCTCCAAAAGATTTATCCGCAAAGAAGAGCTCTACAGTGTGGAAATTTGAATTTCCCAAGTGATTACCAAAAACACAAGAGCAAAAGTGTAAGGAATGGATTAAACAGTGTGTTTATCTGCTCTAACATAAGCTGCAAATGTTAGCATGTCCAGCTAACTATCTTACTACCTACATTAGTAACAACCAGCATTATTTCAAAAACGGAGTAAAAGTGAGTCTGAGACGGCGTTTTCACCAACTCAAAAATATATTAAAAAGTGTATATTGGAAAATGTTACCAAACCCGCCTTTAACACAACTTCTGTTATATTATATTGTTATAAACATATATAAAAACTAGGACTGTCAATCGATTAAAAAATGTAATCTCATTAATTACATACTCTGTGATGAATTAATCGAAATGAATCGCATACATAATTAACGGTGCCTGAACTGATACTTTTTAAGAAAGTAAAAAAAGAAAAGAAAAAAAGAAGGGTACTAAACAACAGTTGTTGACATTAAAGAACGGCTTGTTTATTGCTAAGGCCATATGGTCAAAATTAAATGATTTAATAATAATGTATAACAATAACAATAACTTATTTCACTAGTAAATTGCTGTTGAACGATCAAAACAACCACAAGATGGGAAATGGACATTTACTTACAATATTTACAATAACTTCAAATGCACCACGAGGATGTAGTTTACCACTTTCAGTGAACGCAATGTCTGTGTTGTTTTTCCGACGGCAACTGCAGATTGTTACATACCGGTGTTGAATCCTCTACAGTAAAACACAGTCAAACTGTACACCGTTCAGCGTTAGCTGTCATCATTTAAACAGTTTTTAATCCAGCTACTAGCTAGCGGTAGGCTAACGTTAGCTGCTGTTGAGTATACTGTTAACTAGCTAGCGGTAGGCTAACGTTAGCTGCTGTCATGTTAACTAGCGTCACGTGCAGCTGTGTTTGTGTTGCCTTTCAGAGCATCAGAGAGAAGCGCAGACATATCAGTGGTACCAGATTTCGGTAGCCAGGTTTGGCAGGAAGAAGATTTTTTACAAGTAAATGTTCCAATTAGCTAATGATCCAGGCAGCACATTCTCGTCTCCCTCCTTCATTTTACAGTCCAATGGTGGCTAGAATGGCTCAGGGTCAAACGTCAATATGGAATGGATTAATCTGTTATTTTTGTTAACGCATTCTTTTTTCTCAGATTAATTAATCAAAATTAACGCATTACTTTGACACCCCTAATAAAAACCCAAATACCAACACATTCTGACCAGTCACGATGACTGTTATAACAGTACCATGACCAGCTAAACCCTGCGCTGTGCCAGTGTTGCACGCTGTATGTTATATTATAAAAAAGGACAGAAATGTGCTTAAAAAAGTAATCGCAAGGTGATCACAAGTAGCAGATGTCAATTCAATTTACATACATATTTAACACATTCCAACTTCTAGTATGGATAGGAAGTTACAATGCAAAGTTACAGAGTCAATGCACTTCCTTGTTGCTGAAACTCATAGGGTCAATAAACTGCATATGGAGGAACAGAAATATTGACAGGCGTGGCAACAGTAACTAAGAGGGCGGGGCTTAGCGAACAGTCCAAACTTTTGAGATTTCCAACCATAATGTTGGTTAAGGTGACATACAATTTGTTGTTATACTCTAGACTACAGATAAGATCACCTGTGCTACACTCACTGGGTGCAATGATAACAATATTTTCTGAAACACACTCAGAATATCCCCGCTGAGTTATTAATGCTAAATATCCTAATGGTGTGTTATTGCAGAGGGGATATTTGACAAGGTCACAGTTAGTGAGAAGCTTTCTAAATTCTCAATAATTAATGGAAGTATTAAATTCTCACAATGGCTTTCCTCCCACTGTTTGTTAATGGATTGTCCTTGATTGTGTCACAAACTTCTGGATTTTAAGTTATGATTCATCATCCCTGGGGACTGAACATGAAACCTCATGCCAATTGTGATCAAAAACTGCAGCAAACTAAATTGTTGTAATTGTTAAGTCTTTGCAAAAAAAAAAAAACAGCATATTGCATTCTAGAAGTGCTGTCTTTGTTGCTCAATGACCTCAAGACTGACTGATTGGTTGATAGGTAACCCATCCCAGTCCACATCGCTGCACTACATGAACCCCTACCAGCTGAACGCTTACGCTATGGCCCTGAAAGCTGTCGGGGAGATCATTCAGGACTACGACAGTGACAAGATGTTCCCCGCTTTGGGCTTTGGAGCCAAACTGCCCCCTGATGGACGGGTTTCGCATGAGTTTCCACTGGTGAAGTCAACCTCTCCTTACTTCACCTTTGATTAATCAGTTCAATGAGTTTTTATCGAGGCTATTTCATGCTTATAATTTCCAACGTCCAAAATCGTTCTACTGAATCTTCTAATTTATTGTGTTTATCCTAATTTATGGATTTTGTGCATGACTAGGTTCATCAGAACCAAGTAAATGGTATCTAATGAACCCAGTGTACTTTCTTTCCTTAAAGAATGGAAACCTGGAAAATCCATACTGCAATGGTATTGAGGGCATCTTAGAGGCATACCACCAGAGTCTGAAGACAGTGCAGCTGTATGGGCCAACTAACTTCGCTCCTGTGGTGAACCATGTTGCCAGGTTAGTGGACAATGCAGCTGGTGAGTAGCTATCCTATTAAAGTGGCAAAGCAACAAGGACAAGACTACATATATTTATATCACCCCCTTCCATTTGTCAGGTTTATTGGAAACAGTAAAAGACTTGCATAATCTATTTTCACTTGTACTTTCATGGATATACTGTAAAATGGTCTTAGGCAGGAACACGCAAATTCAAAATACAAGTTTGAATTTTATATTCTGACGGTTTCGACTCATTCATATTTCCATTCAAATACTATAAACATATTGGCAATACAGTGAAACCTGCACAGATTTTCTCACATATATTTTAAAAGTGTTTTGTATCTGCAGAGAGCAGGACACATTGTCCAATGCTTTTCCAACAAACCTACTGACAATTATATAATTGATCTGTTCATCATCAACAATTCAGAAGAATTCAGTTTTTTTGTGCCACAATGTTAGCACACAGATCATCAAGATTATGATCTTCTATAAGATTCCAGTTATCCAAAATAACACATCAACATTTTTGACTGCTGGCCTCAGGTAGCTTTCATTTCCTGTGCCATTGCTTTTCTGACCCAGTAGACTGATAACATCTGTCTTGCCAGACACCACAGACAGCATGTAACATGTATGAATGTGAATTTAGATTGACTGACAGCTATCAAAAGAGTGGCAGATTTATCTGATGGAACAGATATACTGACATAGCACATATCATAAAACAAAAAAATTATGCAAACTGTGACATGATCCGAGTGGATTCTTGTTCCCCCGATACCAACTTCCACCTCTCACCAATTCCTCGCCATTTCATTTGTTGAACCATATCCGGACAATTCCCCATCTGATTACCCCCAAAGCCCTTCCATAATTAAAATGTCACTCTGACAAAAACACTTTTTAAACTGCGGCAGGAAGCCATAGCTTTGAGAAAACAGAACCAGTGTTTTGGTATTTAGCATTTGAATAGGTGAACAAGTAGGAAGAGATTTTTAACAAAGGTGTTAATCTGTAAATCAAGCAGAGTAAACCAGCTTTGTGTTAAACTTGATTGTTTGGGCTGATTGAATGCATTTTAATGAGTGTTACCTGAAGTACAGCAAAAACAAAAGAACATTTTTTATTGAATTTGACTGCGGTGGGAGTACGTGATAAAATGACTGTCATGGATTTTTTTTCTACATCAGTGTTTAGATCCAATTTTAATCCATCAATAAATTCTTAAGTTATTTTGTTCTTGTATTAATGAGATCATACAGCTCATTACTGTCTGTATCTGTGTGTGTGTGTGTGTGTGTGTGTGTGTGTGTGTGTGTGTGTGTGTGTGTGTGTGTGTGTGTGTGTGTGTGTGTGTGTGTGTGTGTGTAGGTATTCAGCTGCAGTGCAGGATGGCTCTCAGTACTTTGTGCTCCTCATCATCACAGACGGCGTCATTTCCGACATGGCCCAGACCAAAGAGGCCATTGTTAATGTAAGAATCGGAAAGGTGGTGTGTGTATGTGTGTGTGTGTGTGTGTGTGTGTGTGTGTGTGTGTGTGTGTGTGTGTGTGTGTGTGTGTTGGGGTGGGAGGGTAAGGACCTGAAGTGGAAAATTATTTAACCTTTTGGGAAATACGCTCATTTGCCATGAGTTCGATGAGAAGATTGCTACCACGCTCATATCTGTAGGATAAATATGAAGCAACAGCCAACAGCCTTGCATAAACACTGAAACAGGCGGAAACAGCTAGCTTGGCTCTGTCCAAAGGTAACAAAATCTCTGCCGGTTGCCTGGCAACATCATGGTGACGACAACACCATTGTTACATTTCACTGGAATTGTATTTTGTGATAGATGGATGTAAACAAATAAAAACTATTATAGAAAGTTACTGCTACCAGCCAAGAGATCTATCTTATAAGAGTGTAACCATAAGCCCCCCCATAAAACTACAACTTGTTGTTTTTACCCTTCAGTTGTTGTACGGATTAAATGCGATGAAACATTTTAATTACTGATCTTTGGACAGAGACAGGCTAGCTGCTTCCTAAGCTAACCTAACCCACTGCTGTCTGTGGCGTCATATTTACTATACAGACATGAGTGATATCTGTTCATGCAATTATCTGCAAGAAAGCAAATGTGTATTTTGCAAAACTATTCCTTTAAATCAACATATTAGGGCATTAGCCCAGCAAGAATATGCGATAGAATATCGCAATAACGATATAACTTGCGATAAATAAACAGATATTAAAGTGTACTCAGTGTCTTTTGCGATATGTCGCAGCCTTTTGCGATGTGTATATTGCGCCAGTTGATATCCAACGATAAAAAAGCTATATATTGTGCAGCCCTAATTGTCATAATGGATTCACGTAACTGACAATTAGTTTCTGTAATTGCAAGATCAATATATAAACTAATGATTAACCTGACAACTATACCAAAGTAGCCCAACACCCAGGTTATGTTTTTGTTCTTGCTTGGAATTAATCCTCTACTGTCCTAAAGGAAATACAGCACTGAAAAAGATGTACCTGCTTCTGTAAATTAAAAAAAAAACACATCATTGTGCTTTATTCCTCTGAGCTTTCCCCAAAACCTTTTTCTCCCAGCTTTAAATAGTAGTTGGCTGGCTTCTTTCCTCTTCCTCTTTTCTCCCCCCTTCCTCCTCCTCAGCCCACCGCAGGCACAGAACACCCAGCAGACTGGATTTAAAGGGAATTTGCGACTGTTAGTCAAAACATTAGAACAGCCACACCTTCCTTTTAAGATCTTGCCTGCTGCTCTATCTCACTGCCTCCACTCTGTCTACTGACGCTTCAACTGCTTTCCCTTTAACTCTCCACGGATCCTGGGCGAGGGGGAGGACACACTGCTGAGGTTATATTAAGTCTTTTCTCATATTTATTCATGCTGGAAGGTGCCTTCAAGAAAAAGCAGTATGAAGTGAGATGAAGCCTGAATGTGCACTACTCTCTGTATGTTGAGTACATCTGGAGTGGGTTTACATTTGTGCATGCATGTGTTTGTGTGTGTTTCAGTCAATGTGTGGACATGTATCACTAGTCCCCCATGTTTTCCAGTACAGTGCGCGTTGAAAATGTACCTGTTTGGTGCGGGGTGATTGCTAGGCCTGTGGTATTGCTGGTTGTAGAATTCTCCAAAACCAAATTGTAATCCAAAATTACTTACAGAAGGAGTAAGGCTACTTCTTCATCAAAGGAAGACATTGTACTACTATATTTACATGACAGAGAACGTTGCAGATTCATTAGCCAATGAGCAAATATCTGCGTTAATCAACCATCAGAAACAGTGAGTGGCCTACAGAGACAATCTCACATTTAGACAAACATACAGAAGCGTCTAGCTTTATTAGATAGACTAGAGTTGGGCCGATTTCACCGGTCTGGTCCAGTGTATGAGGCTAAACCGGTTTGAATTTTTTGTTTTGTTTGTCACTATGTCACCTTGTGGCAAATTAAAAAGTAGCTGACATTAGCAACCTGTGCCGACAGCGTCACGGCACTAAATCCAACTTGTATTGCAAGCAGTGTTGGGCAGTAGCGTTACGTGTTCTGAATCAAATAACTTGTCAGTAGCTTAAGTTAGCTCTTTTATTGATCAAGTAGTGCGGTAGCATCCACCCAAGCTAACGTACATTTCCCTAAGCATTCTGAAGCTCAAACACAGAGCTTTCTGCTGCGATCTAAAGTAAAACTGCTAAGTATCACTGGTGCCACCGCCAAACACAGTCATGTGCCATTACATGGATGTTTAAAAAAAAAAAATAGCTTTGATTTAGTAAACTACTATTAGTACCGCTAGTGTCTGACGGCAATTTACTGCCTAGCCAAGCAGCGCTGTGAAGGAAATTACATTTCAGTAGCGGTGGGAGTATGGATAAGAGGGTTAGGCGCACAGTGTTTTTATTTTTTGAGTGACGAGATGATAGCCTATATGGCAGTTAGACTCAAAGAAAACTAAAACGGCTTGATATCAAACCGGTTTGAGATTTTTTACAACCCCCCCACAAGCCTAACCCAGATTTTCCGCTGGGCATGTCTGTGCGGTATTCCGGCTGTGCCACGGTTTTATTCCGTCCTCCGCCACGCGCCTTGCCTGCCCGACTCACAGATTTCATTGTCTCTACAAGTGCTTGAAAGAACAATCACATGTTTATTAAGCTAGTATCTACCTTCCACTCTAAGCATTCCTGCAATTAAACTCCATGCCTTCTCTTTTCTGGTGTTGTCCTTATAAAAAGGGATGTGTGGTGTTGTATTATCTTTTTCCACCTCCAAGATAAATCTCATGTCCATGGTGTTGTAGAAGAGACGTATACAATATTTGGGGGTGTCTTTTGGTAAATTGACTGGATGCTCTCGCTGTTTCACTTCATGCCTGGCTGAACGCCCCGCGGCTCGCATGAAAATAAATCTGCCGCACATCTTTAGCGGCGCCTCCAGAACGCAGCGCAAACGTCCCCGGTAGAGAATAAGGGTAATATAGACCCATGTGGTGAAACAAGAAGAGGTTTATCAGGCACTACAGAATCTGTTATACCATAGAAATCCATCCAGTCAATCACTCAGCATCCCCCTCCTCTGCTCTCAGCTCGGGTCCCTTTGCTACCTCCTCTCTCTGTGGAGCCCTCACTCACAAATTCAAAGACTTGTGTTTTCTCTCTCCATCTCAAAGATTTAAATCCTTTCATCTGCTCTCTACTTACTCCTGTCACCACATTCTGTCTATAACAAAATTCTCTGATGTGAAAAGAAATCATTTAAAAGGCAGCAGTCAGTGTTTTGTGCTTCTTCTCTTTATCAGTGCCGGGGCCCACTAAAAGTACTTCACAACCATTTTAACTCCATTCACTTTGTATTGCATGCAGGACTTTTTCTGTAGGTGGTAACCGGATACCTGGTGATCTAAAACCAAGAAAAAAAACAATCTCCGTATTTACAGAACAGAAACAAGTACTGTACACACCTCTCCATGACTAGGGGCTACACAGGCCATTGCTCTGTATAAACTACTAAGTTTGCTCCAAAAGGATTCTGGCAGGATCCAAATTCCAGTGGTAATAGTTCTCACCTATTTCATCATCCTGTCATGATTCAACATTTTCACTTTCCTAAAGGTCGTAAACTTAAGCATATCATACAATAATTGCTAAGCCCTGCCTATTCCGTTAATGTTGCTACGTCCATCAAGCTTTCCATTCTCGCAGAGCAAATATGCAGTTTACAGTGATAATGGTGGACAAAAGCAGATTTTATAAGTTGTAGTCAGCTAGCTAATTAAGTTAACGTAATGTTCGACTGTCTCTTAATGTTCATAGCAGACTTATTTTAAAAACGAGAACGTTGTAAAAGTTATTTTTAAAACACAAACACACACACACACACACACACACACCCACACACACCCCCAGACATGTTTGACTACAGCGCCTTAATTGGCAATTACGGTTTAATGAAGGTTGTAGCCTCCAACAAGATTGTTTTTTTTTGTCCTGTTAATTAGCAGGATATCTAACATTTTCTGTTATAATAATATCATGGCAGATGTATGTGCTCTCTAAGTGCACAAATGTAATTAAACTTATTCAAGATTAAAGTTATTAAAGTAAAATAATTGATGCAGTGCAATTGTAACTGAACCTATACTAATGCCAATGGGGGATGGTGCAGTGACTCCGGAGACCCCCTGTGCTGACTGCACCTCTCCACGCATATATCCATAAACCTGTTCATGTATGCATGTCCACATCAATTATGCAAGAACACACAGCCATCAAAGCATGCACATGCATGACATTTGGATTCAAGCAGCACACGCAGAGTGAGATGTTGAAGTAATGAGTGTTGATTGATGCTGTTTTGTTGTCTCATTAAACTGGATCTCCGCTGGCAGTCAAAGTGACAGGAGAATGGCAAAAGTAGGGCATGGTGGATTGCCAGGTTATTTTTGGTGGCATCTGATGTGTGCGCATATATCTGCAAGTATGAGTGTTTGTGTGTGCGTGGGAGGACAGGCACTGACAGGAGTTGTGTTGAACACTGATAATCGCGCTGATGTGCTGCAGCTGAGACGATGTCGAGAGAAACTGCTCTTACCCACGTACATTTGTCTTGTGCCAGAGAAAAAACTGGACTTGTTATAACTGCTTTGTCAAAATATGTGACTGCAGAAAAAACTCATTACACATTTTTGTATTGAGCTTTTGTGTTGCCATCTTTCTGGAAGTTACAACAGAAACCAACATGGCCTTTTAGAGTGCAATGCAGTCACTGTGACTCAAGCAGAACGTAAAGAAAATCACTTTAGTTGCATTGAATAAAAGTCAGATGATCAAAACCTTTAGATTTTATTCATAAAAGATCTTTCTAAGAGAATGAAAGATGCTGTTTTGGTTGCTTGAAGGGAAAAAAAATGACCACAACATACAGTGTGTAAGCATATGGGTTTACTTGGGCTCGTTAAAATATGTTGAGACATCAACAGCTGCTAGATGTATTGGCACCAGAGATCAGAAATTCATGGTTCCAAGATGATGTTCCCTAGACTTTGGTGATCCCCTGCCTTTTCCTCCAGCGCCACTTTTGTGTGAAAGGTCTACAAATATTGGATGGATTTCAATGAAATGTGGTATTTTTGTCCCTCTCAGAGTTCATTGCATTAACTTTGGTGACCATCTGAATTTCAGTTTGTCCAATTGTTTTATTATCTAATACTTGCAAAAAATAATGACATTCCCTTTAGTCTTGGCTATACTTTATCTTTAGTGCTAATTAGCAAATGTTAGCATGCTAACATGATAAAATTAAGATGGTGAACATGGTTCATTTCCCAGCCCTACTGTATGTGTTTTTCGTAAACGTTGGTATATTTTGCGGTTGACTGATTTTCAATATAGATTGTGCCTTTGTTTGGAGACGGTAAACCTCCACAGAAGAAAGACTAACAGCAGTTATGCTATCTGACCTGAGGTGTGGCTTGGGAGTGGCTGGGCAGATGACTGAGGATGGTCGCTTTACTGATTGAAGGCACCTCCTCCCTCTCCCTCCTTTCCCAGCTCACAAATGCCACCATGCCACACCTGCCTGCCACGTAAGACCTAGTCTGTCTCAACGCATATACTGTACATTGCTGAGTTAAAGCCTGAAATCCGGCGCCTAATGTTCCTCCCCTCTCGCTATATCCGTTATCGGGGCTTAGGACGGTTGTGATTGGTTTAAAGAAATACAAACAAGCCAGAGCGTTTTTTTTCTTTCCCCTATCTCAGAATAGATAGACTCTGTAGCCAGACCATACTGCATACCGACACAGCGCTGTGGAGGTCTAGCAATGCAAGACTATGTAAGACCTTAACAAGGTGTCTGCTAACACTTGTTTTCCTCCCTGTGAACAACTCTCACCGTTCAGCCTTAACCAGCTTCTTAAGAGTGTTTAATATCAAAACACAGCTCTTTTTGCAGGTCAGCATTTACAAGCAATCCAAGCTGGGAATTCTGTGGATGAATTTGATTGGGGTTTTTTTAAGCTATGAAAACAGCTTCAGTACTGATACTACTGACCTGTTGTCCCATTATCTCAGGGGACGCTGTTATTGTTGTCAGCAAGTTTAATCTCCACTCCCAAGCATTCAGTGGGCAAATACAGTGCGTGTCATCCAAAGATAAGAGCCGGGGAGCATTCATACGACAGGAAATTGGATTCAGGGACATAAAACATCTGGAATAAGGAAAGCAGAGACAAAAACAAGTTTCTGTTGAAACATCTCCCAGTTCTGCTGTCTTTCTCAGACTTCCTGACACTAACTTGCCTTTTTTCTCTCTCTGGAGGCCTTGTCTTACTTTAAGGTTATTCCTATAGTTAAAGGGTGATACAGAATATTAGTGTGGTTGTAACCATTGTGGGTGAGCATTGTTAACAGCTATAATGTCTGATATACAGTAATGCATGCTTTAGGTCAGTGGTGAAGTGGACAAGCGTCGCTCCTCTCTTTTGAAATGTGTACCTGTTTGTTAAGAAAAAAAAATGTTTTTTCACTCCTCTGCAGGGTGCCAAGCTTCCCATGTCCATCATCATAGTTGGAGTGGGACAGGCTGAGTTTGACGGTATAGTGACTTTAATGTTTTTGACTGCTGCATTAACGTAATGATTATATATTCTGGTAATGTTGTTATGGCAGACACATACAATGTATCATAGTAAAGAAAATGAAATTTGGGGCATTTGGGGAAATTTTTTATTTTATCTAGCCTACATAAATCAGGTCAGTTAAACAGATTTAAACATGGGCCAATAATTGACTTTTTAATTCATACAACTCACAGGCTATTAATATTACAGCCAGCGCTAACCTCTCGGGCACCAGTTCAGAAAGAAACACCAGAGAGAAAATTACTGTACAAACTCATTTGAGTCAGTAGTGAAGGGAATGTGTGGGTGGATGCATGCATAATTGTAGAAGACATGACTGAGGTTAATTGCTGTGTTTGCAGTACTTAGGTGATCCTGAATTGCACAGAGACTATAATAAAATGACTTATTTGTTAATTAGACATGCAATAAAGTCAGATTACAGCTCAACGTCCTCTATCCTTTACCAACGCTAAAGCAAAAATATGTGGTATTAATATGATGTATGATAACTAAACCTGTGCATCAGTAGTGTACCAACCGCGCGTGTGTGTGTGTGTGTGTGTGTGTGTGTGTGTGTGTGTGTGTGTGCATGTGTGTGTGTGTGTGTGTGTGTGTGTGTGTGTGTGTGTGTGTGTGTGTGTGTGTGTGTGTGTGATCTTTCAGCTATGGTGGAGCTAGATGGTGATGACATCAGAATCTCGTCCCGGGGGAAACTGGCAGAGAGAGACATTGTTCAGGTGACCAGGCACTGGAAAAACAAGTTCACACAAGTTCAGGAATAACTCCGATTTACAGATATTATTTATAGGCAACGGTGTTTGTCGTGATTGACAGTATATGGGTCATTTTTTTACATCTGCGTTTTAAATTCATGCTGTTGCCTCAGTTGTGCTGGTACAAGTATTTCTGACAAAACACCATCTGTTGGCTCTGTCAACTCTAACAGATTAGGACATCTGTGTGTGCTTCCTGTGAATTCCCATGGAGACAAGCATGCTAAAAAGTTTTCCATTATGTGTCACTATAGAAAACCATATGCGTCGTATTCATGGAACTTTAGACTTCAGACTCGTCATCTTTCTGTTCCTGTAGTGTCAAAACTAAAGAGTTAAGTATCTGACTAGTGGGCAACGGACGATGTGCAGGGTTTCCCAAAGTTTTAAAGTGAGATGTCGTGGTTCGGGTGGCTTACCACCTCTGCTTAACAGTTTCCTGGGGAAACCTTGATGTGCTATGACAAATAATACAAAAGACAGAAGAATCCTAAATCATTGGTAGTAAAACTAGAAAAACATCTCTTTTCTTTCCACTTGGGTGTGAGTGCAGGATTAGTGACGGATCAGCATACTAAAGCTTGCAGGATCTGGCAACTGTTGACTAACATAGGGGCTTAAACATGAGCCCTCTGGATTTCTCCATTCAGCATATCACCCTGCTCACAAAACCTCCTTGAGTACATTATCAACAAGTATTTAGAGCTTTTCATGAATCACTTCAACAAAATCCCTAGATGGAATTATGCTAGACAGAGGAAACCATATGTTTTGACACTTTCTTCTCTTCTTACTCAGTTTGTTCCCTTCAGAGATTATATGGACCGGACAGGCAACCATGTGTTAAGCATGGCTCGGCTCGCTAAAGATGTGCTAGCAGAGATCCCCGACCAGTTCATCTCTTACATGAAGAGCCGGGGGATCAAACCCAACCCAGCACCACCTCCCTACACACCGCCTGGACACACACACCACCACACACTGATCTGAGGCCCTCCTCTTGGCTTTTCACTGAGAACTGACAGCATGCAGCAGCCACTCAGAGTCCAGTGGGAACTCTCTTCCTCCTGTTTTTTGGTACAAACAGGAGCCGAGGCACCAGGAAATGGGTGTTGAATTTTGTGCCGTATTCTCCTAGTGACTATTGGAGCAGCAGTTTGTTTTTCTGTGATTTATTAATGATTAATTATTTTTGGATGATTTTCCTTAAAGAGAGGCTCAAGCTGTCCAGGACAGGTGAAAGCCTTTTAATCCCACACTGAGGCATTGACTGTTTTACGTCTAATTTGACAGCAGGTTGGTTCAAAAAGGTCATGTTGTGGTTAAAACTTGTGCCTGTCTGTGGTTGTTTCTCTAATCTTATCAGGACATGTGAACTTTGACCTAAGCCTTGCTCGTTAGTCATTGGTGTGGCCTAATGCCGTGATATTTTTTAGGCACCTTTTCCCTTCTGGAATTTGTTTTTATATTGGGGAATTATCTCCATATTTGCTAATGCATCGGTTATGATGAAGGAGAAACTACAGGTATGTAGTTTACCGTTTATTACGTTACAAACATTAATCAGGCTTTTCATACCATGAGGTGTCACCTCATCTCTTCTTTATTAGGTAAATGTTTATAAGAGCATGTTGTATGAGAAGTGACATCCCCCATATCCCAGTATATTTATTCTCCAGTGTTATTCAGAGTGGCATGGACATTTGATAGTCGATTAGTTTTAAAGTGGTCAATTATTTTCAAAGGATTGCAGATAAAAAGCACAACCTGTTTCTGTACCAAGGACAAGATAATGATGATGCTACCAGGTTAATTATACAATCATTTTGAGTCACTTTGTACTGTAGCTGCAATTTATCAAAACATACTGAACATATGACTTGTTTAAGGTTCTCAATAAGGACGAATAAATTCCCATGAAGATTTTGCACAAGAGGAATATTAACCCATTAATCATAACCTCAGTTTCTTCCATAAAAAGTGTATTGCTTTTGCAATATAGCCTACAGTGAATACAAAATACATTACCATATAAGTAAAAGACAGACCGTGACACAGGAAAAATAAATAGGGGACACAAAATAACCCAAAACATGTAATAAATACTATTTATAGCGGGCAACTGCTCCACATTACTTTGTTGTAATTTGACTAATTATAGGTTGAAGCTTGAAGCCACTTATAGGTTAAATACACCACTAAAGCACAATATACACAGACAGTGTGGGTCTTAAGGCAATGATTACCTAATCATGTAGAGAGGCACTGTGTCAAAATCTATAACTTTCCCTTTTTGGTTGATGCATACATTGATGCGTATATGCTACATATTAATAAAACAAATGTGTATTTTATCAAAATATCACTAACTGAAACACAGAAAACAAAGAGGAAAGGTAGAACTCCAATGCAGGAACACAGGTTGGTTTATGTTGCAAAAGGATTTGGGGGAACCAAAGGGACATAGTGATTAATTAGGGCCACATCTAATTTTTGCCCCAGGGCCCAGTAGAAAGTTAACCCGGCCCTGATAAGATACCAAACACACCACCTCTGCAACACAGAGGCCCTCATGTACATACATTTGCAAACGTAGCGTTATCAGTGCCATGGCCAACCCGCAGAAAGTGCACGCTGTGATACTTCAGCTTACGTCGTATTTACTAAACCTGCAGTTCATCGGGTAATCAGCGCCTTTCTCCACCCACTATACTGTAAATTGCGCTGTAGCAAAGCGTTAAGTATTTGTGCTATGATACGGCTGAGTGCGAGTGAGATTATTCGCTCGCACACACTACTGAAACGCTCTCACACATACAAGTGAAACACTCTTATATACACTACTGAAACGCTCTTATATACACTACTGAAACACTCTTATATACACTACTGAAACGCTCTTATATACACTACTGAAAAGCTCTCACACATACAAGTGAAACGCTCCTATAAACACTACTGAAACGCTCTCATAAACGCTACTGAAATCCGTTTCAGTATTGCGTGTGAGAGTGTTTCAGTTGAACAGGAAGACATTTCAGTTGAACAGGAAGACATTTCAGTTGAACAGGAAGGCGATTCGGTGTAACAGTAAGGTGGCTGGGAAAATTACGTTGGTTTCACTTGTATGTGTGAGAGCTTTTCAGTAGTATTTCACATGTGTTTGTGAGAGGTAATTCTGAATAATGTCCCTGACGGCCCCTCATAGAGAAGCGCAATTTGCCATTTTCAGTTCCCGCGACAGGCAGTCTGCGCCTTTACCTCAGTGTGGCATGTTATACCTTGCTGTGCTTTTACGCGCACGTTGCGAAACATATAACTAATACATGAGGTCCAGAGACTCCCATGTCAGTGGAAATCTGTAAGCCCCCAGCAGCCATGCATCAGCAGACACATAACCTCCGTGCTCACAGACTTCACACTGTAAGTCGGTACTATCACAGCCAGTGTTCCTCACTGGAGATTTACCTTTCATACAGCCCGGTCCTTGCAGCAGTTTATTACAAGTCTCTGGTGGGAGACAGTTCACAAGTGGTCTACAGGGCTTTAGGATTTATGTTCATTATAGTCAGTGCATAAGTAATTCTTTCATGTATAAACACATTACATTAACAATATGTCTAAACCACAGGGGAAGGAGGGATCCTTTTGTGCCAATCTTGGATTGGCTTTCTGTAGCCTCCTGCCATCTGTAATGTCAGGTTAGTGTTAAGAAACTAAAACAAACTGGCTTTCAAGTAGCAAATCCAATTTTAACGCATCAGTAACAAAGCTTGTCATTTGAGATGCATCCTTGCACAATGATGCAACAACAAGCCCTGACAGTCCTATGATGTGTCGCCTTATAATAATGCAGAGATCATCCTGTAAAATGTAAGAAAATTAAGGAATATAATCAGTAGGCACACAGGGTTCATAAGTAGGACTAGGCTATAACATCCAGAAGGAGGAGAGTTTTTGATAAAAGTACAGAATACAATGTAACACTCAAATATTGCCTGTAATCTGACAAATCACATAGTATTTATGCTCAAGTTGCAGTGACAGTTTTTTCCCAGTGTTTTTTTTTCTCTCACTGTGTATAGTGACTAGGCACTGTGTATAGTGCTAGTCCACTAGGCACATAATTCGCTTTTCTACTTTAGGCTTTGTACTAAAGTAACAGAACACGCTAATAATTTTAAAAAAATGCAGTAGACAAAAGAAGATTAAAATTGAAGGCAGACATACACATTGCATAAAAAAGGGTATTTTCATGGCTTGCAGTTTCTTCTTTTACTAAGTTTGAATTGTTTGCCACGATAGCAGTGAGCCTGTGAGGATGCCAATGTCAGACATTCCACCACTTTGGTCCAGACTGAAATGTCTCCACAACTACTGGATCGATTGTCATGCAATTTGGGTTCAGACATCATCCCCTGACTTTTCCTGTAGAGTCATTATCATGTCAAAATTTCAACTGTTAGAATGCTAACGCACTAAAGTAAGATGGTTAACATGATTAACATTACCCGCTAAACAGCAGTGCCATTGTTGCATCCTGGGCTTAGCGCTGCCCAAGACGTTTGTGATTGGTTTAAAAGATATACAAACGAACCAAAAGGGTTTTTTTCCCCTATACCAGAATGTTTACTCATGCAGCCAGACAATACTCCAGTGCTGACACGGCCTGTTGATGTTAACATTCAGCTCAAAACGAGTGCAGCCTCACAGAGCTGCTAGCATGGCTGTACCTTGTTTCTGTCTTTTTTTAGCATTACATAGACACAAACTAATTCTAAATCTTACTTCAACTTTTTCCATCTTTGTCACTCTTTCCCCGCAGCCATTGTTCTTCTTAGTATCACTGTTCCAGTTTCACTCCGTTTTGTTTACTACTTAACCTTAATGTGGCCCTCATTGGTGTGGAGAGTAAACAAATGCAAAAACAATGCTAAAATACAATAGACTGTAAAAGGTGTCCTTTCCTTTTTAACTGACAAAATGAGGCAGAGGCAGAGTTAATCTGAGCTAAAAAGGTTCTATTCAAATGTCTAATGTAGCAAACTAAAGGCCTTAACAATGTGAAAGGCAGTCACTGCATCTCATTTAGTCCTGTATTAAAAAGCAGCTCAGGTGGATAAGTGTGGCTCTTGGGTGGATAAGATGAAATTATTTGAGGGTGTTCAAAATGGCAAACAGTTATGTGCTTGTGAATCTTTGTGTGGTCTAAGAGGGGAAACCGTTAACAGTGGAGTGGACTGCTATTACAATGTAAAGTGTATGAACAGCTGGTTTGCATATAGATCCCAACAGCACTTTATCCTTGCGAGGAGTGCTCATTGTACATGATGGATATGTTTTTAGGAATATTGCTGTATTGAAGAAATGTATTTATTTTTGGAGTTTGTATGACAAGCCATCACTCCTGTAGTCTAAGTCACTAAGGTGACCTCTTAATGCCCTAAATTTATAAGTGTGATGGATCGACTGCATGTTTTCTTGGGGTGGCATCAAAGAGTGCCGCCATCTGTATAATAGGAACCAGCCCAAACAGATTACATGCATGTCAGTGCCAAACACGGCAGTAAGCTCTGTGGACTGTTTGCTATTTCCTATCTCTTGTGCCCGGCTCTCCAAACATTTGTCTCACCAGTGGTTACAAACCGTAGCAAAATTAGCATGTTACAGTTAACGCATTTTTTTATTATTCTTTTTTTGTCTAATCCCACTATTTCTGTTTCTTCAGTTTTCTGATTTGCATGACTCCCTACTTTCCTTTAAATTGTACATGATTATTGTCATATGGTGGGTTGTGAAATGCTTTGTATTGGACTGCCTTAACTTAAAATGAATTAAAAAATGACTACTTTTATAAAAGTTCTTGGAGCGTTATACTTTAATATCAATGTCAGTTCCCAATTTGTTACTCAAAAAGCAGCAACACTGAAGTTCATTTTTAAAATGAAGTCAGGCTGCTGGTTGCTGATAAGCTGAGAGGGGCTGAGTGCCAACTGCTTGAGGTAAACTCAAACATTCAGGTTATTCTCACTTTCACAACATTGATATTCCTACAAAACAAAACTGCAGGTTATAAGAGTATGTATTAATGTTTGCCTTAGAGGCTAAATTACCATGTAGGAATGTAACATGCAAGAAAGTGTTAATTTAGCCACCAAAGGCTAACATAGTGCTAACATAGTGCTTCATAAAGTAGCTTTTTCTCCCATTGAGGGATAAGACATTTTGGATATAATCTTAAACTTTGCACAGGAAAGTGTAAAAATCTATTCATATAAATATTTATTAAAATTAAATTTAAATATTCATATAAAAAATAATTTTACTTTCTAACATTGTTTATTTATATACAATTGTTGCTGACATTGTCACTTTTTTATCCTTCTGTCTTTATGCTGCTAAGTGAGTGATTGATGCAATCTTAATTTCGTTGTGTAGAGATATGCAATGACAATAATCTATCTATCTATCTATCTATCTATCTATCTATCTATCTATCTATCTATCTATCTATCTATCTATCTATCTATCTATCTATCAGGGCTGGGACAATATGCTTTTGTCTCAATTCGATTCTTTCACGATACATGGGTGCCAATTTGATTTGTATTGCGATTCTAGAAGTATTGTGTTTTGATAGTATTGAGTATTGGGATTTTCTTTTCCATCTTCAACAAAAACAAGAAGTTCAATTAATACATTTCTAGAGACAATATATCAAAAACATTTCTAAAAAAAAAAAAAAAATAATTGTTTTCTATAAGAATGCACATCACATGCACATCACATGTCATAAGAAGTACATAACATTGATTTTTCTGCATTTTTGGTTTTGCTGGAAACATGTGTAGATGCCATCAGCAGTATCGTATAAAGAGAAGATATATATATATATATATATATATATATATATATATATATATATATATATATATATATATATATATATATATATATATATATATATTATTCACCTATTTAGTGGACTTCCTAATGTCTACTGAGAACAAAACATTCCTCTTTATGATTTTTGCATCTCCATCTTTATAAGGGGTAGATGATGAGACAACAGACAGAAGCTACTGTTGTTTTAAGTCTGAATGGGTCATTACAATCACTGTTAGATGTGCAAGTTGCAGAATGATGACAGAATTATAACCAACATCTCTAAATGAAAGCTTATGTTTGCCCACACCATTCAGCCCTTAGTACTACCTAAATCTGACTCCAGATAGATTTATGCTCTTGAGGATGCTTATAGTGCACCTGTAGTAAATCATGGAGTCAATCAATGGAATTTACAGGATCAGATGTTATGTAAGTTATTTGACACTTGTGGGTAGAGGAAGCACTTGGGAGAGAAGGGCTCCAACAGAATTTTGTTGTATCGTATACAATGACAATAAAGACACACACGCACACATACACGTGTGGTGGCTTTCCAAGTGTCCTCCATGTTCCTCCCCACCAAGAGTAGGAGGAAACTTTTTCCAGCTCACAAGTTTTGTCCTTAAAATTATTCAGTTTGAATTATGTTCTTGTTCTCTGTACATCTTGCCTCAGCAGACTGTGGTGGGGGAGGAACGGATGACAGCTGTCATAGAACTAAATCAAACCCAAAACTGAATGTTAAAAAAAATAGAGTCACTTCAGCTGACACAGTAATCTCTTAACAGCGGCGTATTGCTGCTCTGAACATAGCAGGTGATGTATGGCAAGGCAAATTTATTTATAGAGCACATTGCAGCAACAAGGCAATTCAAAGTGATTTACATAAAACATTTAAGAGCAGATAAAAACATTAATTAAAGAGAATAGAAAATAAAAACAAGCTAAAATAGAATAATACACAGTGGAGTGTAAGAAAATAATTTAAATTACTTGATTTAATAGAAGGCAGCGTCAAACAGAAAAGTCTTCAGTCTTGATTTAAAAGAACAGAGTTGCAGCAGACCTGCAGTTTTCTTGGAGTTTATGTTGTGCATAAAAACTGAATGCTGCTTCATGTTTAGTTGCTCCACTGACAAACAATTATTTCTAAAAAGCATGGTATTTAACTGGGCTTTCCTGGTATGTAATTTCAAGTGGAATTTACTGTCTGGAAGAAATACACTGCAACACACTACTGAGATGTATGGAGTATATTTAGTTCCTGGGTCAAGGAGGAAATAAGTTAGGAAAACCTGAGTAGTTTCCAAAGTTTTAGTTTGGACTGTTTTGTATTTGACAAGTTACTGCACCATACATTATTACTCAGAGGCTGAGAGAATAATTCAGACAGGCTGAAACTAATGAGCATTAATGTTATCCAAATAATGGTTGGACAAAAAGAAGGTGCTCCACTGTTCCCTCCTCAATGTTTTTTTTGTTGTGCGAGTGCCCTATTGCTGGATTGCTCCTGCAAGTCAAATGCACGCAGTCCAAGTCCATGCATTTGTTTGCACAATACATTTTGTAGGTGTTGTTCCATGAACAACAACCTCTGGTTAAAAAAAAGTCAAGGACTATCAAAATTTCAGGAACAAAAAAATAAAACTGGTATGCAACTACTTTACCAAAACATCTTTTTAATTTTTGAAATATAATGCCACCAAATCATGTCAAGCACAAAGTCAATTTTAAATGAACATTATCTGCAGAACATTCACTGCCAAATGTCTTCTACTTATCACACTACAATGTCTACTGTTGTGGTTTGCAACTAAAACGACAGAGGGTGGTGACAGACAGGTGCACTAAAGGAAAAGTTCAACATTATGGGAAATAAGCGTATTCCCTCTCTTGCAGCTGGTTAGCTTAGCTCAGCATAATGACTGGAAGCCAGGTAAGAGAGCTAACCTGGCTCTGTCCACAAGTTAAAATAAATAAATAAATAAATCACTGACCACCACCTTTAAAGCACACCAATTAACATATTATGTTTTTCATTTCATCTATAAAAATAAAATAACAGTCTGGTTTTGTGCACTGGAATATTTCGGTCATGTTCTGGAGTCTTTACTGGTGGTCTGGCAACATCACAGTGATGACTACACTTCAAGGAACCTTAAAACATTTATAAAAAGGTTCCTTGTGGACTTCAGTTACTGCTCGTTTTTGCATTTTGGTTTTTATACTGATTAAACAAAGATAACCTGTTAAATCAGTGAGCTTTAGGGGTGCTAGTAGGCAGATTTTGTTACATTTGGACCGAGCTAGCCGTTTCCCTCAGTTTCCAGTCTTTGTGCTAAGCTAAGCTAAGCTAACCAGCTGCCAGTGTGTAGCCTTATACATAAACAGACATGACAGTCATATCAATATTCTCATCTCACCCTCGGCAAGCCAGAAAAGCTTGTTACCCAAAATGTTTTATGCTTTAATTTGTAAAACATCTATCCACTTTTGGGATGTGATGCGCACAGTTTTTGTAGCAACAACAGAAATTCTAGTATTGCTATGTCTTCTCTCCAGCTGATCGCGTCGCAATTTTCACGAGTTGCATTCTCCCACTTAAACTTCATTAATCAGCTCAATAATTTAAGCTCATTAAGTTCATAGTTTTGAACCAGGTCCTTCAGTATTTGGATCAAGTAGCTCGTGATTGCCAGGTGTGCCAAATGTTACAGTCTACAGCTTTTTATTTTAATGTGATACATATTTACTGGTCAATGTGATTGGACTTTGACCGTGGCCATAGAAAACTTGATCGGAACATCCCTAGTACTGTACTTTAATTTACTTCAAAATACTTAAATTTAGAATTTACAACGTTAACGGAGAACCCTTCTAATGTCAAATGCCTCTCCAGGTTTTTCCTCATGGCTTCTACTCAAGCCACTGGAGTGTTTCACAGAACTGAGACACCTCAAACGATTTGTCACATCTATTTTAGTTCACCCAGATTCGCTCTTTGCCCTTACAGTGTTGTCTAATGCATGATGTGCATCAACAAACACTTGTGCTTTGGCACAGGACAGCAGGTTGGCCTTCAACCTTTTTCACAGCAGCTCCATGGTCGTACTTAATGGGCTGCTGTTCTACAGTTTCCCACAAAATGAGATGATGATGGTCGAAGCAGCTGGGATGTTAACAATTATCTGACCACTGCCAATAACGCAGTTATGACTTAGGAATCGCTAGATATGTCGAAATGAGTGGCTAATATCACAGATGTTCAGCTGAATTAAACCCTGAGCACCTTAACTGAGCCCTAAACACACACTCTCAGCAGCCAACACCTCACTTTGAATGTAAACTCACTCAGAAATGTCACCCTAAAAAATTAGTGAACTAATCACTTCTATAATTATCAATCAGCTAGGCAAACACCTTTAATCCCAGAGAAGGGGAAGAGGCTTAAAAGCATTTTATTAAACGTAATTTGACATCTACAACTGTGTACATGTGCACACTGGTGAACTTTGAACTACCTAAAAAGATGACACATGCAAATGACGCACCCTAAAGAGGCCTGTCTTTTTGGATTAAGACACAAAATGAGGATAAGTGGGAACCAGCTGTCCTGAGGGAGTACAATGATGCATAAAGATTGATGAATCACCACAATCAATGTGACCACAAGATCTCACAGTCTATGCTTCCGTCCTCCTGACCGTGGCTGCTGCAAACATGAGTTTAGTCCCTATGGCTACAGCCTACAGGTAGTGAAATAAAATGCAGATAAAATCATTCCAGGTCAGGCTCCTCTGTAAGGGGAGCTGGCTTCACTCTGCACAATATAAAGTGTGGAGTTCAGGGGTTTCATGCACCTGCTCCTCTCATAATAGAAATCAGCCGAGTTGATTCACACACCTGGTAAGGATGTGCAACCTTTGAGGGGCCGTCTAGCATGGCATACATCGAGAGGACCTCAGGGTAGAACCACATGCAAGTTGGTACTGGAGTCGTGGTTTGTGGAAGTTTTGGATATCACAATTGACAGGGAACGCTGTAACAAGACGATAAAGTTTTGTGTTCAACTTGCCGAAGCAATGGATCAGCTGGTAGCCTGATTAACTGGTGACCTTTTTCTAAATGCATCTTTGTCTACTCTTGGATGCGGAAGATACAACAGAAAGTTTTTTTTAAACTAACTTTGACTCAGATTTCATCATATATTCCTCTAATGTGGTTTGTTGACCGAAACTGAGCTCATGACAAGCTTTACAGCCCCCTTTTGAATATCAAGTAAAAAAGAAAAAAAAGAAGAAAAAAAAGTTTAAGCTAAAATCCGTATCATTTATGACATTATTTTATATATTTCAGCTAGACACATGCAGCCAACAAATAAGGAAAAGTGTTTTGATTTGCCATTTGAAAAGGCCACTCGCAACCAGACAAAAAGGGCAGTAGCTTTTGTCCCCCGAACCCCCCAACCCCCACCCCCATTCAGGGCTACTAACTCCATGTGAGTCTGGATATATCATAAACATAATACATGTGAGGTGACACAGAGAAGTCACAGTGTCTGTAGGTATTCAGCTGGACCACTGAAGCCAAAAAGACATTACAGTCTTACTCAAAAGATACACACCAACAGAAATAAATGTTCATAAACATCTCCTTGTCAGAACAATGCAGTGTGCAGTTCTTTCCCAAAAATACAAAGACGAACTGATGCATTTTTGTTAGAGTTGCATAGTTAGAGTTTTTAGGGTATTTTTAATTCATCAGCACCACTGTGAATTAAAAGGGTACAAAGAATAAGCCATATAATACCCTAATTGGTCAATAGGCCACAGTTCCCTAGCTTTCCATCTAATTATCTGGAAGTCTATGGCGTATATAAAGAGGAGAGCAAGTGCAAACTGTGATGAGAAGAGGATAATTAGTAAGAGCAACAGCAAGCAAGTAGTAAAGACAAGTCTATAATCCTTGAGAATTAATTAATGCACTTGAAAGTCTACATCCGTTTCCTCCAGAGAGTCGACAAACCAAAATACACAATTAAAAAAAAGGATGAGCCTCCATCTTTACCATCTAGGGTAAATTGTCATGTAGATGTAATTTAGCTGTCAATCAGTCCAATCTGTGCTCAATAATTAATGAGCTGCAACCTCACCACTGTATTGGAATACAAAGCAAAATCATACTGTATATAATGCTCATTTATAAATAAATATTTACAACATTCAAACATTCTCAGAGAAAATCCCCAAAAGTGGGACCAGTATTGGTTTCACACACAACACAGAAAAAAGCACATCTGAGGTACCAACAAGAAGGATATGACATGGTAGGATGTATGACAATATGTGGTTAGAGGATCTAAATTATTTAGGATGTAAAATGAACAGAGTGACAAAAAAATAAGCCACATTGGATCCAGATCTCAACACTAGCTATTATATGGAATGTACCATGTGTGGGCCAGACAGCAGCCGTCATATGGCCAATCCCAACTAAGAACCTCCAACAACTAGGGGAATGTTGTTCAGCAGCAGCAGGCTAAGAACATATTAAATACGCAGCAGAATCAGATAGGCTAATCATTGACTTACAGTGGATGCATACAAAACACAAAAATGCAAGAATAGCATTTCACGCTCAGCAAAAAGGCATGGTATGGAGCACACAATCTCTTCTTATGATGCGTTGCGTTGTGTGATAAGCAGAGCACCATTAGAACTTGGACATAAGCTTGGTAACGAGTGCAGGTTGAGTGTAGCAGCTGTGTAGAGCACAGCAAAGGAGACCTATTATGCATTTTCTGTCCTATCTAAATTATAATGTTACAATGTCAAATGTTCATATTAAACAAGACTGAAGCTTTATATAATTAAGCAAACTTATTCAAAATAAATCCCTGTGAGCCAAAACCTCAGATTTCAAACTGTTCTGAAGGCTCTGGTTTCAACAGTTTTTTCTACTCTCAGCTCGGCATGACGTCATACAGAGCCAGATTATTTTATATGTCAGTCCCTCCAGAAAAAAGGCGATTATGCGATCGCATAATTCAATGCATAATCAGCCAAAGTCCGCATATTTATGCGGGGGCCGCATTTTTTCAAATACGCCACACTTTCGCTGCATAAATTGCCGATTTCCGCGCAAAATATGCGGGGCTTGCATGATTTCATAATCCCATAACATTTTCGTTGCAAAAAAGTCACATATATTTTAGCAGAAAGTTGAGAAATTTTGCGTTTACTTCACACAGCAGCAGCCATTTCCCCCTGTTGCCATGGGAACGTTATGAAGTGACGTAATTACGCGACGTGAACATCATCAAAAAGCTGCAGACCCCGCGATGATGCCATGATGAAACTGCAGTTTTTGCAAGTTCCCGCAATTTTTGCAAGTTCCCACAATTTCATCACATAAAATTGCATAAATATCCCGCATATTCCATCGCATTTTTTAAGAAAACGTGCCGCATAATCAAGGAAACTCCGCATTTTTCTGGAAGGACTGATATGTCATCTGCTCCAGGAAGGCAGCTACTGCAGTGTTTACACTACATGTACTGCTACATATAGCTACATTTTTTAAAGATTTTTTGCACAATAGAAAACAACAGGTGGTGGTGAATGGTGCCGCCTCAGATTGGAAGCCGGTGACATCTGGGGTCCCACAGGGATTGGTCTTGGGCCCTGTTCTCTTTGTAATATATATATATATATATATATATAAACGATCTGCCAGATATGTTACAGTCTGATGTTCACCTTTTTGCGGATGATACTAAAATTTTCAGAATAATAACAAGTGACACAGACCGAGGCCATCTTCAAGAAGATCTATGTAGCATGAGCAAATGGTGTGGCCAGTGGCTATTAAAGATGAATCCCGAAAAGTGTAAACATTTACATATTGGGAAAAAAAATGACACTGTAGCCAATTATGTAGTTGGGGATATGGTGGTTAATCCTGTACAAGAGAGGGACGTAGGTGTTGTGGTGGATGGTTCACTTGAATTCCACACACATATTTCTGAAAAAGTTAAAAAAGCAACATCTATGATTGCAATAATAAAAAGATCTTTTCAAAATGTATGCAAGGATATATTTTTACCATTGTACAAATCCCTGGTAAGATCTCATCTTGCAAGCTCAGTCTGGTGTCCATATAAATTAAAATACGTAGAAAAAATTGCAAGGGTCCAGAGAAGAGCTACTAAATTAATTCCAGGAATGAAAAATTTGTCTTATGAAGAGCTGTCAACATTACATGTAGACACTAAATCTTATTGCTACTTTGTCTTTTCTGTCCTGCCTGTTTGTGCCACTTGTGCTATGCCTATGAAGTTGTCGGTTATATGGACTGAACGTTTAGTGTGTGTGTGTGTGTGTGTGTGTGTGTGTGTGTGTGTGTGTGTGTGTGTGTGTGTGTGCGTGCGTGCGTGTGTTGGTATTGATGTTGATAATGACAATCTGTTCTTGTTTATATGTTGATTATGAAATGTTTTTAAATGTTTACATTTATAGTCAATTTTACTTGTATCTGGCTAAACCTGTAGCCTATGTAATATTCTAATCCTTTTATCTTTTTAGGTGTGATGTTGTACGATCTGTCCAGGGACAGCAGATGTAAAATAGCCTTTTGGCTAATTCTGGCACATTTTACATTTTTAATATGTATTATTAGTGTGCATTGTCCCTGTTAAATAAACCTGAAAATAAATAAAGATAAGAGCTGGAGTATTGCAGCATTAGACTTTGAGCAGTAATAGGCTTCCTTCAGCCATTAAGGTGTGGTGTGTCACTTCACTAGCGGCCCTTTTGTGTAAAGTGATGCAAGATCAGCGGCTTTAGAGGGGCCCCTATTTCGCATGGGGTCCTTGGGCGGCCACACCCAAACACTCATGCTATTTCTGCTATAGATGTGGTTATGTTGTTTTAACTGTTTAATTGTTGTTTGTACATAAAATTAACAAGTTATGACACATAATGTTTTGTGTTTAATAAACATAAAAATACACATTAAGCAACCTGATCATTCTATGTTAATATAACGTAGAATTATATGTTAAGAAAACACTAATTATTTTTGTTGCATGACTAAAAAAATTATGTTAAACTGACATCAATTTCCTTTCAGATAACACTCATGTGATACATTTATTTTATGTTTAGTGTACTCCAAACTTTAATGTTACCATACTGTACTAAATTAAAAGTTTTGAGTGCAAGCTGATTCCAAAAAGAAATTTAGGTTGAGTTAGCGAATTCGGATTTACAGTGTAGACTTGCATGCATGTACAAATGACCAGCAGTAAATATTGTGCTAGTACTGGTATTGAACTACAAGAAGCAAGACAGTTGTAAGCCTTTAATTAGAGTTATGTAAAGCTTTTGATGGGACAGTTAGGTCCTAGAGATGTGGTGACAACAGCTGTGCAGAGGGGGCCCAATTAGATTTAGTGTCATGGGGCCCAAAATTCCTGGCGGCGCCCCTGGCTACATCACTTCGTTAAGCCTTAAAGGAAATAGGAATTTCTCCCATCTAGCGTTGAGATCATATATCGCAATCAACTCTCTCGTGCCACGCAGTTCAAAGTAGGTATTACAGCTATAGTAGCCTTCACGCTTCAAAAAGCCAGTCTCTTGCCCTTTTCAATATCCTTTTTTTTCTGGGCGAAGAAGAAGACTCCTGTTCCTGAAATTTGGATTTTGAATACGTGTGGTCCTTCACGTTTCCTTCTTCAAACTTGCCGGGGCTGGGAAGCTACGATACCTAGCACCTGCCTACGTTACAGCATGAGGAGTATGGAGTGTAGAATCAGCTATAGTCTAACTGAACTGACACAGCAGTAGTCCGATATTTACTCAAGTTAAAGTAACAGTAACATAGTATAGAAGCACCCTGTGACAAGTAAAAGTCATGCATTTCAAATTTTGCTCAAGTAAAAGTAAAAAAAGTATTTGCATTAAAATAAGTACCTAAAGTAAAAGTACTCATAATGCTGAATGGCCCATTTCAGAATAATGTATACTAGCCTACTGGATTATAATTATTGATGCATTAATGTGTACATAATTACTTCACTGCTGAGTAGCTTGTGAATCCATCCCTCCATGATCAATAAGTCTAAGTTTATCCTGTAATAATACATCTTAATTAATTTGTTGGATTTTCTATTATTAATCTAAATCTGCAAAGTAACTAAAGTTATCAATTAAATGTAATGTGGCTTTAAAAAGTAAAATAGTTGCATCTGAATTGTGGTGGAGCAGAAGTATAAAGTTGCATAACATGAAAATACTCAAAGTACAAGTGCCCTAAGATTTGTTACTTGAACGCTACTTGAATAAATATTTACTTTCCGCCACAACTCAGCAGGCTTCATTCCATTATTTTAGCACTTGTGCAGTAGATGACAGCAGATAATGTGGACACAGTGGCACACAAAAGGAAGTGGCATTTGGCACAAAGATATACATACATTATCTATTTTTCTAAAGAAATAAATGAGAATATGAGTCAAGAAGGACAATTTAACAGTCTCACAAGCCAAATTTTATGGAAAATTACATTCATTGTCTTATAAATGCAGAAAAATGAAAGGACTTATATAAAGCACCCAACAGATACAATTGTGAAGGCACAATATAGTGCTGTAGGAATGAGTCCTAAAAACCACATTTTCAGTTCCCTCATCTCAAAGTCAATTTTAAGATGCCTGAAATAAGGTCTGTGGTTAACACAAGCTTAACAAATCTTCAAATCTTGTTCTACGGCATAAAATACATCTGTAAATACCCCACTCATGAATTTTAAAGCTTTTAAGTGTCTTTAAAAAGGTGGTTGCTAACCCTTCTGAAATCATAAAGTGGTGTTTTACTTGAGAAGATTGTTTTGCTTTGTTTGCCAAAGAGCTAATTTTCTGCAATAATCCAAAGTCCAATGAAAAAGCCCATTGGCTTTTTGTCAGGGGAACTTGGGCTATGATAACTTCCGGGTTGGCCTACAAAAATACGTCATCCCTGCAGCACTCTATACTTTAAGTACACAAAGCAAAAACCTTTATGCTGAAACCTTTCCTCTGACATAATAGTTAATGGTGTGATTTGAGGCTCAGGTGAGCATGAGATTCAACAAAGAAACTAGTGGGTCAGCAAACAAATCCAAAGATTTAAAAAAGAAATCTGGCTGATGGTCAAAAAACTAAGACAGGCAGCCCAGACAAGAAAACAGAGCAGCAAAACAACATACAATAGACAACATGGCGAATAATTAACACTCACTGAAGACTATATATACTGGGGTCAGGGCTGTAGTCAAGTCCATGTTTGTCGAGTCAAAGACAAGTCCAAGACCAGGACTAGTCAAGACCAAGTCCAAAGAGGTTCAATGCCAAGTCAGGCACAAGTCCAAAAAAGTTCAAGTCCAAGACAAGACAGAGTCCAAATGAGAGACATTCAAGATCGTAGAAAGAAAGGGTCCAATTAGGCCACATTATTTACTTAAAATATAAGATGGAAATGTTTCCATTCTTGATCTTATTACTTGTCCTGAAGAATTCATAGTACAAAGTGCTCACTGACATTGTGTCTGTGGCCAAAATGAAAATGATTAATACCTGATGATTAAGGTAGCCTACTGTATATGATGCAGCCAGGTGTATACCAGCCGATCAATCTCGATGCCCGTTCTAGATGGATTTTGAATTAAACTAATACCTGTTTTCTGAACGAGCGTGCTTCATCTATGGTTTGTTTTGAATGAGGAAGTTACTTTAGAACAAAAGCATACTGTGCTTGACTCGGTCGAGACCAACTAGAATATTTGGCGAGTCCAATGGCTGAGTCCGAGACAAGTCCGAGTCCAAGACAAGTCTGAGACAACAGAAAAGTGTCTCGAGTCCAAGTCTGGACTCAAGTGCTACAACTCTGACTGGGGTAGACTGGCTGATGGAGAAATTGAGCAGGAAAATAGTTTGTTGTGGTAAGGACACGTGACATGCTGTAACTCTGTGTATCTGCCACTGTAAAGTGAGGCTGTCAGTGACACTTGACAGTGGATGGTGGAAGCACTGCTGCCAACAGCATAGGTGTTTTTTTTATGTACGTAATTGTAGAACCCAAAAGATGTAATTTCTTTGGCTTTTGAAAGAGTATAGAAAGAAAAAGAGAAGCCAGTCAAGAGAGGCTTATAATTATTTTCAGCTTAGCTGGGATCCTCTCTTCTGGCTCTGTGTAATGAAATACCTAATTAATAGTTGCAGGTGTTGTTGTTCTGTCTCCAGTGCTGGCATGTCACTCTGCATCATTCCACCTTATTGCACCTTTGCATTATTGATATTTTATGTTTTTGCAAAAGCACGTCTGGTTTTAAAGGCAAATTCAGACATCAGTTTTAAATGTAAGAGCAATATATTGTCAAAACATTTGGCAACTGCACTTAAGGATCTGAGAATAATTGATTAAATTATCACATCAAAACATTATTCATTCAATGTATGTTGTAAGTCAAGCACATTCACATTATCTACCATATCAGGTTCGAAATCTGTATTCTGAGACCTTGCATTTTACTTCTGGTCTTTATAGTTGGTTTCATTATAACTCATCATAACTGAGGACTTTCTTCTGACACTAGCATATTTATTCCTGTTAAAGTTTCTAAAGATTTGCACATTTGAAGAGGCTCGAAAATCTGTGTGCTGGTGTTATAATGTTGCAAACAAGTAAACCAAATAACTAAAGCCCCTATGATCTCCTTATATATAATGTAGTTTATGATACTTAATCTTACATAATTGCATGACAACCCATCACGCCCATGGGTTCTGTTTGATAGCACCTCTTCATGTATCTGTCACTGAAGTATGGGTTAACATTTGGGAAGTACAGTACATTAGCTGTGATGATGGTTATTTAATCTGTGACCAATTTTCTGTGTGTATACCGTCACAGTGACTTTAGTGTATCAGACAACACAGAAGTGCGTGTGACATCCCCGCTGAATACCCTGGTGCACGATTCCTAATCAGGACTTTATTATTTCCAGAAGAGATGGAATTGCATGACTGGGCAACCCAATTTCCAAATCTCTGACATGCCAGAGGACAATGTGTGGATGAAACATGCTCTTTCATTGTTTTCCTCTTCTCCGTCAGTCCTCGTAAACAAGGCAGCTGCCAAGGTAGTGCAAATACAAGGTATACTTTTTAATAAGATAAGCATAATCTGGTGCGAAGAAAGAAAACAGGTCAGTTATATGATAAGAAAAACCACATCTGATCTTAATCAATTTGGTTCGAAGTGGAGTCTTTGGTGCTGTTAGTGGGAAAGGTTGTGGTTGGATGTTGGCATCAGTGTCACAAGATGGATGCAGAGTTCTACAGATGGAGGTGGGTTAATAAAAATTAGTGTGTAGCTCCCCAGTAACGCGCAGACACACGATGTTTAGTGAAAAACAAGGTGATCTTTATTCCATCGTCGACCATTAATCCCCATGAAAACTGCCAATGAAACAACACTTATAACAGCTGATTGCAGTAACCACATTGTATTAACACTAGCCTACTATACTAACACAGCAAGCTATCAGGCTAAGTTAGCTTAAACTTGTAAACATTCTCAACGTACCTCGTTGGCAGCTTATTACCAAAGGAGCTAAACCCGGATCTTGTATCTTCAACACGTCTCATCACAACATATCTTCAACACATTTCTTACAAATCCAATATAGTAGCTTAACTTAAAAGGTCTTATTATTACATTTCCTTGCGGGATGTGCTTATCACGCTGCATCGCAGATTTTTCTATCTCAGTGTGCCACCCCAAAAAGCGTCCCACTGTAGTGTACACACACATTAGTTCCACCTCAAACTATTCAAAACATTATGTAGGAGACATCATTTATGCACAAACAACTGTCAATAACTGTACTGAAATTACACACCACAAAAATTAAACTTAATGTGTGCACCACAAAACATATTAAGGAACTGATGGCAGTTACATAGTGATTGGGAGAGAGAGGAATACAAAATAGTGTGACAATATATTAAAGGCAGGGTTGGTAATGTTGAAAAGCTAGCAAGATTTGAAAGTAGCACCTCTTCAAGGCTCCGTCCAACCCCTCCCCCACACACAGACGTGCACGAGCACTGCTGCTTCAGAGCAGAGCCGAGAAAGGTCCACAATTTTACTTTATGTCTCATTATCCGGTAAGCAATCAGCTAATATTATCATATTGAATGTTAAAAACAAACGACTAATGTTAGCAATGCGGCGACAATGCGCATTTAGCTCAGGCTTGTTCACAGGAAGGGTAGAGTGCAAGCAGCGGAGTAAGGAGGCATTTTATTGGATCTTTCCAAGCAGACTGCAGGCAGTGATTGGTGGGCGTTTTTACAGGATTACAGCAGCTACATATGACAGATCTATTTCACTCCTTTCGCTAAACCCATATTTATTGCTGACCATTTAAAAAAAAGTGCATATTGGAAATATTACCAACCCTGCCTTTAACTGATATTGACTTAGAGAGGGTGACAGACCCTAAGACACAAAGCTGTTCCCAAGATGCTATTTGGCTTGGCTAGAAGGAACCAAAACAATTCTTAAATGTAAAAAATATATAATTCAGTCTTAATTCCAATTGGCCTGAGTCGGTTTGTGACACAATTCACAATCTGGGTTATTATTAATCTTAGTTTTAGGATTATAAATTATGACACAGTAAAAGACATTTTTAACTACACTAAATTATGTATTTGTTATCTTTGGCCTACACTGCAGGTCACTGCGCAAAGGCAAAAGCATACACGGATGTGAAGAGTTGGTTCAGCTTTTAGATTAGTAACTGTCAGATGAAGATATACAAACACCACACTGATGGTTATTGAACCAAATCAGTTTGATGGAAAAAGCTTGTTGGTGTGCATGCATTCTGTGGTACTATGGCACTACTCAACCCATTTAGCCTCCTTTATATTATGCTTAACAGCTATTTCCTATATAAATTGTAATTTATTGTTTACTTCTCATTCATGTTAATGTTTGCTTGTATATATGCACCATTCACCAAATTCCACGTAGGTTTGTCTTACTGTGGCAATAAAGCCTTTCCTGATCCTGATTATGGTGCTGCTTGATTGTCCATGATGTGTGCACACCAGGCTTTTACCTGCCTAAATACCAATGGACACCTTTTATAATTAGGAATGGGGAAAATGTAGATGCTGCAGAAAAAAAAAATTTTTTGGGTGATCAACTTAAATTTATTTTCAGTCACAGTGTGTGTGTGTGTGTGTGTGTGTGTGTGTGTGTGTGTGTGTGTGTGTGTGTGTGTGTGTGTGTGTGTGTGTGTACCAGGGTGGGGCAGTAGCACTCAGCTAAGAACATCATCAGAAGGGAGATGTCTCCATCTTCTGGAGGTAAAATGTACTGACCAGTGATACATTGATTTGAGTTTGAATCATTTTATACACACACATATATATATATATATATATATATATATATATATATATATATATATATATATATATATATACACACACACACATATATATATATATATATATATATATATATATATATATATATATATATATATATATATATATATATATATATATATATATATATACATACATATATACACATACACATATATATATATATATATATATATATATATATATATATATACACATATATGTGTATGTGTATATATGTATGTATATATATATATATATATATATATATATATATACACACACACATATATATATACACACACATACATACATATATATATATATATATATATATATATATATATACAGTGAGGAAAATAAGTATTTGAACACCCTGCTATTTTGCAAGTTTTCCCACTTGGAAATCATGGAGGGGTCTGAAATTGTCATCGTAGGTGCATGTCCACTGTGAGAGACATAATCTAAAAACAAAAATCCAGAAATCACAATGTATGATTTTTTAACTATTC